>OY856413.1:157340000-157800000 GCA_963693085.1 Alisma plantago-aquatica
CATAATGTGCATATGTGACCCCCAACTTAAGTGATAAGTTCATACCCCTAAATAGCCCATACCCCTAAATAGCCCATACCCCTCTTTATTGCTTAAAACCCTAGTTTTGTGCTTGTTCAGCTTAGTTAGCTCGTTCCTTGCTTAGTTAGATTCTTGCTTTATTCTTACCTTGTTCATGTTAGTTTATCTCTTTAATTGCTCTTTTGTTTCTCTCTTGCTTTCCTTAGTGTAATTTTCTGTTTCATACCTAGCTTAATCCGTTCTTGCATGTTTAGCCTTACTCTAGCCTAGGGTTAACTTAGATTTCATTCTTGCCTTTAATTGCTTATTTTCCCATAATATTTTAACAATCAAAACAACCTTCAAACCCTTAACCCTAGTCTCCGCAGTAGGAACCTAGTGAAACTAAACGTAGCTCTAGTGCCCCCTTTTCCCCTGTGGATCGACCCTATACTTACCATCTTCCTATACTACGATACGACCCTGTGCGCTTGCGGGTGTAGTTGTCTTAGTGTGAGTAGGTGTTAAGTTAGGTTTTATAAATATCAAAAGTTAATCCACTATGTGCTTCCGTCTGCGGGGTTGCATCTATTCAAAACTGCAACTGAGTAGTATGTAAGACCACTGGCGGGAGCGCACCAAAAGGAAAAGGGTCCTTCTTATAGAATCATCCATGGTGGTTGGGGTATAGAAGGTTGAGCAAGTTTCTAGGAAAGCATTTATGTGGTGGTAGGGATTCTCGTTCTCCATCCTGTAGTAAGTGGGAAGGAGTCTGAGGAGGGTTGGTGGGATGGAGAATTGTGGACCCAACATTTGGTCAACAAGGGTGGAGATTGGGGAGTTGTAGTTCCCTGAGGTGAAGTAGTCGTGGAGAGGGCGGTTGGGTTGTTATGTAACTTCCCAAGGATGATTCTGTGGGACACCCCCAGAAGGGTTTTAAGCAACACCCCCGGGTGGGATTTGAGCATCTGGGCCTTCCATTTTAGATTCTTGGTGTTTCTTATGTCGGTGTTGGTGTCTTCCTCTAACTATATCGGGTTTGAAGGGAACCAAGGTGGTAGAAGTAGAGTATTTACCAAGCATTCACATCTGTCACCTGCACAATACATAAAAAAACAACAAGAGACAAGTTAGCAGGCAAGTAGACAAAAGTAAACAATGAATAAAGAATTGCAATGATAAGAGTAGTAGGAAAAGCTAAGCTACACTAAATAGCTAGGCCGAGCACCTCTACTCCCCAACAATGGTGCCCAAAAGCTTGGTGCATTTTTTCACACACTTAGGATCTTTCAATATCAGTAAGGGGACCCTAACTAACACAATCATGTAAACCAAAATATATCACCTGCATGCGCACATGATCGTATTGTAGCGTAGGTGATAGGCAAGTAAAGGGGTCAATCCATAGGGAGAGGGGGCACTAGAGTTAGGTTAGGGTGGCTATGTTCCTAATGTAGAGCGTAGGATTTTTAGGCTTGTTGAAGATTTGTTTGATTAAACTAAGGAGGCAAGAAATTAAAAGAAAGAAGGAAACTAGTTTATTAATAACCCTAAATTACCCTAAACAAGTTAAGTCTAACTAGCAAGACAAGGCAATTAACTAAGCAAAGAGACTACACTACACTAGCAGTTAAGCATCTAGAGCAATTAAAACCTATGTTACAACTAGCTAGGTTAAGCAAGTGAAAAGGAGGAACTAACTACCTTAACAAGATTAACTAATGAAATCTAGGAATTGGTTAAGAGGAAATTAATACAAGAAACTATACTAGCATTAACAATATAAGCTAACAAGATGGGTTGTAGAAATAATAAAGACAGGTGGGCCATTTGGGAATGACACTAAGATTCCAATTGGGGAAAAGATAGAACAAGCAAGCCTATAGATTGCTAAACCAAACAACTAGTCAAATGCTAGGAAATTACCCTACACTATTAGTTAGCCTAAGGTATATGTGAGATTTCAATAGGATTTGACTATTCTAGGTTTCTAGGATAGGATTTCTTAGTGTAATTGGGAGCCAAAGGTAGAATTGGGTAGTGCAGGTGAGGGTGTTTCACCCCACATTACTCACAACCTAGATTTTAGAAAACTCCTAGGCAATTACACCAATCAACCCCATACTAGTTACTTATATCACACATCTAGGAGTTGGAGAAGGACTATATGTAGGGGGAGATGGGGTTCTAGCTTGGGATCCACTAGTTGGACCTAGGAGAAAATTCCAAGATAGCCCCACATATGCTATCTTCTCCTAGACTTAGGTGGCTTCAAGCACACAAACACAAGCAATCCATATTTTAGGATACAAAACCACAAGTAGAAGAATGGGAAATGAGATATAAGAAGCAAGAAATCATCATAGAATGAAATCATAGAGTTTACAAATTATCTTCACCCAACATGGTATCAAAGTATCATTTTTTGCCCCAAACAGCCCACCACAAGGGGCTTAGCTACTCATAACTAAACAAAAGAGCAAAGGAAAGAGAAGAAAGTGGTATAAATCCACGGATCTCATGGAAGACCCTTCACCTTCACCTCCTAGCAGCTGTAGGATGCATCACCTCCCTCCAAGGATGGAAATGGAATGAGAAAGTAGGGGATTGTGGCGAAAACCCCTATAAAACTAGGGTTTTTGGTTGGAAATGGAGGAATCAAAGTAGGTGGATCTACTGAATGAAAGGAAGGGTGGGAATAAATGTTATTCGTGGCTGAGGAGTAGGTAACCTCGTGCTGTAGCTTCCACCTATGTATATATATGGTGTGGGGAAGCACTAGGTTAAGTGGGGGTAAAGTTGGAAATGCAATGGAGAAAAAGACTAAGATTGGGGATAACCACGACCGTGGTGGTTGTGGGCTGGTACGACCATGGGAGGCGGAACAGGCATAGTGGATATGAGCTGTAGAATGGAGGTTATGAGGGTGGAGTGGATATGACCGTCGTAGCTGCCACGATCGTGGTGGAGGGATGGTCCCTTATTCATTCTCTCTTGTTTGCACATTCTATCTTCAATGTGTCATGGTCGCGGTAAATGCCACAGGTGAGGTAGACACCTAGGGCCACAGTCATTTTGTTGACCATGACCGTGCCAACGCCCTTGCTGTAGCTTGACTTCTACTGCGATCTTGAGCAACTTGGCCACAGTCGTGGTGTGATACCACATGTGTGTTGGTAATTTTCAGCGTCGACCGTGCTGATGGCAACACTCATGGAAGGCGCCATGTGACATAGTCATTTTGTTGACAACGACCGTGGTGACTCTTCAATTTTGTTGGTGTTGAGCCTAAGATCTTTGAGAAAATGGCCACGTGTGTGGAAAGATACCACGACCCATTATGAGGTTCCAACTACATCAAATTGCTTTAAACTTCATCAAACGGTTGTTACTTGCTTTGGTTCAATTTTTATCTATTCAAGGGCTACTTGGGGAACATCTAGGTCTAGTCCTGGGGTGTAAGAACCCAAGTACCACATACATCTTTCTCCTTTACATCCAATGCATGTAAAAAAATCCTAAAAAACATATAAAAAGTAGTCATAAGTGTATTTGATATGATATTTCATATTGGGAAAAATTACTTGTAATCTAATATGTTTATATGTGATTGAAATGCAAAAAGACACAAGATGAAGCCCTAAAATAGAGACGCATCAAGCCACATGCAGGGAAACTTGCATGTGTTTTTCTCGTCAGAGATCCCGCTATACAGTGCTAATTAATCAGATCTACACATTAACCAATTTAATCACATCTTATGAAATATATATATATATATATATATATATATATATATATATATATATATTAGTTTGTGGAATATATGTGGTAGTTAATCAGATCTGCACATTAACCAGTTTAATCACATCTTATGAAATAAAAATAAATTTGATGATATCGATAATATATATATATTTGTTTGTGGAATGTATGTGGTAATTAATTAGATATGCACATTAAATAGTTTAATCACATCTTATGAAATAAGAACAATTTTGATGATATCGATTTAAATCCCTGATGCGTCATAAATTGACGTGGCTCTGGTACTGCTGTTGGAAAATTTGGGTGACAAATATGGCAGTAAGAAAAAAAATGTAAAGCTTAATTCATCAATAAAAAAGATCGTATAAAAATAATGTATCCTTAAAGGAAGGTAACAAGAGTTTTACCTAGACCTAGAGCAAGTCCAGTGACAACTCTTGATGTAGTAGTGTGCTTCTCCTTCAAGAAGTTGTGAGCTTCTTTGTCAAGTGACACTCTAATAGTCTTTAGCAACAACCTCCTAGTCTGTCACTACAGATAGTGGTTGACATTGTCTTCCTAGTGGGGAAAACTCCTTGCCTCTAGACTAGTCTATGAGGACCATCGGGAACTCCACGTTGCGCTACCAAAGCTAATGAGAAGTTGTCCCTTTGAACATCGGTGTACTAGCACAAATTCACTCTCCCATAATTGTCTCTCCCTTTCCATCCCTCCCTTTAACAGGTAGGACTTGCTCGAGCTCTCTATTAGCTACTACAATCAGAGAGGACAACAATTCTTAGATCTTATTATTGTGTCTAAGAAGCCCCCAATACCCCTCTATTTTTAGGAGAGGCTAGGGTCAGAGTTCCAATCTTTGCGGGAGTCGAAAGGACAAAGTTCACAAATTTACTGGAAACTTTGGATGGCAAACCCATCAGTTTCCCAACTGGTCACTTCATGCATGAAATGGTTGATTCATGTAGTTTCCTTGTTATGAATTACATTGGTATTCCATGCACAATTAATGCAAAGCATGATGTCAGCACTAATTATTGATCTAATCAAATTGACCATTGAACTGGGCGGTTCATCATATGAACTAGTCGGTTGGTACCATGAACTGGTTGGTTTAGTAGGTGAACATATACATTCATTCCCTAGTTCAGGCAGTGTTCAATCAATATTGATTCCAATTGACTTGACAATCCAACCATTTTGTTCAATACTTGAACCAATATGTTTAGAGTTATGTTAGTAAATTTTGAACCTTCGTCATTTAATTGAATATGTAAACACTTTTAGTAATCATTAAACATAATTAATGAATATACTCCTATTCCAAATGTATCCTATGTATGTGACCCTACAGGTCCCAAATTACGTTGGCAATGAATGTCCATGACCAACTTATGACATCACAAGGAATGAGAAGTGTCTAGTAAGACATCATTGTTACCCAAGTAGTTTGGAAAGTTGGTGAACAACTTCAACCTACAATCCATGATCAGTGTTACCACGATTGTATAGTTCCTTTATCTCTGATATCCAGATTGAACTTGAGGCATGGAATTGTCATCCTCATCAACGTTCAATCCATGTTCCTTGAACTAGAGAAAAATGTATGAGATGCATGTGAGTTCACATATCTCATACTATATCACATGAGTATGGCATATATTCATTAGTCTGGCTTATCAAGTGGCCTCTATATCAATCTCCAATACGAGGGAAAAATCCCATCTACATCACTCACAGTCAATCCCCATGTGTCATAATACATCTGAGCATCACCTTTATGGAAACCCTTATTTAAGATCATGTTGGATGATGTCTAAGTACACTGAACGACATGTGATGAGTGTAGTGACTTTAGGTCGAAGAGACACAATCACTACTATCACTATGAGAGATGATTCTGACTACCATTCTATGGTATCCATGTATCACTCTCATGGTGGTTCTATTTGATACACTGTTCTCTAACATGTACATGTGTGCTTGACTTGATATCATATATCACAAGTAGGGATGAGCATCGGGCCGGGTCACCCCAGGTTATGGCAGGCCTAGATCCATATCCATATTATTATGCGGGCCACGGGCCGGGTTTTGGCCTGAAATTTTTTAAGAAAGATGAGCCCGTACCTGGCCCGTATAAAAAATCTGGGTTTTGAGTCGGGCTCGGGCCAGCCCGTCTAACAATAGGTTTCATCAAAATGACGTGTTTGATTTACAATCAATGTTGAATTTGTATATAAATAGAAAGATATTTATTGTAGACATATTTATTAAATTTTAGAATGTCGTTGTGTTAGGAATGGTGGTGCTTTACCTGAAGGTTGAACATAATATGAATGAGCAGACAAATTAATAATCCACAATGTTGTTGCTAGTTGTTGATTTGTATCGATCAGCTATTAGACTTGTTATTATAACCAACTATTAGTATAGGGGGAGTTGTCTGATTATATCAATCATTAGATGATGGATCCTATTATGGAAAAAAGAAGTTTTAAAATGATATACATATTTGTGTATTTATATTATATGATATAGATTATTTATGCGGGTCGGGTACTGAGTTTCGAGTCTGGGTTTATGGTGGCCCGAGCCCGCCCATTTAGAATATCAGGGTCGGGTCTGGGTCAGGTTTGACGGGCCGAGTAGCGGGCTGGGTCGGGCCGGACCGATCTGATGCTCAACCCTAATCACAACTAATGAGATTATGTCATCAGTCAACACACACTCTAGTCTTATGTATTACTATTCTCTATTTTTCTTCCATAATAATGTTCAAATAGGTACATAACAAGAATGTCTGTACTCTTATCATACATATGATCTCATCATTTAGGTCATCAACCTGAAGACATATGCCATCAAATAGCATCATTATTTATACATCTATTATGTATGTGTCACCATCTTATGATTAAGATAAACATAATAGACAAAATTATCTTTATAATTATCAGATCATGTATCTAATACCACACTCCAATCATTATATGACTGTCTCCTAGTGCAGACATACCAACAATGATATGAAACAAAACTACTAATTTTGGTTGGTCATTGACTATCTCTACGAAGCCTATAATCACATCCTTTCTGGTCTCTCTTACATGATGCACAATGTGAATCTTAAATGCACTTCTTTGTATTCTTCCTCCATGTACCTAGGTCCAACAACCCCCTTCTCGCCATTGAGGACTATGCTTTGTATGCTTATTAATAGTTTGATCCTTATTATGCCCCACTATTGATGGTCTTCCTCCATATAATACTCCATCTACACCTCTTATAGAACATTGAAATTTACCTTATGCCCCCTTGACCAGTGTGTAGGCAAAATCTGACTGCAAATTGATTCCTACCTTTGAAGATGACAATTCTCTTGTATCGAAATGTTATCTGACTTGGGATGACATCAACATAAAGTACACATCTATTATTAGCTATTAAAATATAAGGACACTAACGAAGGAGATTAAAAGTAGTAAGTAAGAAATGTATGATTATGATGAAGTTGATGACCTTGGTGTGTTTGCAAGTGATGATGATGAGTACCCCTTATGTTTATACACTGATTGATAGTGATGATAATGAGGAATATGACTAAGTAGAATCTAGGCTAGACTTAGTATGAGTGCCTTTATTGTATATTTTGTGTGCCTAAAGTTTATGAAATGAGAAACTTTGTTTACAATTCTTTCTATACATTTTCTTACTTGGTATGAAGAACTATGCCCTTCATAAATAAGACATCTGATTTTTATGTACACACCTTTATTGTGTGCCATATTTTGATTATAGTGTAGTTTTCTCAATTCTGTGTGATTGATTGCTATGTATATGCCTACTTGCTTTATTTTCATAGATAAACTTTTTAAGACTACTCTTCACCCCCACTTTTGATATGATCAAGGGGTATAATACATTGAAATTGAATTTGACCAAACACTATAAATGTATAAAATACATACCCTTGAAAGCTTTATGTTACTTTTTAAGTACCAAGAACCAAGAAATATATAATGAGTTTAAGAGAGTTCCTTAACTCACATAGTAAATCATGAATTTATTTTGGAGGTATCTAATTCCATCACTACTACAAAAATAGCGTTCAGTGTCGCTTTTCTGGGCGTCGGTTATTAAGGAAAACCGACGCCTATAATATCAGGCGTCAGTTATTTAGGCAAACCGACGTCTATATTCGAAGACCAGCCAGACACGGGTACCGCTTTGTATTCAGCGTCGGCTTACTATAACCAACCGACGCCTAAAAGCACCCGTGAAATCCAATTTTCGACCGAAAAAAATTTGGTCCACATACAGCGTCGGGTTTTTAACTATTCACCGACGCCTATTTAAAATGAAATTCTGCGCGAAAAGTTCCACTTTAGGTGTCGGTTATCCTTGGATAACCGACACTGATAATAGTTCCCGCCAACAAATTTGGGGTCAGTTTTTTACTATCAACCGACGCTGAAGATAATAGGCGTCGGTTTTTTGAAACAACCGACGCTATTTGGGAACTTAATAGCCCCGTGAAACATAGAACTCTTCCCCATTTCTCTGTTTCATTGTGAACCTCCTGCTAGGTCTGGCGATTCTTACCGCCGGTGCTCCCTGCCGTCGTTGCCCCCCTCCCTCGCGCCGCCACCACTGTTGCTCCCCCGCGCCGCTGCTCCTCTCCTCGCCGCCGCGCCGCTCCTCTCCGTAGCTTTCCTCGCCACCGCGACGCTGCTCTCCTTGCCGCCGGTGGCTTCTTTGGTGTTGTCCTTGCCGGCGCCGGCTGCCTGTAGGTCTCTGCTCAAGCCGTTGCTCTCCAGGCCAGGCATTCTTCCTCTTCCCTCAAGGTACTGCCTTCTTCCTCCTTCCTTCCTCCGCCTAGGCAGCTGCTTGGGCGGTGCCAAGGCACGCCAAGGCTGTTGCTGGGCATTTTTTTATTTTTTATTTAAGTTATTTACTTATTGGTAACTTGATAAGTAACTCATATCCATTGATGTTGAAGTAAGTTAGGAAGCCAGTTTGTTGACAGTGATATCTGATTATCCATCTGACTTTTGGTTCTTCATCCTATTCATCATGGTGGCATTGCCTCATACTGTGGTCAACTAGGGGAAGTAACATTTGTCGACAATGTAACTTATCAAAACATGTAGAATAAGTAACTGAAGAACTGGGAGTAGGAACATGTATAATGGGTACATCACAATGGTGAAAATTTAGCTCAAATAAGTGAATTGCTTGATTTTTTTTGAAAGCTCTAGTTATACTTCTTATATTTTAATGTGATGTTACTCTATGCATGTTTCATGTTTGGTACACGACTGAAGCAGCAGTATATTAATAAAAAAATGATTGTCTTTGTTTCAATATTGTTGAGTATATTGAGAATCCTAATCACCCTTCTTGCTTAATGATGAACTGTAATGCACACATGTGACATACTTGGAATGTAAATAATGAACTTTTCCCTAAATTGCCAATCATGCTTTTAAAGACATCAATAATCACCCTAACTTGAAGAACTAGGATTGTAGGTATAAGAATGACAGCACATGTATTTGTTGGCCTAGAAACCCGTCTAAGATTTACTCATTAGGAGTAAATCTTGGATAGTCCCCAGTTTGGGACTGTTCTTGAACACCTAATCTCACTTAGGATGTAAGTGTATAATGTGTATTGGGTTTTCGAGAAAAGTTCGGTAGCATTTCCCCGTTTGTTCTCTAAGTACATATGTACTTAGAGAACAGTGGGGAAATGCTGCCGAAATTTTCTTAAAAACCCAATACACATTATACACTTACTAGTGAGATTAGGTGTTCAAGGATGGGATAGGTGGTACACATTTATTATATATAAGAATGACATCAAATGTGTTTGTTGGCCTAGAAACCCGTCCAAGATTGACTCATTAGGAGTAAATCTTGGATAGTCCCCGGTTTGGGACTGTTCTTGAACACCTAATCTCACTTAGGATGTAAGTGTATAATGTGTATTGGGTTTTCGAGAAAATTTCGGTAGCATTTCCCCATTTGTTCTCTAAGTACATATGTACTTAGAGAACAGCGGGGAAATACTATTAAAATTTTCTTGAAAACCCAATACACATTATACACTTACTAGTGAGATTAGGTGTTCAAGGATGGGATAGGTGGTACACATTTATTATATATAAGAATAACATCAAATGTGTTTGTTGGCCTAGAAACCTGTCTAAGACTGACTCATTAGGAGTAAATCTTGGATAGTCCCCGGTTTGGGACTGTTCTTGAACACCTAATCTCACTTAGGATGTAAGTGTATAATGTGTATTGGGTTTTCGAGAAAATTTATGTAGCATTTCCCCATTTGTTCTCTAAGTACATATGTACTTAGAGAACAGCGGGGAAATGCTGTCGAAATTTTCTTGAAAACCCAATACACATTATACACTTTGTAACATCCCTGACCTGGGTTATGATTTAACCCTAGATGTTTTGCCTAATAAGTTTAAGTAGATTCTTAATCTTATCTTGGGAAAAGTAATTAGGCCTCATAAGAAACTTATGTTTCAATTTTGGTCTTGTTTGAACAATGTTGAAACAATGTTTGCTTATTTTGGACCAAAGTGCAAATTACCCAAGTTGAGGGGTTAAATTGCAAATGTTGCATGGTAAGATGTTCCTCTGATGTTGAGACATCATAAGAATGAATATGATGTAGTGGTATGGTTTTCACAAGCTTGGGCACCAAGATTAAGCTTGTAAAGCAGTGTTGTGCATTAAAACCTAGTTTTGGTGAAAAGTGCAATTTACCCAAAACCTAGGGTTCAATATGCAAATTACCACTTCAATAAGGTCCCTAATGTTTCTTGGAATCATGTAGAGAAAATAAAATGAGATGGGTGCCTCATTTGAATTAAGTTGGAGGAGAGAGAATCTTGATATTAAAATAATCAAGATTAATGCCTAATTGAAACCCTAATTTGATTTAGGGCAAAAATGAATAAAAATAATTGAAGGGCTTTCAACCAAAATGTTTTGGGTTGATTTTGAATAAGGATTAACGTTCCTTTGCCAAGATAAGGAACGAAAATATCCTAAGTAGGTGAAATTCCACTCACCTTATTATAAGGAAAAGAATTCCCACTCAAAAAGATATATTATTATTATAATGGATTAAGGTGCTTAATTTCTTTTCCATTAATTCTTGGATAATGAAGAGCTTTTACGAAAGTTTGAAGGTGGTTTCGTGATCAAGTAATGAAGTAGTATTAGGGGGAAATTAGTATGGAATTAAAAGAAAATGATTTCATTTTCTCTTTCATAAAAGACACATATACATGTTCTTTATATATACCTTATTTCAATAACACATAAGGAACGAACCCTTAGTCTTTTCCTCCTCATTCTTGCTTTGGCCGACCTAGGGAGAGTCCAGGAGCAGGAGAAGGACGAACACCACCTGTTGGTAAGGTTAGATCATCTTCTACCTTGGATTCATGGTGAAAACCCTAAATCAATGCTTGATTCTAGGTTTTCTTCACTCGATTTCCATTTCTAGCCATTCATTTCATCCAAAAGCTCAAGAACGAACCTTGGATAGCTTCTGGAGCTTCATCCACCATTAAAGCCACGGAGCTTGAAGCTTGGAGATCAAATTTGAGGCGGGTTTTATAACTCAAACCCTTAAACATTGCTATTACATCAATTCTCTATGCTTTGTTGATTGATTTCTTCAATTTGATACACTCTTGTTTCTTTGCTGCAATTTCCATCAAGAACGGTTGCTGTTCTTGGTTGTTCGAAGGAAGGGGATGATGAAATCATCCTAGATTCTTATCCAAAGAAAATTACCAAGCAAAACCGTTTTTATAGCTACACCAAATCGTTTTAATTTGATTCGCTATGCGGTTTCAGCAAACCGTTTAAGGGCAAACGGTTTGACCGTTTGGGAGAAAACGGTTTCAAGACCATTTGAGATGGTTGACCACGCATTGACCGTTTGGGAATTTTGTTCCTAATTATGTAGGCTGATAACCCTCCAAATTTGAGGGATTAACTCCAAAGGAATCGAGAGTTGAAGGCCAATCAATTAGGCAATCGAATTGAATTATGTGCTGATTTTCAACCTGATTAACTTGACCTGGTTGAGCAAACGGTTTCAAGACCGTTTGAGATGGTTGACCAAGCATTTACCGTATGGGATTCCTGTTCATAATTATGTTTATTAATAACCCTCCACGTTTGAGGGATTAACTCTAAAGTAATCGTGAGTTGAAGCCTAATAAACTAGGGAAACCTAATTGGATTAAGTGCTGATTTTCAATCTTATTTAATTGAACTTTTTGGGCAAACGGTCTCAAGACCGTTTGAGTGCGTTGACCAAGCGTTGACCGTTTGGGATTACTGTTCCTTATGATGCGATCTAATGACTCACCAAATTTGATGGATTAATTCCAAACGAGTCATGAGTTGAAGGCTAATCAATTGGGCTAACCCTAATTGAAATCAGTGCTGAAATCACAATGAGCTAATTTGAGATTTTGGGTTGATTAGCCCAAACGGTCTCAAGACCGTTTGGGGGATCATCCAAACGGTCTCAAGACCGTTTGGGGTCACCTCAAGACCGTTTGGAGGTCTGGGGTCAAGTATAGTTGACCAATTGAAGGTCCAAAGGTACTAATCATATTGCAATGTAGTGCTGATTTGTTGATCAACTTGATAGACCAATCCATGATGATTTTTCACTAGAATCCAAAGGTTGGATGGGCCAAACGGTCTCAAGACCGTTTGGAGCTCATCCAAACGGTCTCAAGACCGTTTGGTGGTCACCCAAGACCGTTTGTAGGTCTAGGGTTGAGTATAGTTCAGTGGTTGAAGGTCTAAAGATATCAAGTTGATCTGCAATAGATTGATGATTTGGTGAGCACTTCAATGAACCAAACCCTAATTAGATTGCTTGGATTGGAGTGATATGATGGGAAAACGGTCTCAAGACCGTTTGGAGCTCATCCAAACGGTCTCAAGACCGTTTGGTGGTCACCCAAGACCGTTTGGAGGTCTAGGGTTGAGTATGGTTAGGTGTTTGAAGGTCTAAAGGTACCAAGCTGTTATACAATGCAATGCTGATTTGGTGATCAATCCAATGATCCAAACCTTAATTGGATGGCTTGGATTTGAGTGATATGATGGGCAAACGGTCTCAAGACCGTTTGGAGGTCATCCAAACGATCTCAAGACCGTTTGGGGTCAGGTCATACCCAACTTGGATGATGGTTCAATGGTTTCAAAGCAACTAGTCTTACATTGATTAGTGTTGTTGAATCATCGATTCCAAACCCTAATTCAATTGAATCAAACCCTAATTGATGACCAATTGAGGGTTAATTAAGGGTCAAATAAGTTGAAGGTTGACCTATTTAAACTCAATTGAAGTATGGGTATAGGTCCAATTGATGATTGGTTCCATGAATTCAATGATTGATGGAATCAACATTAAAAACCCTAATTCAATTGGATACCTTATGTCATTGAAGGTCCAATGGATCAAACCTTTTTGAAAACCTAATGTGATTAGGTGGGAGATACCTTTAATGGTACTAGTCATTAATGCATAACAAATGCATGGATCCAATACATGATGTAAACCCTAATTGAGGCCGATTTCATGTATAACCCTATTAAGAGGTTGCCTACATGTGAAATCACTAATTAGGATGAATAGTAAACCCTAATTCCTTTGGATACCTTATGTAATGGAGGTCCAATGTGATGATGAATTTACTATTGATCCAATGATGGTTAGTAATGATAACCAATAAAGGAACAAAGGTTAAAACTCTAATAGTACCTAAGTGATTAGTGTCAATTAAGGGATGAACCCTAATTGCTGATAAGATCAATGACTTGGTACACTATGTAAATCATAGTTGTATGTACTTGATTGAAGGGTTGATATGACCTAATCAAGTTGAGATGATGATAGCATGAATTCATATATGAATATGATTCATGTGGTGATTAAGGGCATGATCCTTAAAGTAGAGAGATCATGAAACCCTAATCATGAACATAAACCCTAATCGTCAGGGTTATTGAGTTGAAACCCTAGTTGAGGGTGTATCATTGTAAACCCTAGTTGAGGGTGTATCCTTGTGAAACCCTAGTGGAGGGTGTATCATTGTGAACCCTGGTTGAGGGTGTATCCTTATAAACCCTAGTTGAGGGTGTATCATTGTGATTGTTTATAGGTAACTTTATAATAAAGCCATGCCTTAAACTAAGATAAGTCCATATCATGTGAGATAGCTGGACAATTCTAATGTGTGGCCTATGCATTATATGCTAAGGGTGAGTATTTTGTGATGGAATGTATTAAGAGGGGAAATACCTTAATACAAGACAAAGTTGGTTAACTCAAGAGGGTCTGAATTAATGAGAAATGGGGAACCCTAACCCTAATTTGGGGAAAAGGGAATGATAAGCCATAATTGATGCTAAACCCTAACCCTAGTAAGGGAATAGTGGTGTTACCCTATATTGCATGATGTGTTGTGAACTTGATAAGTCTATTATCATGTGTGACAATCATGCAGGTCTCATGAGTTGATGATCATAGCCAGGTATGAGCTATGGTGTTTATTTGATAAGAATTGATTGGCCATATGTGCCATTATGTTTTTGTTACTGAGAAAGAAGTAACAAGATGAGTTGGGCTTGTAAGCCTTTGTTTTAAGTTGTTGCCTAGTGAGAGGTGGCAAGATGTGAATGGCCTTGTGCGCCATGTGAATAAAGTTTTTGCCTAGTGAGAGGTGACAAGATGTGAATGGCCTTGTGCGCCATGTGAATAAAGTTGTTGCCTAGTGAGAGGTGACAAGATGTGAATGGTTTTGTGAGCCATGTGAATAAAGTTGTTGCCTAGTGAAAGGTGACAAGATGTACAGTGTTCTGATGAGCTATGTGTGATGGAAATCCAAATCCTGGTAAAGGATTAAGGGTAATACCCTTGAATTATTAATAAATTGTTTTTGCATGGTATTGATAGATAATTGATGTACTGCTATTATATGTGCTAACCATGCAGGTATCATGAGATGATGAGCATAGCCAGGTATGAGCTATGATGTGTTATTAGTTTGAATTTGTTTATTGGGCCTTGTGTGCTATAATATACCTTGTGCCTGGTAAGAGGTGGCAAGAGAGTTAATGTGCATCAAGTGCCATGATGGATGCTTGTGTAGAAAGTATCATACTTACCTTGGTCAAATGACCTAAAGGTGTTAGTTACCTGAGAAAGAGGTAACAGTGCTCAAGTGATGAACAAAGGGTTTGAATACCCAGGATTTCATGGTTATGGTATTGAAATTGTGAAAGGATGAGAAAAACCCAGTGGTGAAGTGAGGGATTAAGATCCCAACACTTATGAAAAGAGTATGGCTATGGGCCATGACTCCACATTGATAATGCCAGGCTTTAGATATATGATCTAAGCCTGAAGAAAGTTAATGCAGTGGTAATGATTCTGTTGTTTGAATAGATGTTATACATGTTCTTCCTATTCATTAAAGGATAAGTGACATGTTAATTCTATCAAGTAATAACTGCAATGCTTCTGATATAGAATAATGTTCTAATTTGTTAGACATTAAAATATTTGCTGTCAAATAGATATGATTCTCATGTTCATATTTATCTTCTTAAGTTACAATAACAATGTTTCTGGCGGAGAGTTATATCTCTCTCTGGGGCAATTTTTATAATTGTCTCACCCCCGTGGGAACCACATTTTTAGGTGGACGCGGATGAGGAGACAGGAATCCTTCAGGAGGTGAAGGACATCAGCAGTAGCAGGGACAACAGTAAAGTCTCAGGTGGAGACATTGACTGTCATGTCATGTTTAGATGTATATAGAAGTCCTATGTGTCGTCTCTGTACTCTCAGGTCCTCGGAGTAGTAGTTAGTGATTTCGAGATTTTGGCTTAATGCCTCGAGGGTTTTATACTACCTGTGTATAGTTAAGACAGAGTAGTTAATATTTGTATTCCTCGAGAAGCAAAAGTACATGAGATGTATATATATGAACCAGGATGTAAAGTTTTACTTTGGTTCTGAATGAAAGAGTTTTCCTATGAATGGATCCCTTTGCAAAAAGTTTTAATTTTTAGTGATTTTTGCTAATCCGCTGCTTGATGAACGCTTCCGCATTAGTTAATCTTATTTTCGCGAGACGGTCGTCACACACTTACTAGTGAGATTAGGTGTTCAAGGATGGGATAGGTGGTACACATTTATTATATATAAGAATGACATCACATTATACACTTAGGATGTAAGTGTATACCCTAATCTTTTCCTAATATATACTTGTTTCCTAATATATACTTGTTTTCTCTGATCATAGAATGGATAGATCATGGATGTCCATTCGTAATCGTTGCACCCCAGAGTTTATATCTGGTCTTGTTCAGTTTATTAGATTTGCCGAGGAACATAGGAAAAAACCTACAGATAGGTTCTACTGTCCATGTAAGCATTGCGGTAACAACTTGAAAGTCAACACTGGTGAGGAAATCAAAAGTCATGTCATGTGCAACGGGATTGTACAAGGCTATACAGAATGGCACTGGCATGGAGAGATTTCAAAATCGAAACCAGTAGATGTCGATAGCAGTGCTTGGGTGGAAGAAGAAATTGCCTCCGATGACGTAAATGTCAACGAACCAGTTCCAGCAGACATCGTTGATGCGATGCTAGATAGTTGTAGGGTAGAGCACACCGATCCACCTCCTATCTTTAGAAACATTGTGCATGATGCTGAGATACCGTTATACACAGGCTGTGCTAAGTTTACGAAGCTTAGCGCTGTGTTGAGATTGTATAAGTTGAAAGCTAACAATAGATGGAGCGATAAAAGCTTCACTTCATTGTTGACTTTGTTGAAAGAAATGCTTCCTGAAGGAAACGAGCTTCCAATCTCAACATACCAGGTAAAGAAAATGTTGTGCCCAATGGGAATGGAGGCCAAGAAGATACACGCATGCACGAATGATTGTGTATTATTTCAAAAGGACTATGTAGATTTGAAAGATTGTCCAAAATGTGGTGTGTCAAGGTATAAATTGATGACTTCGGGGGAGTCCAAAATTGGTTCTCCTGCCAAGGTGTTGTGGTATCTACCTATAATATCACGGTTTCAACGCTTGTTTGCAAATCTGAAAGATGCGAAGAATTTGAGGTGGCATGCAGATGTTAAGAAAAATAATGATGGGATCCTACGACATGCGTCTGATTCCCCACAGTGGAAGAAGATTGATCTATTGTACCCCAAATTTGGTGAAGAAGATAGGAATCTAAGACTTGGGCTTTGTAAAGATGGGATGAATCCATACGGGACATTGAGCAGCCAACATAGCACTTGGCCAGTCATGCTTGTTATATACAATCTTCCTCCCTGTATGTGTATGAAAAATAAGTACGTTATGTTGTCGTTGTTGATATCGGGCCCTAAACAACCCAGAAATGATATCGATGTTTATCTTGAACCTTTGATTGATGACTTAAAGAAACTTTGGGCTGAAGGTGTGATGACCTATGATGCTTCAGCAAGAGAGACATTTTGTTTGCACGCTATGTTGTTTTGCACTGTTAATGACTTTCTAGCATATGGGAATTTGTCTGGATATAGTGTCAAAGGAGCTAAAGCGTGTCCTATATGTGAAGAAAACACTGATTCAATAAGACTAAAACATGGCGGCAAGACTGTATATCTTGATCATCAAAGGTTTCTTTCAAAATTCCATCCGTATCGTAGGAAGCGCAAAGCATTCAATGGATGGAATGATGAACAGAGTGCACCTAAACCTATACCAGGGGATGTTGTTTATGAAAGAGTAAAAGACATTGTCAATGAATTTGGTAAGAAATCACAATGTAGTATGGCCACACGGAGTGACAATTCTTCATTCAAGAAGAAGTCAATATTTTAGAATCTTCCTTATTGGAGTTCTTTGACAGCCAGGCATTGTATCGATGTAATGCACGTTGAGAAAAATGTTTGTGATAGCATCATTGGTACTCTGTTAAATATACCAGGTAAGACTAAAGATGGGATAAAATCTAGACTGGACCTACGTGAAATGGGAATAAGGTCAGAATTAACAGAATTACGTGAAATGGGTAATAAAAGAACATACTTACCTCCCGCTTGTTACACATTGTCTAGAAAGGAGAAGAAAACTTTTTGTGAATGCTTGGTAAATGTTAAGGTGCCACATGGTTACTCATCCAACATCCGTAGATTGGTATCAATGAAAGATCTGAAGTTGATAGGTCTTAAATCTCATGATTGTCACACTCTAATGCAACAAATATTGCCCGTGGCAATTCGATCTATATTGCCGAAGCATGTAAGGTTTGCCATTACCATACTTTGTTTCTTTTTCAACAGTCTATGCAGCAAAGTTATTGAACCTGATACTCTCGATAATTTGCAAAGAGAAGTGGTTGTTACCCTATGTCAGCTTGAGATGTATTTCCCTCCTTCATTCTTTGATATCATGGTACATCTTGTTGTCCACTTGACTAGGGAAGTGAAAATGTTGGGACCAGTTTTCTTGCATTGGATGTATCTCTTTGAACGATACATGAGCGTTTTTAAAGGTGATGTTCGAAACCGTTATCGGCCTGAAGGGAGTATTATTGAAGGTTATGTGGCGAGAGAGGTTATGGATTTTTGCAATGACTTTCTCAGTGGTAATGACACTCCTGATAATGACAAGAGTATTTAGGAGGGCAGAGGAATTTTGGGATCACGGGTGAAAGTAATCAGCCGTGAGCAGTTGGAACAAGCTCACTTGTATATTTTACACAATATGGACGAAGTGAGTGTTTATATCGAGGAACATACCAATTTCATAAAGAGACAACATCCTCGAGCAAGTTCAATGTGGCTTGCTAGAGAGCATAATAAGACTTTTACTAAGTGGTTTGAAGATAAAGTCTTACATCAACTATCTCAAACACCAAATGATATTACAGAAGCTATCAAATGCCTCGCCTTTAAACCAAAACCGAATGTTATGTCTTATGAAGGGTTTGACATTAATGGATGCACATATTACACAAAGCGCCAAGATAATAAGAGTGTCGTCCAAAATAGTGGGGTCACTCTTCAAGCATCGACTATGTACTTTGTAAGTGCAAAGGATAAGAGTCCACGTGAAGCTAAAATGTCATATTACGGTGTCATTGAAGACATTTGGGAGTTTGACTACATAGATTTCAAAATTCTGCTCTTTAAATGTAATTGGGTTGATAACACCAAAGGAGTTATAGTGGATGAATTGGGTTTCACTTTGGTGAACTTTGAAAAGATTGGCGAGAAGGGTGAACCATTCATATTGGCATCACAGGCGAAACAAATATTCTATATCGATGATCCTGCAAATGATAAATGGTCGGTTGTTCTTCATGGTAAAAGATAGTTCATTGAAGATCCTATAGATGAAGAAGAGTACTATGATAAGTATGATGACTCCAGTCCATTCTCAGTTGGGTTGCCAACTCCACAAAATATTGAAGCTAATGATGACTTATATGTGCGCGGATATCACAATGAAGGATTGTTAATTGATAAAAGATCACAATTTTAGAGACATGTATGTTTATACAAATGCTAAATGTTTACCTTTTTCTAGTTAATACAAATGCTAAATGTTTGCCTTTTTCTAGTTAATACAAATGCTAAATGTTTGCCTTTTTAATGACATTTTCAGATGGCTGACCATGATGAGCATGATGTCCATGATGAGCATGAAGTCCATGATGAGCATGCTGTCCATGACGAGCATGGCGAGGATACCAATGTAAGTTCTAAAAACATATCCTGTATTTCTATAAAATTCATTATCTTCTAGTTATGTCATATATCTTATATTTCTATATTGGGCTAATTCAGTGTGTTTATTTTTGTAAAATTTTAGGTTGATGATGCACATGTACCCACTGAAGCACTAGAGCAACTTGATGCGCAACACCAAACACTTAACAAGAAAAGGGGCATCACTCTGTTGAAGAAGTTAATAGCGCTTAGTGGCAGTGGATCCAAATTGGTTGTGGAGTTTGATAATGGAGGAAATGCAATTGGAGTGAACCGCAATAATTTTGTAAACTATCTTGGGTGTACCACTCGGAGCCATTGTGGTGTTAAGTATGATAATTGGCATAAAGTTCCTCAGGGGAAAAAAGACTTGATATGGAAGGATTTATGCGTGAGTTATTATTATTTGCAATTCTATTTTGTAGATTACAAATTCTATTATTTGCAATTCTATTTTGGATACTAGTTAATAACATTTCTATTTTACAGAATCTGTTTGCATTGGATGAGAAGTTGCATCGTAAAAGTGTGATGCAACGCGCTGGAAAGATGCTTAGGAATTATAGGACAAATCTGAACAGAGAATA
The DNA here is from genome assembly GCA_963693085.1 of Alisma plantago-aquatica. Taxonomy (NCBI): domain Eukaryota; kingdom Viridiplantae; phylum Streptophyta; class Magnoliopsida; order Alismatales; family Alismataceae; genus Alisma; species Alisma plantago-aquatica. The sequence continues at coordinate 157,360,209 of OY856413.1, forward strand.
CATAAAAGAGGGTGATAAGAAAAAGAAGTCAGCCCTTGAACAATGGAACTTCTTGGACAAAGAAGATTGGGACAATTTTGTTGCTTCAGGAAAATCTGAAGAATTCAAGGTATTAGGTGTCACACCCAATTTAATTAATATACATTGTATTCACCTATTCAAGATTAACATTTAGTGATACTAACCAAATCATTAATGTGCATACTAACTAGGCCCTCAGTGACGCACAAAAAGCAAGGCGTGCACTGAATGTGCATGACCACACTATGGGTCCAAAAGGCTATGCAAGCGTTCGCCAAAGACTACATGCGGAGTCTGCGGCTACTCAGGAGTCTGCTCCTACTCAGGAGTCTTCCACACCCATGCCTCGCCATGATATCTGGATAGCTGGGAGGCAAAACAAGAAGGGTGAAATAAAGAAGCCCGTAACTGCTGAGGCGGCTACGAAAATGGTAAAATACAACTCTTAGAGCAATCGTTTGAATATTGATTATTTGTGGTGTTAACTTACCAATTTCTGTTGATGGTGATTAGCGGGAGCTGCACGAGCAGAGGAAACAAGGCACGTTCATCCCTCAGGGCACAAGGGATGAATTGACAGTTGCTCTGGGTAACCCAGAGCATCCTGGACGTGTTAGGGGTGCAGGCACTGGTGTGGGCATCAAAGCATTCTTTGGGCCATCCCAGCGCAAACCCAGAGCGGGACTTTCTCAAGAAGAGGTAACCTATTCTTTTTTTAGAATGTTACTGCAAAAGGAAATTCAATAATAAGAAGCTAATGTTTCTTTTATCCATGTATAGGAGAATAAGAGAGTCGAGGATATAGTTGCTAAGAAGGTCAACGATGTAGTTGCTGAGAAGGTCAAGGAAGAATTGCTGCGGTGGTAGGCATCTCAGGTTTCCAATCAGCCTATGGCGACCCACTCTTCTCCTGATGCACAGACTACGAGTAATCCTGGAGACCCATCGCCTAACGCGTCTGCTGTAAGTATTTTTTATGACATTGTAGCTAGTCTTTTCAGGATGATATGTTTTCAAGATGATATGTATATATGTATAACATTCTTTACGTAAATTTGTAGGCATTGAAGACATGCCGCTTAAGAATACAAGACTATGTTGTTGCAGAGGTGCAGGCTTACCCGTCCCTTCCTGGGGAAAGGTTTCACGGGACTCTAATGCCACAGGGCTACGTTCGTGTGGGCCCATTACGTGTGTTACCCGATTGGAGGGAAGCTACATTGTCATATCCCCACCCGGATATTGATACACTTGCTGAGGCAGAAGGCGGGGTCATATTGTGGCCCAAAGCAGATGTTGTCTACACTACTGAAATTGTAAGATAAATTTACATTGATTTAGACTGTTAATGTGTATATATGATGTCAACTGATCTGAAATTATATATACAGGTTAAAAAGAAGACACCAGGAGCACCTAGGCCTCCACCTCCACTTCCCGCATTACCAACTTGGGTTCCAACTGACCTAACATACCCGTTAGGTCTTGCTTGTAGGGGAATGGCATGTTGGCTATGGGCACATAATATACATTGCCTGATAATTGTTTCTTTAGATGCAGATTATGCAGGCCAATCATACGATAGCTCTGTATTTATACAAGATATTATTGAGATGTTTATGTATGATTGGCTGAATACATCAATGATAGAGACATGGATAAGGTGAGATCTTGTTTATACATCCATATACCTTGTGTAAGATCTGGTGATCTGGTTTCTTATATATTAATGCATACGTAATACATGTTTTGTAGATACTTAGTCGAAGATCATTGCAAAGAATTTGCATTTGATCATGTGGGATTTTGATTCCATCATTGATTAGTATGGTAGCTAAAGACCCTGATAATGTTCAACAATACTGTATAGATGCTTTTACAATTTTTGGTCAGCAAAAGAAGACGATAATAATAGCTCCATTCAATGTCAAGTAAGTTTACTTTATTTATAATTTGGACTTAAGAAAATTCCATTTTTATTGTGCATTTTGAGTTATTAATTGTTAACTTTTTACCTCTAGCGGTAAACATTGGGAGTTACTAGTTATTGTCCCCGGAACGTTCAGTGTTTATTATCTAGATCCCGCAGGAAGTACATTAAACACTAAAATTGGATACGTAATGAGAATGCCATTATTCTGGTGAGAAATATTTCATTTTTGTATCTGTTAACATCTGTTATTACATTACTATTTACTTATGTAATTTATTGTGTTATATTAACATGTAGGGGTTTAGATGCATTCAAAAAGGCTGGAGGAACGGTCCCAAGGAAAAAAAACCAGCCCATAAATTGGCAGAACGTACAAGTAAGTTCCCGACTCCAATGTATATATTATTGATGTGAATTGTGCTTAGTTGTATTATTTTGTATGTTTCAATTTATAGTGCGCTACACAAGACAATGGCTGGGCATGCGCATACTATGTGATGCGATTTATGCAGATGATTATCAAACATGCCGCATTGGACATCGATACCATACATGAGGTATTATATATAGTCTCATTAGTTAGTATGAAATATATCAATCTTATTTTTATATTATTACTTATATATACATCATTCTCTTTACAGGTGTTTAAAACTGACAACACTATAGGTAAACGCTTAAAAAATATACATACTCCATATACGATGGAAGCATTAAATGAAATAAGAGAAGAATGGGCAAAAGCCATACAAGCAGTGGCAACTGTAAGATATAATTGGGATGTTGATAGCGATAATGAATGATACTTTGTAAATGAATATTTCTGAATGTTAATATATGTATTTGAATGTTTCTATATGTGTGAATGTGAGAATTGAATTGATGTCTGAATGTATCTACTTGTGTGAAATTTTCCTTGGGACTTTTGCAGGTTTGTGGCATGTTTGTAGGCTGATATCAATAGATGTCGTAAACCTACAGTTCAAAAAACTGAACTGCAGGTTCTCATCCTGCTGACCAGCCACAACAGGCCTGCAAACTGATATGAAAAAAAAATAGATATAGGCGTCGGTTATTTATAGAAAACCGTCAGCAAAGACCTACAGCGTCGGGTTTCTGACCAAAACCGACGCCTAATGTGGCAACAGCCGTACTGGAAATGGCGTCGGCTGTTCGTGTCAAACCGACGCCTATTTAACATATAGGCGTCGGTCTTTTAGTAGATAACCGACGCCAAACTGGTTCGCGCCACAGAAAATAGCGTCATCTAGGTCACTTTCTGCGTCGGTTACCAAGTAAACACCGACGCTATAGTCCATATAGGCGTCGGTCTTTTAGTAGATAACCGACGTAGAATGTGTCCTAGATGATGCCGTTTTCTGTGGCGTGAACCCTTTTGGCGTCAGTTATCTACTAAAAGACCGACGCCTATATGTTAAATAGGTGTCGGTTAAAAAACCGACGCCAAAGTGTTCAACCTTTAGCGTCGCCCACATAGGCGTCGCTCAGAAACCGACGCCAAAGGGGGTTAAACAACCGACGCCAAAGGTTGTTTCTGTAGTAGTGCATATTCATGTTTCTCAATATGTTTAGAAAGTTTGATGCCTTCAAAAGGGGATGCATGTTGAACCCAAGGATAGATCACCATATATCGTATTATGATGATGACTTCACCATTGTATTTGGTTGTGTTCGATTAATATATTGAAACTTTTTTCATATCATTTGGAAACAATTCTTATAGTTATTTTATAAACCCTAATTGGATCACAAATCAACACATGCAAAAAGATCATGTCTACTATGCTTAATAAATACTTCTATTTAATATTAATCTAGTTAATTTATTGTAAGTTTTCCTGCCAAATCAAAATTAGGATTACTATATTGCTTTTTATTCGTTTCAAAAATTTAGTTGACAATTTATGCTTGTGCAAGAATTCACTTTAGGTCAGATGATTTATTCCCAATGGAAACTAGTTGACAATTAAAATAGTCTTGTCTAGTAGACATCAACAGATGATGTTATCAAAAGAAAAACCATTTGACCACTTGAAACCTTAAGGTTATACAATGTCTTTAGTTTGTTTTCCCTAGATAAAAACCATTTGATCATGTGTGTAATTCCTTCCTATGAGTATTTTTTGATGATCTTCTCCCAAGGAAAACCTAGTAACAATGTTAATTTTACACGTTTTTTTACCAATGTCTAGTTTGTCTTAAGAGAAAACTAATCTACAACCTTGTATTAGATTAATATTTTTATTACCCAACTAGTCAATTTAGGAGTACATATAGTAAATATATATATCCCTTAAAATTCTTTATTGTCTCACAAAATAATTAAATTTTATCCCGTCACTTTTATTGAAGATGTTCAGCCCTCCACTATAAATATATGTCATTGAGAGTCTCCCAAGGTTACCCAATGAGACTAATGGCATATAGTTCATATTTTTCAAAGAGCCGTAAAATTCCTAGGAACTTACGCTTTTTTATTTCAACACTATGATTGAGAATATATGCAAATGGAATATTTTAATTGTGTAATTGTATTGTTCTCATTCCTTCTTGCAATATATTTCCCTCGAGTTTATTGAATCTTCTTCATTGGAGATGGAAGGTGGTAGGGCCCCTTGGTAGTGGAAGGTGTACCCTTATAGTGGACTATTTACTTTTGCTAGAAAATAAAGGTCTAGTTACTCTCTAGTTCATAAAAGACATGGCTTGTTGTATGGTCTGGTGTAATAGTAATAAATGCATATCAAGAGACTAACAAATCCAAGTACATGAGACTAATTGGTAGTGGAGCTATGGCATTATAACTCAAAATCATTATACATAATTTTGTCCGTCTACAATTTTCTCAATCCTTCTCTTGCATGAATTTTAAATTCGTTATGATATTACTTGAAGGCTTACCAATTTTGGTTCAAGACTTCTTATCTCATGTTAAATTCCCTCTTGAGCCTTGGATCCTATAGTATCCAAGAGGTCACCCAATCACAGGTGATTATCACGATCGCCAACGATAAGTCACCAACGAGTGTATGCACTTTTAAAAGGTAACTCAATCGTTATTATCATTAACGCATGATAAAATTGCTGCTTTCGTAATACGTTAGGGCGTCAGTCAGAAATGCACATTCTTATTTGTTAAATCGTTAACTCATGTTATATTACCCATCTTATATGCAAACTATAGGGAAATTGCGGGACACAATCATAAAAACAGATGACAACTGCACCAACTCTAAGATCGCCGATAGAGAGGAATAAGGGTCATAAAATTTGGACTCCACGTTGCTTCAGTTTACTCAGGTAGGTCTAGCAGAGACTAGTGGGTCACCATATGGGGCCCACTTGGTTTTCACAAGAGCATGCATGTTAGCATCCTATATGTTGTTAATTACAGTGGGCCAGGTCAATATATTATTAGTTGTGTTATGAAATTGGGATGGATGTAAAAATAATTAGGTATAACATAGCATTCTTTCTGGTTAAAAAGAAAAAAAAAGAAGAACATACTAGGATATACTTTAATTTGACGGCAATAGTGAAACCTGCGATATTCATTTTATGTAGCATTTGACAATGCGATTGGTGTGCTACCGCTTTGGTGCGATGAGATGGGCCACCACAAGTTTTTTGTCCGGTAGAAAAAAGTTACCGGTGAACGTTAATCAATACTAAAAATAATACAAATTCAAAATGGTAGGTAATCTTATGTTTGGTAAGAACAGTTACACGTGATTACAACCTGTCCGACCATGCTCCATCACTGCCCGGACAATCGCACCGTTTTACCGGAGTATTAGTCAACAACATCTGATGCACAAGTTAGCTGGTAACAAGTACAAACACGTCTGCCTACCTAAGCAAAGACGTTGCAGCTCATGCCCACCTAAACAGAAACCGGAGACCATATCCTGGATATTTAAGGAGAGTGAAGGCGACATACACCTTGGAGATTCAGCAGAAAGAAAGAGATATATATATATACCTACATAAGCCGATGGACGTTGATCGTTCACCCTCCATTCGAGAAGTCAGGAATGCGCCTCCAAACTCGAATCCTGCTCCTAAGTCTTTGGTTATCACTGTACATGTGTAATACAATTAAAATCGTTACGATTAAATCTGGTGAACACGTGGACACAATCTAACGGGGAGTGTAGGCTACTCCTCGGGACTGATAGATCCTTCCCGCGGCCGCGGGCAGCCCGCAGACTAGCCGTTCGAGTCCCGTCTCTCTCTCTCTCCTGTTCCACTCGAGGAGAAACACATAGCACGCCTTCACTTGGACCACGAGGTCCACGACGGGAGTATCCAATGGTGGGTGGGTTGACCGATCCGATAGCGAAGGGGCTCGATTCAGTCTCCATTCCACGGTCTTGTAGCTCTCGGCGTGAAGATAGTGAGACGACGTACCTCATTCACCAGTTAGTGAGAAGGGCCGGAACGTTGCAGTTCTCCACTTATTACTCCATATTGGCCGGCTACCGGCCACTGGAAGCGGTGTCAACGTTACGTATATACTTCTCACTAATAGCTGACATGTACGTACACCGACACAGATAGTTAGTTACCATTGTATATAGAAACGGGTGTACATCGTTGTCAAATTCGATAATATAGATTACACAACTGAACAAAACAGCAGCTCTGGATGAACGAGATGCAGCACGTCGTCAGCAAGTTTAGCTGTACAGTTAGTGCGGCAGTTGACACAGGAATGATCACGTTGTTAATTTTTATGACGTGCAATTAGATTAACAGTTCAAGCCGATCCAGATAAAAAAATATAAAATAAACTTATGGAGAAGAATAGAAAAAAGTCAGGAATCAAACCAGGTCTTTCTTTGAAAAACGAACATGATATACTTAAAAAAATCAATGTCGTGCAACTCTTTAGGATAGACGTCGCTCTCTTAGTCGACCCAGTCATGAATCTGGAGAAGAGATGGTCTTGCTGGTGTTGATAATGAACAATACAGACGATGAGCGACTTGTGCCACCAGTACGGCCCAACGACCGCATGAACCACCGCGTCTCAAAAGAAAAAGGATGGACGAACTCGCTACGCCCAGGAGAAGACCTCCACGTAGCAACACGGATGCGACGATTGGAGAAGACATCGGCAGTCAGGGTTCGCAAACACACACTCGAACGTTGACGGTTGTATGTTCTAAAGATGTGTTTATCCCTAATGACCAAAAGCTTATTTATAGTCTTACACGCCCCATAATCATATTCTCATTAAGATGTGATCACACGATCACCCTTGTACATGTCGTGAAAAAATCTGCAAGAAAATATTTTCCATTTAGAATTAATAAATTCAGTTAGCAAAGAAATAATTAATTAAATTAATAATTAATTATATAATTTTATCCTAGGACAAAAAGAAGAAAGACATTCTGCGTGCCCCGCCCGACCCAACCCGGCCAGACAAGGCATACGCATGCGTGCATATTATGGTCACCATACCCACCAAGGAGGTGATCATACTTTTCTTAGGACATTTGGACACTAATGTCACATGTGATCTTACATATAAGTACCACAAAAATTCTAGGAGTAAACAATACAGGATAAAATTCTCCCATTTGTACTACATTAGGCGTAACTCATGCTATATAGATAGATGTAACAGATCATACACGCTGAGTACTTACACTACCACACGTCTATATATGTGCCACTGTGCCTGTGCAGTTGCTCCATTCCAACCACAAATCATGTTGAGAATTATATTATAGTATACATGCACATCAGTCGTATCAGCTGGATGCAGAAGATCAGATCTCATCTCAAGATCGGATCCGTTTCGGTCAACCCGCAGTCGCCTGTGGCGCCGTTAAGAACCGGAGAGAGCTGCAGAATCGATCGGTTAATTGTGCAGGTTGAGCAGGGGTGCATGCCAGAGAAGATCCAGCGGCGGCGGACCTGCCGGCATTGTGGCGTGGTCGAAGGCGGACGAAATTGCGAGAGTGGGATGAAAGAAAAGCCTATAAGCTACCTACGCACATGGTAAAGTACGATGGAGCTAGATAGCAAGCCAGCTAACGTAGCTTTTGCAATACGCTCTAGCTTCAACATGCATCTTGCGATTTATTGGAACGCGTCTGACGATGACGAGCCAATGAATTGCGTCCCATCATTGGAGCGGGGCATAATCAACTAACATAAGAAAGGCAATTGAAGTCTTGCGATTTTATTTAATATCCAAGCCGAGACCTTCGTTATGGGTCCGAATTAGGTCTTTTTAAATTCTAAGCCCCTGTTTGGTTTGGGGCTGGCTTTATATAAGCATGTCTGTGTTGGACAAGTTTAGGCCTGCTGGAGTCTGATTCTGTTTGGCAAACTAGTCTGATTCTGTTTGGCAAACCAGTCTCATTCTGGGGGGCTGGACTCATTTCAGACTCGTTTCAAGCTGATTCTGTTTGGCTGTGCAGGCTGAGTTTAGTCTGATTCTGTTTGGGAACTGTAGACAGGATTAGCTGAATCTGTCCTATTCTCGCAGAATTGTTGTTAAAAATGTGGCCTTGTGACGCCGTTTAAACAGAAGTTTTTAAAAAAAGTAACTAAAATATGAAATTGGCAGTCGAGTTACATGAAATATGAAATTACCCTAATATATTTTGTTCATAACATAAACAAATTACATTATCGTCAGTAAAAGCAACTGATAATAATCATAATTGTTTATGGATGATCTTCGTCAGGGGAGAAGGACAATATTATGGCCTCATCATACTCGTCCCATGACACTTGGCATGGTTCCTGCACCCGCTGCTTGTTTTGTTGTTTGATGTCGTCTTTTGGCCAATCAAACAACAATGGCAAATGAGGAACATGCTGACTGACTTTGCCCTTGACTTGATCATCGGTCCCGATTTTGCCCTCCTCGTTTGTGTGATTGCAACATGGTTTTGTAAATAAAAAGTTATCTTCAACATATTTATACATTTTTTCCGGTGACATCAAAAGTTTTTCAAATTTTGCCCTTGCCCTTGCCTTTGCACGCAATGTCGACATCTACAATTAATAAAAACAAAGGTATGAACAAATAACATAATTCGTAAAGTAACTGTGGCAATAAGATAATAATGAAGTACGGAATTTGATCGTATTATGGTAGCAACATATAATAATGTAACACATAAGTAGAGAATGTATATTGTTGCGACACAAAAACACAACTACATTTAGCACAAATGTTACAAGTTCATTTGTTTATTTCAATCGTCAGTGCTAAAAAAAATCCCTGGTGGGTAAGTGTGACGCGTCGTCAAAAAGTTGTGTTCAATGCTTTGTTGCGCGGGCAATGTGGGGGGAGGCAATAAATCTGCCAATATGAACATATTGTCTCTTACAAACTCTCTTTTGATGTATTGCCATCGCATTTGCAACTCAGGCAATGAAATGTAAGGGTCTCCTGTTATGTATAAGAACTGGTGCCATGCCTCCATCCAAGCCTGTGTAGAGTATACTCCATTTACACATCTACCCACGTGATACTGGGTTCTCATCAAACCCCTGAGAACCATATCAAGCTCGTGTGACCCGATAAAAGACGGTGTCGACGGTTGGCCAGCCATATAACAGATTCTGTAAGTAATATAATTTTCAAAAGTAAGGATGTATATCACAATTAATTGTATTATTTGGTTTGAGCTAACGTTAAGAAAAAATTCGAATAATAACATACATCATTAATAAAACACTCATCAACATGAAGAAAATTTTCATACCACTTAAAATGTAATATGACGTTTATAAAAGTGCATAAATTAAATAAGTGTATGATGTTCATAACATCCATTGATAGTCATTCTCCAGCGTCATCGGGGGTGAATGAAAAGTATGGCCGCCATTCGACGTTACGACGTCATCGGGGGTGAAGGAGTGCTCAACAGAAGCCTACATTGTTCCTTCAGTTCTTCTACGTAGCGTTCTAGATAATCATGCTCATACTTTTTGTTGGTGTAAACATCATGGTGGTTGTGATGAATTTCAACAAAATCTTTCAAGTTCATAGCCTGACCCCACACTGACTTGCACTCGAGCGTGAGTAACGCAATCTCAGCTTTCAATGAATCAATTGTAGGCCTGAGATCGAGTGCCCAACGAAAGTATCTGCAGCGATCTTTCCCCTAAAATGTATTATGAAGTTTACGTAAATGACAACGAATGTGTAACGTACATAGTGGCTACCTAATATGTGTGTTTGTACAAGCGCACCTAGCGAGAAGGACATATGTAATACATTTCTCCAGGTCTTTCACTGAGAATTCCAAAGTCATACAACCCTGCATCGTCAGTGTTAAGTCGCAAGGATGCGTCTAACCCACAGTCACACCGCACAACTTCAGTCGGATTAATAGACATCTACACCATGCATTTGAATCAGTCAAAGGATTTATGATAATGAAGATTGATTGAAAATTGAAACAATAACATACAAGATAGGTCCCATGGTTTGTTCAATCATAAAATCAAGGTTATATTATGAATGTTCGACATACATCAAAGATGTTATACATCTATGATGTATTGTAACCGTCCTCATTTGAAGTGTTGTCGTCGCTAGTTATGTGCAGACGTTGGCGAAAATATTGGGACCTCGATCGTAGATCTGTAATTTCTAATTGTAGCCTATCAGTGTCTGCTCTGGTGGAATAGACAAAGTCACACTGGGAAGACCATAGCTGACGTTCACTGCGTGCATATGCAAGTTGTGAAAGCATTGCAGCCCTAACGACGGTTAGTGTGGCAATTGTGGGTACAACCCGTTGCGCGGGCAACCTCATATGACATCTATTTTGATTTACAACCCTACCACACGTAAAATATGGCATGTGTGGGTTGTTGTCTTCAAAACGTCCGTTTTGTGCATCCTCGGCATACATATTTACGTGTACAGTGGATTGAAGGCCGCATTGACAGTGAGGCATTATGTTCTCCATTTGAAGACAACCTATGTTGACACAATGTGACGATTCAGATCAGGATCCAAAAAACCAATTCGGGAATAAATCTATTACATATATTGTACTATCGCGACCCCCAAATTTGATTAGCAATGGATTCACGTAAGACTTCACCCTCCCTTGAATCGGCTTGAGTTGAACCTTGCCCTGAACTCGGGGGAATGCCGGGTGGGGGAATAGAAGACGATGAATTCTCATCAAGTGGGTCATCCATTATGGTGTCGCCGTCATTTTGTCATCGGATGAAATTGTGTAGGATACAACAAGCAAGTACGATGCGACATTGCGAATGAATTGGATATGTCGGCCCCTTCTTAAGGTACGCAAAACTTCTCTTCAGCACCCCAAATGCTCTTTCTACAATATTACGAAGTTGAGCGTGTCTGTGGTTGAACATCTCTTTCTTGCTGGTGTAGGAATGTCTGTTTCCTCGGTACTCAGCAATATGGTATTCTGTGTTGCGATAGGGTGCAAAAAATTGACAAGTGTTGGCATACCCTGCATCTACCAGATAAAACTTCCCCGGCAGAACTGTAAACCCGCTATGGGTCCTTGCCGATTGCAGGACCCTTTGGTCGGCATCCGACCCCTCCCACCCAGTGAGGACATATGTAAACTCTATGGAGAAGTCTACTATAGCCATGACATTGAGAGAGACATTCCCTTTTCTGTCACGGTATCAATTTTGTTTGTCTCTGCTGACCAAGACAGGGATGTGTGTTCCGTCAATAGCCCCTATGGCATTCTATAAACCAAAATAATGTTGTCAACATACAGAATGTTTGAAAATTAATTAAATTTATTCGGGGGGGGGGGGGGGGGGTAACTATTACCTTGAAGTATGGGTAGAACCTTGCATTATGTAAAATGTGAGTATGTGTTGTCGTGCATGTAGTTGTGGTTTGCATGACAATGTAGTCATGGGTCAACGCACAAACAACGTCCAAGACTTCGTTGAACTTTCTGCTAATGGTCTCACCGGAGTGAATGTAGTCCTCCGCCAAAGTACGATTTGTGTGTCCATGGCCAACCATCTGCAGGAAATAGCAGACTGCCTCAACTGAGGTGACGCCTCTACTACCTCGCAAGAAGCCACGACTCTCAAGCTTGTCGACAAGGGCCATTATAGTTTTTGGATGCATCCGATATAGGTCATAAGCCCTTTGTTCGTGACCGGTCAATATTTCTAAGACCTTTATGTGGCCACTTCTGATGCTAACAAACCTAGGGATACGAGGTGGTGTGGAGGCATCAAAGTCTACTGCGTCCATGATTGAGTATGCAATAGAGTCAGCAATTAAATCACCAACGTGAATCACTGGCCACAACAAGGTATCTAATAAAAGGTTGTTGAGCATGTCATGTGTTTGCGGTTGATCATTGGCAGACATGATGCCTACATGTACAATGAAAACAACAACATAATAACTGCTACAACATAAGACAATCCAATTCACGTGCGAAAAATAAATTATTACAACACTTAATTAAATGAAATTGTACAGATATGTATTGTGCGTGCGGAAAATAAATTATTACAATAGTCAATCAAATGTAAATGTTTGGACAGAAAATAATTAACATCAAATGCATACGAAATAAACCGTGCAATTATGTTCCCGATGGGCCAGTATCACTGGATGTAGGAGACCACATCGGTCGCATGTCTGGGAAGTTGGGTGGCGGGATAAATGGTGGCTGAGACGATGTGCCTGGGAAGTTGGGTGCAGAGGAAGATGACATAAATGGTGGGTGAGACGATGTGGTATTGAAATTGGGTGAAGGGAATGGCGGCACAAATGATTGTTGAGATGACGTGTTGTTGAAGTTGGGTGAAGGGAATGGTTGTACAAATGATTGTTGAGATGACGTGCTGTTGAAGTTGGGTGAAGGGAATGGTTGTGGAGACGGGAAATAAAATGAAGGCATTGGAGGTACAGATGTGCCAAAACCGAATTGTGACCTTTCACAAAGGTCGTTTAACCACAAGGTTATCTTTGCAGGGGTGTTTTTGAGGCTAAGGTAGATGTTGCGGTTTGTAGAGTCCTTGATGGCGTTCACAAGTGTAGTAAAAACAGCGGTGGGGGCATCAGGGAAATTGTCACTAAAATGTTGTAAAATGTTTGCCAACTCTTCTTTTTCATAGGCTTTGGTCAACATGGATGTGCCTAACTCGTGAACCTTTGTGTAAACCTGTGTGAACTCAGCCAGAACTTCATTGGAAAGACTACATCGCTCTTGCGGCGTTGATTGTCGTTTCCTGCACGTATGGGTAGAAGGACTCCTGCCCCCAACTGACGGGTTATCTATTCCCCCAGGCCGCGCGCTTTCACCCTCACTTTGCACGGTAGGTGCGGGTACGCTACGCTCGTCTGTTGCCGATTGTGTGTACATGGGTGTATCAGCCACGCCTAAGTCGACACTTACATCATCCTCAGACGCAACATCTACAGGAATCTGACTATCCGCCGAAGACATTGCATGGTGTCCTCTAGCAATGTTCCTCCCCGCCATTAGCTCTATGTCATAGTAGTGGGGAAACGGGCGCCTAAGCAACCTAGTCAGGTCCCTGTCTGCCTACGCTTTCAAAAATATGTGTATTAGGATAATCATGTTTACATGTACATTCACAATTTGTTAGGATAAAAGTTCTGTATAGTGTGCGTACCACTGTAAGGAACCTGACTTGCGTTTAGGGTTTACCCTGTTTGTTTTGCTTAACCTTAGTGGTTTGATGCTTGCTAATCACCCTAAGTGGTGATTAGGGTTTTGTTGAGCTTTGTTGAGAGTTCGAGGGGCTACTTGCAAATAATCCAAGTGCAGGGTTTTGTGTGCAAGTTTGCCATCTTTTGAGATGTTTCCCCCTCTTTGCTTCCTCTAGGGCTGAGAGGAAGGCTTGGGCTTGTTGTTTGAGTCCTTTGGGCCTGAGTTGAGCTTGTTTGGGCCTTGGAGTTCCTTGTTTGGGCTTGCTTGAGCCTTGTGTTGGCCAAGACCTGCTTTGTGTTGCCCAGCAGGCTGGTGTGTCGCCCAGCAGAGCTGCTTCCTGTGTCGCCCAAGATGCTTGGTCTGGTGTGGTGGACCCTTGGTGCATGTTTTGGACAAGTGTCCCATGCCTTGCTAGTGTGTTGGCTGGAACCCTAGGACAAGTGTCCCTTGGGTGGGCGACACACAGCATGGATGTACCTTGGTTTCTCCTCCCCTTCTTCCTATATAGGCAGTTTTTCTTCTTGCCTTAGTCTTCTTTTGGTCTTTTGGTCTCTCTTCCACCTTGAGTGCACGATATCCCTCTCCATCTTGCTTGTGTTGGCCGATACACTCCCTTGGAGCTGAAGTGGTGGCCGATACACCCTCCTGGGGTAGCTTGGTGGACGATAGCTTTGGACCCTGGAGTGCTTTAGAGCTTGGAGCTTAAGGCGGGTTGCATAGCTTCTAACCCTAACTCCTTTACCTCTTGCTTGATCTTATGCGTGTAGTAGTTTAGCTTAGATCCTTGCTTTTGTACCTTGCTAGTATACCTTGGTGGCCGACATCTCCCTTAGGGTTTAGGGTTCCTTTGTGTACCTTGCTTTCTAGGGTTTGGGGCTTCTTTGAGTTGGAGGTTGAAGGTGACCTAGGATTAAGCGATACCCCCCCCTTCCTTGTGAGTGTGTTGGGCGACACACTTGCCCCTAAGTTGAACGATATGAGTGTCCTTGGGTTGAGCAACACCTTTGTTCTTTGTGTTGGCCGATATGATGCTTTAGGGTTTGAGTTCTTTGAGTTGGAGGTCGATAGGTTGACCTAGCTTGAGTGTTGCCGACATGGTGACCATGTTGGGCGACATGGTGTCCTCTTTGGTGGCCGACATGACACCTTGGTGGACGACATGTTGAGCCCTTGAAGTTGGCCGATACCCTTGCCCATGAATGGGCAATAGAGTGAGCTAGGGTTTGGTTGGCCGATAGGATGGGAGACATAGTGATGTCCCTTGTGTTTTGGTCAGTGCTCTTGGAGTTGGACGATACCCTTTCTCATGTTGGGCGTCATGGATATCTTTGAGTTGGACGATAGGCTATGTGCCCTTTGGCCGATAGCCCTATGGCCTATAGCCATGTTAGGCGATACCTCTCACTTGTGTTGGCCGATAGGGTTAGTAGTGTGGTGACCGATAGGGTTAGTAGTGTGTTGGCCGATAGGGTTGGTGTGGTGGCCGATACCATGTTGGACGATAGGTCTTGATAAGTGTTATGTGAGGGTTGTGAAGCTTTAGTGAGGGAATGAGGTTCCTTTGGTGATAGTCTCATATGTGATGGAAATAAACAATGGTAGCATTTGTGATATCATCAATATATATATATATATATATATATATATATATATATATATATATATATGTTGCCTCGCAAATAAATAGGATACTAATGATAGTAACAATGATGTTAGCCCTAATGTATTAGGTGCATGATGTGACCTTTATGCTTAATTAGTAATGTTTGTGGGGATGATGATAGTTACACTAGTAGTTTGTTTTATTATAATAATGATTGTCATAAAGATGCTAAGTGACAGTTACGTTAAAAAGTTGCTTCATGATAAAGATGACAATAGTTGATGACATAATAATGACCTTGTTAATAATAGTGTTGATTCTGTATACTCAACATGATCTCCATATGCCTTGATTGTTTGTATAATCCTGAGATTTAGGGTAAGCATCAGTATGGTTGATAATGATGTAATTAATATACGTGGTTACCAAATAAGTGTAATATTGGTAATTTGATTATCTGGAATGTTGAACCTACCATTATTGCATACCTTAACCTTGCAGGTGACGACTTAGCCATAAAAGGGCTATGTGACATATGTAATGAGTATCATTGCTTTGATAATTGCCCTATAAGATTGTGTATGTGATGTGTTGGTCCCATGATGATGATGTGAGCCTTAAGAAGCAGTGACAGTACATGATGAGGGGATTGAGACCCCGTGGTATGTGATGATCCTTGAGATGTATCTGGATGGTTGGCAAGAGGCCAAGTGATAACATGTGATGTTGGATCCTTAAGATGGATCAGGTTGATATGAATAGATCATAATATAATGTTCTTTACTTTCTGTTATATCTGCATGTTATACAACTTGGTTGAATCCTGCAATCCATCTAAAAGATACTAATTAATCACAGTGAAATATATCATGTAGTTTGCCCTGGCCATAGATCCATCATCGTCAGGACTTGGTGATGGTGAAATAGGTTTTCCTACGGGTTAACCTGGAAGCGCATATTGTTGAATATGTGTAGGTTGCTCCTAGCCTAAAAATGAGGAGGTAAGAGTGTAACTTCGGTTGCAGACTCAGATATGTGTGTAGAGCATGGTGAACAGGCCCATGGCTCAGGATATGTGACGTATGGAGAATGAATGCATTCATGGCTCAGAGCACGGTGATCAGGCCCGTGGCTCAGTTTACTAGCGCCGTGACCTGTACCAAGGCGGGCTAGAGAATGGGTAGCCTATGGAGCTAACCCTGTGGCTTAGACCACTTCAGCATGTGACTGCGGTCCTGCTTGTGTTGTACTCATGTACTGACCATGAGGTGGGAGGTCGTGGAGTCCGGCTCTTCCATTGACCTTGTATGGCACCTTCTTGGGTTTCGTAACCGAAGGTTGGATTTGAATGGTACGGTTCAAATCCTCAGGGCATAATAAAATGTAATACAGCCGTTTAGTATTTACTAGTCATATCAAATACGAAACATTTGTTGAGGCCTTGTTTGTGTAATATTCCGTTATACCTTGCAGGTCATGTGGTAATCTACCTTATCTTGATAATCAGGTTATATGGCATTATACCCTGTTCTAATAATCCTGTTACATGTTAATATATCTCATCTTGATAGTCATGTTCCTTTGAAAGACATCTGGTTTTACGCTTTAGTACAGCTAGTATGCTTGCCGGTAAGAATGATCTTGCTATATATATATAACTGCTTCTGATATATCTGCTCATGTTATAATTGCTGTTATAGTTTCTCTTGCTGAGGTTCTATGGTTGCGGTGGGGAGCTATGTTTCCCGCTGGGACAATTGTTCAATTGTCTCACTCTGCTGGTTTAAACCCCTTTTTTTTAGGTGGTCGAGGTAGACGTGGTCGTGGTCGTGGTGTTGTGGACGAGCAGCTTGAGGAGCAGTAGAAGGCAAGCGAGGGACATGCTGCTGTTTTGGATGTTTTGTAGTAGAGTCTAGAGTCATCCCTGTACTCTCAGGTCCTTGGCAGTGTTTTGACGATGTTTCACGAAGATCGTTCGATGATATTTGTATATCCTGCTATTGGCCGGATGTGGGCCTTTATGTATATATGAACAGGTGGTGAACTCATGTGATGGATGACCAGCTATTCCTGAGCTGTGAACACGTGTCAGATCTTGTGTATGTACATATTTATATGACATGTTTCTGTGCAGGATGAGGACTGGAAAGTAATAGTTTCACAGTTTATCAGTTTTCTGCAATCGGTTTTAATTAACCCGTGTTTTTGATAATCTGTGGTTATGGTGTTTTCCGCACGTTTTCGCGTAACACCTCGTTATCTGTGTGATAATGGGATGTGTTGCCACAAAGCTTGGTATCAGAGCTCTAGGTTCGCTGAGTCTACAGGGATCTAGGACTAGGTCGAGTCTGTTCTTATGAGTTTTCCAGGTTATCTTACAAAAATCTTCTGCCCTCAGCGGAAGAAAAGCCAAGATGTCTGGAAACCACGAAGAACATGCTCCTGAGCATAGTGATGCTGCATCGGTTGATGGAGCAGATGGACGGGAACATGAAGATCGGGTGCCTGAGGTCCCCCAACCAGACCCAGCCATACTTGAACACCCTGCCTACCAACAGCTTATGGGGCAGTTAATGGCTACGATGAATCTCATGGTTGAGCGATTACCAGTGCCTCCTCCGCGAGCACAGGTTCCCCATGGAGAAGCATCGGGTATCGGGAAGACCTTTGAGCGGCTTCGCCGAGTCGAAGCTTCGGATTATGCTGGAACGGCTGATCCAGCGGATGCAGATCTGTGGATGACAAGTCTTGAAAAGGCTTTTCGGATCCTCGACATCCCCGAAGCAGACAAAGTAAAGCATGCTGTCTACCTTCTGAAGGGTAGTGTTGGTCACTGGTGGACCATCGAGGAAGAGAAGCGGCCCGGTGAGGTGATCTTTTGGGAAGTGTTTCGACGCGAGTTCGTCACCAGATACTTTCCGAAGACGTATCTGGATGAGAAGATCAGTCAGTTTGAGAAGTTACGGCAAGGAACGATGAACATCACCGAGTATGAAGCTAATTTTATGGATCTGTTGAGGTTCTGTCCTCACATGGTGGCAACAGATGATGAACGGATCAGACGTTTCGAGAAGGGTTTGAGTGTTGAGTTGACAACCCCTGTGTCTGCGCTGGAAAACCGAGAGCGGTTTGCTACATTTGTGGAATCAGTTCGACGGATCGAGAGGACAGTACGGGAGAAAAGAGAGTCTGTGTCTCTTAAAAGACCTGCTCAGTTTCAAGGACGAAGGTTTGGTGGCTTCAAGAAACCCAGGTTATCAGCACCGTCAGTGATGAGAAGTGCTGGTGTACCATCTCAGTGGTCTCCGAGTAAAGGAAAAGGTCATGTTTCTTCACCATCTAAGGCGCACAGTTCAGCTTCGGTGACAGTGACAGGGTCATCTAGGCCACGAGTTGACAATAGAGCATGTCATCTCTGTGGACAAGTCGGGCATTGGAAGTTCAATT
Organism: Alisma plantago-aquatica; assembly: GCA_963693085.1. NCBI lineage: Eukaryota > Viridiplantae > Streptophyta > Magnoliopsida > Alismatales > Alismataceae > Alisma > Alisma plantago-aquatica. The sequence goes on from OY856413.1 coordinate 157,378,915, forward strand.
GCCCGAATAGAGATGTTGAAGTGACGCAGCAACCGAGGCAGAGTTTCCAGAAGTCTGAGAGACCACAGCCCAGTGGTAGCAGAGGACGAGGACGCGGTCAAGCGTCTCAAGCTGGATCGTCTGCTCAAGGGAGCAGAGGTCGTGGACAGCAAGCAACGGCTCGATTCTATGCCATGAATCAGCCGGAGGCGATAGTCAACCCGCGAGTGGTGACAGGTCAGATGGAGTTATTTCATTCTGATATGTCTTCTTCTTGCTTTATATCTGTTCTGGTTGACCCGGGTGCTACACACTCTTTTATCGCCTATAGTATGCTTGAAAACTGTCATCTACCTGTTAGTTGTAAGAAGGATAGCTTGTTGTTAGAAACCCCTCTTGATGGTTCCTCTTTGCTTCGAGAAGAGTGTCCATCTTGTGTCTTGTCTTTCTCGGGACACAGCATTCAGGTGGATCTCATACCACTTGATATGCATGGTTTCGATGTTATCCTTGGGATGGATACCTTAGAGAAGTATAAGGTTGTCTTGGACTGTGGTTCCAAGAAGGTGGTGTTTGATATTGCTGGAGAGAAGTGGATCTTCCAAGGAGATAGGAAGATTCTTCCGACATGTCTGGTATCAGCTATGGTGGCGGATAGGTTGTTACGACAAGGATGTGAGGCGTTCTTAGCTCAAGTTGTGGATACCGTTGTGGATACCAAGGCGAAAGGCCTTAACCTTGAAGAAGTGTCAGTGGTCCGAGAGTTTGCAGATGTGTTTCCCGAGGAGTTTCCTGGTGTTCCTCCACCCCGAGAGATTGATTTTGAAATCAATCTGGTTCTAGGAACGCAGCCGATTGCACAGACACCTTATAGGATGGCTCCAGCAGAGATGGCAGAATTGAAGAAGCAGTTGCAAGAGTTGTTGGAGAAAGGTTTCATCCGACCGAGCACGTCCCCGTGGGGTGCTCCCGTGTTGTTCGTTAAGAAGAAAGATGGTTCGATGCGGTTGTGTATAGACTACCGACAGTTGAACAAGGTCACGATCAAGAATAAGTACTCGTTGCCAAGGATAGATGATCTGTTCGATCAGTTGCGTGGTGCTACAGTGTTTTTGAAGATCGATCTACGGTCCAATTATCATCAGTTGAGGATAAAGGTGGATGACATACCAAAGTCAGCCTTTAGGACGAGGTATGGTCATTTTGAGTTTGTGGTTATGCCGTTTGGATTAACCAATGCACCTGCTGCTTTCATGGACCTGATGAATAGAGTGTTTTGACCGTTCTTAGATCAGTTTGTTGTAGTCTTTATAGACGACATCTTGATCTATAGCCGGAACCGGCTAGAGCATTAGCAACATCTTCGTCAAGCGTTGACTCTCCTTCGTCAACATCAGTTGTATGCTAAGTTTAGTAAGTGTGAGTTTTGGTTGGATGAAGTGACTTTCTTAGGTCATGTGATATCTGCTGAAGGAGTCAAAGTAGATCCGAAGAAGGTGGAATCTGTTGTGGATTGGGAACAACCGAAGACGCCGACGGAAGTTTGTAGTTTCCTTGGTCTAGCAGGCTACTACCGGAGGTTTATCAAAGACTTTAGTGTAATCGTGTTGCCGATGACGAAGTTGACCAGGAAGGATGTACCTTTTGTTTGGGATGATCGATGTCAGTAAGCTTTCCAAAGTTTGAAGGAAAAGCTGACCAGTGCTCCAGTGTTGATCTTGCCAGAACCCGGGTAAGGCTATGTTGTTTTCTGTGATGCGTCCAAGAAAGGTTTGGGTTGTGTGCTGATGCAGGAGGATCATGTGGTTTCTTTTGTTTCGTGACAGCTTAAGAAACACGAGGAGAACTATCCGACCCATGATTTGGAGCTGGCAGCAGTGGTTCATGCGTTAAAGATTTGGAGACACTATCTTTATGGGGAAGTGTGTGAGATCTTTACAGATCACAAGAATCTGAAGTACATCTTCTCACAGCAAGAGTTGAACATGCGACAGCGTCGGTGGATGGAGTTGATCAATGATTATGATTGCACTATCGAGTATCATCCTGGTAAGGCGAATGTGGTAGCAGACGCGCTTAGCAGAAAGTCTTCTACTCCCAAGAAGGCACAGATGAGTTCTTTGGTATGCCATAGGCGGGACATGTTAGTCTCCTTACGGCAGATGAACGTACAGATGGAGGTTTCCTCGTTAGCTGGACTTTTAGCACAGATGCAAATCAAGCCCACGTTGAGACAACAGATCAAGGATGCACAACAAACAGATTGTACAGTACAGTTAATCAGATCAGAGTTTGGCAGCGAAAAGCGTGATGGGTTCCATGAGTCCGAGGATGGAGTGGTTTGCTATCATAATAGGATGGTGGTTCCAAATGCTGATAACCTGAGGAAGTTGGTGCTCGAGGAAGCACACACATCGATGTATGCCATGCATCCAGGTGTCACCAAGATGTACCATAGTCTGAAGGACTTGTACTGGTGGCCCGGCTTGAAGAAAGATGTAGCTGAGTTTGTGGCTAGGTGTGCGGTGTGTCAGCAAGTCAAGGATGAGCATCAAAAGCCGACAGGTACGTTGCAACCTTTGCCTATACCACAGTGGAAATGGGATCATATAACCATGGATTTTTTAGTCGGTCTATCCAAGACAACTAGGAATCATGATTCCATTTGGGTGATAGTGGACAGATTGACGAAGTCTGCCCATTTCATACCTGTGAAGACGATGTATACAACTGAAAAACTCACTCGAGTATATGTGGATGAGATAGTTCATTTGCATGGTGTGCCAGCGACGATAGTTTCTGACAGAGGTCCTTAGTTTACAAGTCGTTTTTGGGAACAGTTGCACAGGGCGATGGGAACGCAGTTGAAGTTCAGTACCGCTTTCCACCCGCAGACAGATGGACAGTCTGAGAGGACTATTCAGACTTTGGAGGATCTTCTTCGTGCTTGTGTTTTGCAGTTCCTAGGCAGTTGGGACGTACATCTCAGTTTGATAGAGTTTGCCTACAACAATAGCTATCATAGGAGCATTGACATGGCTCCCTATGAGGCTTTGTATGGGAGGAAGTGCAGATCTCCCTTGTGTTGGTATGAATCAGGTGAATATCAGCTTTTGGGCCCTGAGCTAGTACAGCAAACGACAGAAAAGATCAAGGTGATACAACAACAGTTGAAAGCGGCACAAGACAGGCAGAAGTCTTATGCAGACAATCGCCGACGACCCTTGGAGTTCTAGGTGGGAGACAAGGTGTATCTTAAAGTCTCTCCGTGGAAAGGTGTGCTGAGGTTTGGACGGAAGGGTAAGTTAGCTCCCAGATATATGGGGCCTTACCCAGTCATAGCACGTGTTGGCAAGGTGGCCTATGAGTTAGAGTTACCCCCAGAGTTGCACAGGTTACATCCAGTGTTCCATGTCAGTATGCTGAAGAAAAGTCATCCGGATACAGGGACAGTGATACAGCCAGTTGAGGTTGGGCTTGACAGAGATGTGACTTATGAAGAGGGTCCTATGATGATCCTTGACAGAAGAGTCAAGAAGCTGAAGAGGAAGGACCTGGTTCTTGTGAAGGTTCTTTGGCATCACCGTGGCGTTGAGGAAGCCACGTGGGAGCTTGAGGAAGAGATGAGGAGGAAGTATCCCTCGCTTTTCTCTTCGGATTTCAGGGACGAAATCCTTTTGTAGAGGTTTATGGCTGTAAGGACCCTAACCTGCGTTTAGGGTTTACCCTGTTTGTTTTGCTTAACCTTAGTGGTTTGATGCTTGCTAATCACCCTAAGTGGTGATTAGGGTTTTGTTGAGCTTTGTTGATAGTTCGAGGGGCTACTTGCAAATAACCCAAGTGCAGGGTTTTGTGTGCAAGTTTGCCATCTTTTGAGATGTTTTCCCCTCTTTGCTTCCTCTAGGGCTGAGAGGAAGGCTTGGGCTTGTTGTTTGAGTCCTTTGGGCCTGAGTTGAGCTTGTTTGGGCCTTGGAGTTCCTTGTTTGGGCTTGCTTGAGACTTGTGTCGGCCAAGACCTGCTTTGTGTCGCCCAGCAGGCTGGTGTGTCGCCCAGCAGAGCTGCTGCCTGTGTCGCCCAAGATGCTTGGTCTGGTGTGGTGGACCCTTGGTGCATGTTTTGGACAAGTGTCCTATGCCTTGCTAGTGTGTTGGCTGGAACCCTAGGACAAGTGTCCCTTGGGTGGGCGACACACAACATGGATGTACCTTGGTTTCTCCTCCCCTTCTTCCTATATAGGCAGTTTTTCTTCTTGCCTTAGTCTTCTTTTGGTCTTTTGGTCTCTCTTCCACCTTGAGTGCACGATATCCCTCTCCATCTTGCTTGTGTTGGCCGATACACTCCCTTGGAGCTGAAGTGGTGGCCGATACACCCTCCTGGAGAAGCTTGGTGGACGATAGCTTTGGACCCTGGAGTGCTTTAGAGCTTGGAGCTTAAGGCGGGTTGCATAGCTTCTAACCCTAACTCCTTTACCTCTTGCTTGATCTTATGCATGTAGTAGTTTAGCTTAGCTCCTTGCTTTTGTACCTTGCTAGTGTACCTTGGTGGCCGACATCTCCCTTAGGGTTTAGGGTTCCTTTGTGTACCTTGCTTTCTAGGGTTTGGGGCTTCTTTGAGTTGGAGGTTGAAGGTGACCTAGGATTGGGCGATACCCCCCCTTCCTTGTGAGTGTGTTGGGCGACACACTTGCCCCTAATTTGAACGATATGAGTGTCCTTGGGTTGAGCAACACCTTTGTTCTTTGTGTTGGCCGATATGATGCTTTAGGGTTTGAGTTCTTTGAGTTGGAGGTCGATAGGTTGACCTAGCTTGAGTGTTGGCCGACATGGTGACAATGTTGGGCGACATGGTTCCCTCTTTGGTGGCCGACATGACACCTTGGTGGACGACATGTTGAGCCCTTGAAGTTGGCCGATACCCTTGCCCATGAATGGGCGATAGAGTGAGCTAGGGTTTGGTTGGCCGATAGGATGGGAGACATAGTGATGTCCCTTGTGTTTTGGTTAGTGCTCTTGGAGTTGGACGATACCCTTTCTCATGTTGGGCGTCATGGATATCTTTGAGTTGGACGATAGGCTATGTGCCCTTTGGCCGATAGCCCTATGGCCTATAGCCATGTTGGGCGATACCTCTCACTTGTGTTGGCCGATAGGGTTAGTAATGTGTTGGCCGATAGGGTTTGTAGTGTGGTGACCGATAGGGTTAGTAGTGTGTTGGTCGATAGGGTTGGTGTGGTGGCCGATACCATGTTGGACGATAGGTCTTGATAAGTGTTATGTGAGGGTTGTGAAGCTTTAGTGAGGGAATGAGGTTCCTTTGGTGACGGTCTCATATGTGATGGAAATAAATAATGGTAGCGTTTGTGATATCATCAATATATATATATATATATGTTGCCTCGCAAATAAATAGGATACTAATGATAGTAACAATGATGTTAGCCCTAATGTATTAGGTGCATGATGTGACCTTTATGCTTAATTAGTAATGTTTGTGGGGATGATGATAGTTACACTAGTAGTTTGTTTTATTATAATAATGATTGTCATAAAGATGCTAAGTGACAGTTACGTTAAAAAGTTGCTTCATGATAAAGATGACAATAGTTGATGACATAATAATGACCTTGTTAATAACAGTGTTGATTCTGTATACTCAACATGATCTCCATATGCCTTGATTGTTTGTATAATCCTGAGATTTAGGGTAAGCATCAATATGGTTGATAATGATGTAATTAATATACTTGGTTTCCGAATAAGTGTAATATTGGTAATTTGATTATCTGGAATGTTGAACCTACCATTATTGCATACCTTAACCTTGCAGGTGATGACTTAGCCATAAAAGGGCTATGTGACATATGTAATGAGTATCATTGCTTTGATAATTGCCCTATAAGATTGTGTATGTGATGTGTTGGTCCCATGATGATGATGTGAGCCTTAAGAAGCAGTGACAGTACATGATGAGGGGATTGAGACCCCGTGGTATGTGATGATCCTTGAGATGTATCTGGATGGTTGGCAAGAGGCCAAGTGATAACATGTGATGTTGGATCCTTAAGATGGATCAGGTTGATATGAATAGATCATAATATAATGTTCTTTACTTTCTGTTATATCTGCATGTTATACAACTTGGTTGAATCCTGCAATCCATCTAAAAGATACTAATTAATCACAGTGAAATATATCATGTATTTTGCCCTGGCCATAGATCCATCATCGTCAGGACTTGGTGATGGTGAAACAGGTTTTCCTACGGGTTAACCTGGAAGCGCATATTGTTGAATATGTGTAGGTTGCTCCTAGCCTGAAAATGAGGAGGTAAGAGTGTAACTTCGGTTGCAGACTCAGATATGTGTGTAGAGCATGGTGAACAGGCCCATGGCTCAGGATATGTGACGTATGGAGCATGAATGCGTTCATGGATCAGAGCACGGTGATGAGGCCCGTGGCTCAGTTTTACTAGCGCCGTGACCTGTACCAAGGCGGGCTAGAGAATGGGTAGCCTATGGAGCTAACCCTGTGGCTTAGACCACTTCAGCATGTGACTGCGGTCCTGCTTGTGTTGTACTCATGTACTGACCATGAGGTGGGAGGTCATGGAGTCCGGCTCTTCCATTGACCGTGTATGGCACCGTCTTGGGTTTCGTAACCGAAGGTTGGATTTGAACGGTACGGTTCAAATCCTCAGGGCATAATAAAATGTAATACAGCCGTTTAGTATTTACTAGTCATATCAAATACGAAACATTGGTTGAGGCCTTGTTTGTGTAATATTCCGTTATACCTTGCAGGTCATGTGGTAATCTACCTTATCTTGATAATCAGGTTATATGGCATTATACCCTGTTCTAATAATCCTGTTACATGTTGATATATCTCATCTTGATAGTCATGTTCCTTTGAAAGACATCTGGTTTTACACTTTAGTACAGCTTGTATGCTTGTCGGTAAGAATGATCTTGCTATATATATATAACTGCTTCTGATATATCTGCTCATGTTATAATTGCTGTTATAGTTTCTCTTGCTGAGGTTCTATGGTTGCGGTGGGGAGCTATGTTTCCCACTGGGATAATTGTTCAATTGTCTCACTCCGCTGGTTTACACCCCTTTTTTTTAGGTGGTCGAGGTAGACGTGGTCGTGGTCGTGGTGTTGTGGACGAGCAGCTTGAGGAGCAGTAGAAGGCAAGCGAGGGACATGCTGCTGTTTTGGATGTTTTTTAGTAGAGTCTAGAGTCATCCCTGTACTCTCAGGTCCTTGGCAGTGTTTTGACGATGTTTCATGAAGATCGTTCGATGATATTTGTATATCCTGATGTTGGCCGGATGTGGGCCTTTATGTATATATGAACAGGTGGTGAACTCATGTGATGGATGAACAGCTGTTCCTAAGCTGTGGACACGTGTCAGATCTTGTGTATGTACATATTTATATGACATGTTTCTGTGCAGGATGAGGACTGGAAAGTAATAGTTTCACAGTTTATCAGTTTTCCGCAATCGGTTTTAATTAACCCGTGTTTTTGATAATCTGTGGTTATGGTGTTTTCCGCACGTTTTTGCGTAACACCTCGTTATCTGTGTGATAATGGGATGTGTTGCCACAACCACAATGACCTCTTTCCACTCATGGGTGTCTGGTACAATGGGCTTGTGCCTTTCTTCATCCCATCCAACGCCACTCTTGTTGGTCAAACCCTTCAAATGGACGTAGTCCTTTTTAAGGTTCTTCCAGCGACATCTTATTTGGTCTAACTTATACACGTCTCCAACCTTATTATTGACATCAGAAGTTATTTCCCTCCAAGAGTCCCTAGTAAAATTACCATCAATACACCTGCCTAGGTCATATTGTTTGCGCAATGCTGTCACCACAGCGACATCAGACTCTCTTGTCCATACAATACGGTGGTTAGGGTCGACGGGAGGCATACTCGTGTAGTTGCTGCAATATTTGATGACATGAGTCAAATTATTTGTCTGAGATCATCACTCAAATTTTTGTGCTAAAATACATTTCTATTTTTTAGTACCTTTACATAATCAGTGTAAATGTTTAATACAATTCAGTCACAATAGAAACCATTTATGTGTGTTCCTTCAATACTGATTCAATCAGCATATACACAGGCTTCATTGATTAACACAAAAAAAACAATGAAACACCAACGAGCATATAGGCAAGTTACAAATATACACAAATGAGACAAGCTTGATTGATTAACACCCAAACACAAATAATGAAACACCAATGAGCATGTAGGCAGGTTAATGATCAAATAGACTAATTAGACAGTTAATGATCTCGAAACAGGAGATGGTACAAACTGAAAAAGGTTTGGTAATTACTCCTTAACCAAGATGGAATGCATACCCAACCCCAGTAAGGAATAATGGATGAACGAGAACCAAGATGGAATGCATACCCAGCCCCAGTAAGGAATAATGGATGAATGAGAACCAAGATGGAATGCATACACCAACCTTTTATCCAACTAGTTTACAGAGAAAGCATCTTGACCAGGGAATACAGACTCACTAATATGACAGCAGAGGAAAGGATAGTCCTTAACCAAGATGGAATACAGACTCACTAAGAAAAATGCATTTCAAGCTTCAAATGCAAGTGGAGTGTGGTGTATGACTAAAACCAAGTCAAGTCTAACATCTTTCTGAAAAGCCAGCAACAGGATATGGTGTATGCTCCATATCACCATATTCAGCCATCAAACAAATGTATAGTACCATCATTTAACATCCCCATCAATTAATGTCTAATAAGAAGACAAGGATATATGAAGTTATAATCCTAGATCACTGTCACATATATAACATTTTAAATTTTATCACATCTTCATATAGGTAGATCGTATGGCATACATTAAATCAACTATTTGTACATATGATAAGGTAACTGCAAAGACCTTCATTACATATACAATTAATATTTTTTGACAAATCTTCAACTGATATCTAGTTTTTAGTCATCTAAATGTAGTAATAGAGCATCAGAAATAAAGGTATAATGACATGGTTCAAAAGTAGCATATAAAAGTGAGTAACAAGGTGTGTGTCTAGATAACTACAATTGTTTTAGCGTGTTCCAATATAGAAACACACTTTCTAGGCTCCATTAGCAAGTCTAACAGAGTTGTGCTTTTTACACAACCAAGATTGCAAGAGGACTATCGTGTTGATGCCACTGGAATTTCCCATGATGAGGCTACAGAGTGCAATGGGTATACAACATCATTGTTATATAAATTGTAAGCATACCAAGATATCACCTTTATTTATAAGGTGATGTATTACACATATTTGGCACCTAAGTGAGGTGATTAAAAAATAGAATATCACCCACATGGTTATGCAAATATTTTTTCATAAAATAAAGTCTATAGGAGTGAGCATACATAATGTAATGGATGTAGGAAATATGGTAAAAATCACCAACTTTTTATGGATTTCACATGTGATAGCCATAGTGTGTTGACTTTTGTATTTGGTAACTGAAGCATGATAAAAAATCATACATAATGATGCACCCTCAAACTAAATGAAAACCCATCACCTTCTCAATCATTTTTTGTAGCATATAGTATGCATGCAATCACAATTAAAGTTCTATGGCTTGTTTCATACTAAATATCAAGGTACGAAAATGGTTAATGGAATCCTATGTGTGGAGAAGAAACAACAATAGAGGTGGCACAAGCAACAAAAACAAAATAGAGAGTGATTGAAGAAGGAAAAGTATCAAGACATGTGACAGAAGAAAATTAAGGAGGTGGTAGTGATGGGAGGCATCTGTGATGTGAGCATCAAAAATATTTATTGGAGGTGAGAAAATATCAAAATAAATAGTGAAGGTGGTATTGGAGCATATGATAAGTGGTGGCGCCACAATTTATCAAATACAACACCATGAAAACAACGGTGAGGCGGTGACACACCCAAAACCAATAGCAGTGACAGAGAGGGAGAACAATGACGTGACTAACATCACAAAAATTAAGCCTCTGTTAGGTTGGGTTCAAGGATCTAATGAGAAAAATTGCTACATAATGAGAAGCAAGTTGTTATAGGTTCAATAAGGGTTGTTATATAGTAATTACACATCTTTCTATATAAGAGACTCTCCATTTTTTATTATTGTTTACTTATTTATATATAAAGAGGATGATGGAAACAGATTATTTTCTTAAAATCTAGTTGATAAATTGAATGTGAGTGTCATGTATCTCTGCTAGTTCAATTTTCTATTAAATTGAATGTTGGAAATGTTAGACATTAAATAATCATCACTACAAAGTAAGAGAGTCACATTCTTCATAATGTTATCAATAGTCTATAGGAATCGATTTTTTTCCTATTGAAATCGTGCTTCTTAGACCAACACATACTACAGACCACATCAGTTGAGAGACCATGCTCGTCCAGAGCATCAAAACAATAACAAGTATGTTCTGTGCAGAGTAAACAACGGGAAAAGCATCAAAATCAATAACATTAAAAAATATATGCTTTTAACTAGAAAAAAGAGTCAACTATTTCATACTTAACATCATATAAATCCAATCTAACAACTGATAAACTCAACTGAAATGACGATAACATCAAATTCAACCGTACATGTTTCGATAAAGAACACCATTTCACAAATGTTTTGGTACTTATTCGACATTGTGCCCTATTCGACATTGTGCCCTAAAACTGAAATAACCCTCTACCCTACCCAGAGACCAACCTGAGCAGAATCTCCCCTTGGAGTGACGACGGAAGCGGCGGAACCTGGGCACAAGCGTCGACCTGGGCAGCGTCGACAGACCACGAGCGAGCGGCAACGATCTTCTGAGGAACACCTCGCAACACTTCAACGAAGAAGCTTGTGTAGAAGTCCAGCACCTCGCAGCACCACACCCCCAATTTAAAGGCACAACACTGACGAGGGTTTCGGATTCCTTTGTGCCGCCTACGCCTTCTTCTGTGGACGACATGACCATTCATGGTAGACCTGGCGAATGGAGATAACCGGAACCTTGCTTTTGACCGACCTAGCTCGCCTTCTTCCAAGCACCAGATCCTTGCTTTTGACCGACCTAGCTCGGCGGTGGCAGGCGGCAGGAAGCCTAGTGGCCGCTTGACCGGGCCAACCATGGCAGATCGAGGCAGCCTACTCGCATTTACTTCACGGGCGAGGTAGGCAACTGTGGATTCGTCACGGGCGAGGGAGAAGACAGCAGCGCCGAAGCTAGCTGCGTCGGGAGCAGACAAGGGGGGAAAGCTGCTTCGCCAGGGAGAGAGGGAGATAGACGCGACGCGAGGGACGAGGGACGTGAGAGAGTAAACCGGGTTTGAGATTCCAAACCTGCCTCTACCCGTACTGCGTCAAGCTCAAAACGAGACTGACTAAACTCAAAACGGGGTCTCGAACCAGTCTCCTTGCCAAACGGAAACCCAGCCCGAGCCGGACTGGTTTGGTCTCACGTGTCGCTACGCGACAAGGCCTAAACCCGATCCACACCCGAACCAAATAGAGGCTAAGGAACTCCTGAATTCGTTCCGAGCCGTCCACCGTATAAACAGACGCATGAGAACCCCTCTTCTATCAGATCGGAGGGGTATTTTTTGGCATAAATATTTTATTCAAGAATGCAACGCTGAGCCATCCCTTTTTACTTCAGTGTCACGATTTGACATGCATGACAGTCCGTTATTCTGCGAGAGAGTCATCGATCTTTCTCCAATATTGTATGTGGATGTTTATACTGTAAAGACTATTATTTTTTCAGTCACCATTTTTATTAATCGCTTATGCTTCCCATCCCTTCCCCTCCCACTATCCCTTCTGCGACATTGATCTTCTATGCTTGTCATTTTTCATTTACTGCTCCTCTCCGGCCTCTTAACAATGTCTAAAGAACAACCAAGTCAGATGCTCCGCCGATGACCATGAAGCTAACTCATAAACAGAGTATGTGGAGAGTGATTCCGTCAAAAGATTAGGTCTAACAGAGAAAAAAAGGATATTCGTTCGTCTGACGTGTAACGCTGCAATTTTCGCAAGTACCTTCCATGCATGAGCGGATTTTTCATTTGTTTGGACCACGTTTCCCTCATTGATGTACGAGGTCTCTATTTTGTTTGCACTAGCTTTCCGATATTGATTCACTTGGTTTCTCGTTATATATTTGCACTACATTTTGTATATTGATGTACTAGGTTATTATTTCATTGCCGTTTTATGCACAAAGTTTCGTGAAACTAGGAGAAGTTAGTATTGCAGAGAAACATGACACGATAAGTGACAATATAAGTGAAATGCATTATATGACCACTGCCCCCAACTTAGACCAAAGAGAGTGTGAATACCTAAGTGCTTCATAAAATTTTAAACCTGATCTTCACTTTTATGGAACTGCGGTTCCTCTTCTTGTAGTACATGAAACTGGTACAAGGCGATATCAGTATGGTTGTCTTTGCGTCATGATGAATGCATATTCATCAAGAATTTCAATTACCATCTTAGGTCAAAAGTCAACTCAACGCATTCAATTTCCTTTACTAAATATCAAAATGTGTAAAATTACTTAATTGGTCCAATTATCATGATTTTAACTGAATTTATGTTAATTTGATACAGGTCTTGATGAGGTTGAACAATCAGCTGGGACCCACCTTCACTCACCCCTGATTTTACCCATTCGGTCTGACCAAACGGTTTCATCCATTCGGTCTGACCAAACGGTTTCATCCATTCGGTCTGACCAAACGAGTTCATCCATTCGGTCTCACCAAACGATTTCACTCATTTGGTCTGACCAAACGAGTTCATCCATTAGGTCTCAAGCCGTTTGGACGTAAGGGACTCCAAGACCATTTGCAGCAGCTGGTCCTCAGGACCGTTTGATATTTGAGCATGTCCAGACCGTTTGGAGAGTATCGTTCTGCGAGACCGTTTAGAGCGGGACTGCGAGACTGAATGGGCACCTTCTGTAAGACCGAATGATAAAGTAACACAAGCCAAACCATTTGCTAAAGGAGAACGTGAAGAGAAGCAAACCGATTGCAGTAGCATGTACCAAGACCATTTGATCGGTTGTTCAAAACCATATAAATATCCAAGACCGAATGGAGGCTAGCCTTAAGACCGTTTAATGAATCACTTTGCGACAAACAGTTTGATAGATTTGGCTGCGAGATCGTTTTGCATGCATGCATGAAAATCGTTTGCAAAAGTGAACAAGTAAAGACCGTTTGCAAAAGTATTCACATGAGAACGTGCGAGATCGTTTGGGCTATTCATTCGGTTTCCAAGCCGATTAGAATATGGAATCATTGCAAGATCGTATGGAGGTCTACACCAAACCGATTGGAAAGTATAATATGAGATGGATTGGATAAAATACCAACAGGCCGTTTGGATTAGTTATTGACGAGAAGGCCGTTTTGTATGAAACTGAATGGCCACGTGAAGACCGTTTGCCGGAACGTGAAGACCGAATGAAGCTAGAGACCGTTTGTTGCTGGAGACGTGAAACCGTTTGCTGTAAACTCGCATGAAGACCGTTTAAAACCTGCAAAACCATTTGCTTGAATGGCTGAAGCAAGACTAGTAATTCCAAACCAGTCATCAAATTATTCAAGGATATTATTTTTCCCCATTTTGGTGTCCCACACACGGTGATATCTGACATAGGTTCCCATTTTCTTGAAAAAAGCTTTGAAGCATTGCTAAGAAATTATGGTGTTACTCACAAGGAAGCCTCACCTTACCATCCACAGACAAGTGGACAGGTGGAGGTTTCTAATCGTCAACTCAAGAGTATCTTGGAAAAGACAGTAGGCCACAATTGGAAAGATTGGTCGGTGAAAATCAACGACGCATTATGGGCCTATCGAACTGCTTATAAAACTTCCTTCGGGACTACACCTTTTCGATTAATATATGGAAAGGATTGCCACCTGCCAGTCGAACTGGAACACAAGGCATGGTGGGCAATAAAACAACTGAATTTTGATATGAAAGAAGCAGGCCAAGCCAGGATTCTACAACTCCAAGAGCTGGACGAACTCAGGATGACAGCTTATGAGAATGCACGAATCTACAAAGAACACACCAAACTTTGGCATGATGGTCATTTGAAAAGAAAAGACATACAAGTGGGAGACCAAGTTCTACTATTCAACTCAAGGTTGAAGTTATTCCCAGGGAAACTCTGCTCTCGCTGGTCTGGACCGTACATTGTCAAAAGCCTAAATTTTCAAAATTTTTAAAATTTTAAAGTTTTCAAAAGAAAGTTGAACAAACACTTGATGAAATTTTGACACGTTTTAAATTTCTATGCCTTTATCATTATACCCTCCTTATCCGAAGTAGATCCTCAAAAGAACCTTATTCTGAAAACTAGCCTTTTGATTAAAATCATCTTGTGAAGCTTATGAATCCTAACATCATGATACTTATGCAAAAATGACAAGTGTCTGTCAGATAGATAGGGATCAAACACGTCGTGCTTCCTAACTGACTAGTGGAACAATAACATGGAATCCCCACCGGATCCTCATCAAGTCATTATCTTAGCAGAGTACGATAAAGAGAACGACCCGGTGTACTGAATTGTAAATCAAGTTGCATTCTGATCTGAACTCTCTTCTATACTTCTTCTACCATCCTCGTACTCCTCCATCCATCAAAAAAAACAAAATAGCCAAAATAATGCCAAACCCTAAGTTTGGGGTGGCACGCCACTTCCCACTATATCCGCTTCTTCCATACCCCTCACAAATTGATAGGGGTGTACCACCAAAATTCCAATCTCAAGTCGAATAGAGGAGAGATTTGCACACAAAAAAATGCCATAGTGCACACAAAAAGAAATACAATCTCGAGTCGAATAGAGGAGAGATTCGCACAAAAAATGCAATAAATGAAATTGCAAAACAAATAAGAAGAAAATCACGAGTCGAATGGAGGAGAGATTTATTTCTTCCTTCCATACCACCATTCACTCCATTTTCTACCTAATGGCACAATGAATGCCTACCCTATCCTAAAAAATACCAGTGTCAGATCAAATGCACACTTGTTGTTCTGCAGGTATCTCTAGACTCTTACAAAACTCTTTGACATGCTTGTTGTTGGAAAAAGTGAAGAGGGAGTGATATTGGAAAGCGAACTCAGGAACGAAGATATGGTAAGATGTGTTCAGTGGTCTCAGGAGGTTGAGATATTGAGTCATACTGAGCAGAAGTAAAACAATCATGATGTGAAGATGAGGCAATCACACGAATTAAAAGTATTCATTTGGTGACTGTTTCAGATTTTGTGTTACTCGAGGACGAGCAACGTTTAAGTTCAAGGTATTTTGATGAATGCATATTCATCAGAAATTTCAATTACCATCTTGGGTCAAAAGTCAACTCAACGCATTCAATTTCCTTCACTAAATATCAAAGTGTGCAAAATTACTTAATTAGTCCAATTATCATGATTTTAACTGAATTTATGTTAATTTGAAGTAGGTCTTGATGAGGTTGAACAATCAACTGGGACCCACCTTCACTCACCCCTGGTTTTATCCATTCGGTTGGACCAAACAGTTTCATCCATTCAGTCTGACCAAATGGTTTCATCCATTCGGTCTGACCAAACAGTTTCATCCATTCGGTCTGACCAAACGGTTTCATCCATTCAGTCTGACCAAACGGTTTCATCCATTCGGTCTGACCAAACGATTTCATCCATTCGGTCTCACCAAACGAGTTCATCCATTCGGTCTCACCTAACGGTTTCACCCATTCGGTCTGACCAAACGAGTTCATCCATTCGGTCTCAAGCCGTTTGGATGCAAGGGACTCCAAGACCATTTGCAGCAGCTGGTCCTCAGGACTGTTTGATCTTTGAGCATGTCCAGACCGTTTGGAGAGTACCAGTCTGCGAGACCATTTGGAGCCAGACTGTGAGACCGAATGGGCACCTTCTGCAAGACCGAATGATAAAGTAACACAAGACAAACCATTTGCTAAAGGAGAACATGAAGAGCAGCAAATCGATTGCAGTAGCATGTACCAAGACCATTTGGTCGGTTGTTCAAAACCGTTTAAATATCCAAGACCGAATGAAGGTTGGCCTTAAAACCGTTTAATGAATCACTTTGCGGCAAACGGTTTGATAGATTTGGCTGTGAGATCGTTTTGCATGCATGCATGAAAACCGTTTGCAAAAGTGAACAAGTAAAGACCGTTTGCAAAAGTATTCACATGAGAACGTGCGAGATCGTTTGGGCTATTCATTCGGTTTCCAAGCCGATTAGAATATGGAATCATTGAAAGACAGTATGGGGGTCTGCACCAAACCGATTGGAAAGTATAATATGAGACTGATTGGATAAAATACCAACAGACTGTTTGGATTAGTCATTGACGTGAAGGCCATTTTGCATGAAACTGAATGGCCATGTGAAGACCGTTTGCTGTAACGTGAAGACGAATGAAGCTAGAGACTGTTTTCTGCTGAAGACGTCTGTTTGTTGTAAACTCACATGAAGACCGTTTAAAACATGCAAAACCGTTTTCTTGAATGGCCGAAGAAAGACTGGAAGAGCAACTCGCAAGACCGTGTGGAAAAGTCATTAGCTCGAGATCGTTTGATACTCATGACTCCGAGATCGTTCGAAGGATTGCATGAAACCACGTCCAAACTGTTTGGAAAAGTCATTTATCCAAACCGTTTAGCCACAGGAAATACGAGACCGTTTGAAGAAATCACATGCATGTAAGGCCGAAACTGAATGACCGCAGCCACGTGAGCCAAACTGAATGGAGCAACTATCACGCAGACCGTTTGGGCACATGTATGGAGCAAACCATGTGAAACCGAATGCTATCAAAACCATTCGATAATTAAACGGTTTACAAACCGTTTGCTCCAGCAGCATGTGAAAACCATATGAGCATGCTTACAATGCAAACCGAATGATCAAGATATTTATCAAGACTATTTCATTTGGACTCACACAAAAAGCACGAGGGCCAGACCTATGCCTATAAATAGGACCAGTATGGTCCCCATTTTGGGGCATCGGTTCCGGGACGCCGACAGGCTTCCTATACACAGGTCCGATCCAGATCTAGTACCATCCACGCCAGTTTCACTCCACCTACTGCCCGTGTTGCAATCAAGGAGACCGAGAAGAGAAGGAAGACGGAGTGGGAGAGACTGTCTGGTCTATCTTGACATCTCCCGTTTCGCGTCCAGATCTACTCCGACACGACGTAGAAGACTGCATCATCTTCACCGAGCTGCGACAACCTCTTGCACCGTGCTCATGACGAATTTCTCTCTCTCTCTTATTCTTCATGTTTCTCGCATCATGAGCGAGTAGTCCTCTTTCGCTGGGGTGCGAGGACTAGCCCCGCTGCCTATACAATCATGTTCTTTTGTTAAACTTACCATGACATTGTATATAACTTTTCATTTCGTTATTAATCGTTATGTTCGTAGCTAGATTAATTGCTTTCTTTCATATTTGTTCTTTCTATGTTGTGAGAACTTCTATATGTAGTATTGAATGTCGCTTAACAAGTTGACTCCCAAACTAAAAATAGAATGAGATTCCTTGAGGTCGTAAGTGTATGATCCGTGACGGGACGAGCTACCTAGCCTTCGGTGACGCTTCTGTGTACCTAACGCCTGTATAGGAGGTTCACAGCCTTAGTTGGATTTTATATATTCTTATTAATCATCGATGTTTGCTTGTATATTAATCGCATGCTTGCTTATCGATTAATGTGGTTGACTCCCAAACTAGAAATAGAATGGGATTTTTTTGAGGACGTAAGTGTATGATCCGCGAGAGGACGAGCCATCTAGCCTTCGGTGACGCTTCTGTATGCCTAACGCCTGTATAGGGGCCCCACAACCTTTGTTAGATTTCTGTATCTTCAGAGTTGTAAGAAAGTGATCCGGATGGTGACGAGACATCTGATGCCTAAGGTGATGCTTACACGGACCTAATGCCCGTATGAGGGGTTTTGCAGCAGCTTTATTTGGATAGTTATATCTTACCTGGATGTTTGACGTTCGGATGTGTTTGCATGTGTAGTGGAGGTGAAACCCGATACCATCCCAGCGATTCCATATCATTTGATCTAAATCCAACTTTAATTCAACCTTTACTTTCCTGCATTTAGTTTAATTAACCACAAACCCACCAATCGTTCAAAATATTAGTTTTACTTGAGCTAGATTCGACTGACAAAGATTCTTAAAAATGTTATCATTTGGGTTCGATCCTTAAATATATTGTGATAAGACTCGTCCGCTTGCGGGTGGTATTATTGCACTTTGGTTTTGGTAAAAGCTCGCAGATTTCAACCCCGAGTGAGTTTGTTAGTGCGAGAAATTCCCACATCAAATTCTGGCGTCGTTGCCGGGGATAACAGAATCAGTTAGTTAAATCTAGTTCTTTTAAGGCTAATCTAGGATTTGCTTTTTCTTTTTGAAACAATCGACCATCTACTTGAATTTGACTCTACTCCGTGGTTCTCACTTTTGAAATCTTTCAATTACAGGTACAACCCAAAGCATAGTTCATGCACCGTTCGGACAACCCCAGAATAACAACGAGCTTTGATCCCGAGATAGACAGAACTTTTCATCGTCAGATCAGAGAAAATCAAGAAAGGATGGCTCAAGAAGAAGAAGTAGCCCGAAGGGTGGCTCAAGTGATCAATGTGCAAAGAGAGAGGCTCATGCAAGAAGCCAGAGCCGTAGTTCAAGAAGAAATCCTAACGGCACAAGCAGCAGCGCAAGAAGTTGAACTGCAAAAGGATCTTAGAGAGTTCTCAATCCCAAAAGCTACAAATGTTCATCATCGAGTACAACCTCCCCCCATCAATGCTGCCAATTTTGAGATTAGGGCACATTGGATCACCATGTTTCAGAATAGCCCATTCTACAGTAAACAAGGAGAAGACAACCAAGAACATCTTTTGAGATTCATCGATCTATGTGTCATGACAAAACAAAACAGAGTATCCGACGATGCTATTCGACTCCGTCTCTTCAAGTATTCCCTTGCTGATAGAGCCATAAGTTGGTACAATTCATTGCAAAGTGAAATACCAATCACCACCTGGGAACAACTCCAAAACATGTTTCTAGAAAAGTTCTACCCTCCATCTCTCACCTATGAAATTAGAGGACGAATAACAAATTTCACCCAAGTCCCTAGAGAAACTCTTGCTAAAGCATGGGATAGATACAAAGAGCTTCTACGCAAGTGTCCACACCATGGAATTCCTAAGAATCAACTCATCAAAATTTTCTATAGGGGTGTGGACGACGATATCAAGATTCTTAGACTCCTCATATGGAGGAAACTTCATGCATCAAAGTTAGGACATCGCATGGAGGGTCGTCACCCTTGGAGAAGAAAATCAAGCCAATTGGGGTAGATCTGTAGGTAAAGGAGTCTTGAAAGTAGCTATGGATGAAGCTACTCCCGAGTACAAGTCTATCCCTGAAACCTTAAATCTCTTAGTTGCCAAGAAAGACCACATTGAATCATCTCTTGCTGCTATTGGAAGAGGACGTTCGCCCACTTGACAACAAGAACAGATCAAGTCAGTTATATTATTCTGTGAAGCATATAAAAGTACTGATCATTATTCTGTGAAGCATGTTCTTTACAATATTGTTCTAAGCAACGTATGTGGACAAGGAGATAATGGTCAAATGGAAAATCTTAATGTTGTTAATACCATCTCTGGTCAAAGTTACTACAATCCGAATCAGAATAGGAATCATCCAAGATTTCAATATGGAAACCCCTCTAGAGAAGTAAACTCACATCAATTTGGTTCGAACAATCAGCCACGAGGCCCACCAGGATTCCAGTATAATCAACAACAGAGTTTTGGAAATCAAGGAAATTTCAAGGGAAACTTTCAGAATAGGAACTTCAACAATTATCAAAATAATCACCAGTACCAGAGTCTTAACCAAGTTCCTTATCAACAACAAGGACAACAAATAGGTCCTGTCTCTCCTGATGACAAGCTATCAGCCATTGAAAAGATGTTCCAAACTCAGCAAACTATGATATCTAACCAACAAGCTCAGCAGAAGGCTATTGAATCTCAACAAGCTCAACTTGCTATGTACCTAAAAAATGTATAAGGGGTTCACAACCTTAGTTGGATTTTATATCTTCTTGTTAATCATCGATGTTTTCTCGTATATTAATCGTGTGCTTGCTTATCGATTAATGCGGTTGACTCCCAAACTAGAAATAGAATGAAATTTCTTTGAGGAAGTAAGTGTATGATCCGTGAGGGGACGAGCCATCTAGCCTTCGGTGACGCTTCTGTGTGCCTAACGCCTGTATAGGGGGCCCAAAACCTTCATTGGATTTCTATGTCTTCAGAGTCGTAAGTAAGTGATCTGGATGGTGACGAGACATCTGATGCCTAAGGTGATGCTTACGCGGACCTAATGCCCAAATGGGGGGTTTGCAGTAGCTCTATTTGGATAGTTATATCTTGCCTGGATGTTTGACGTTCGAACGTGTTTGCATGTGTAGTGGAGGTGAAACCTGATACCATCCCAGTGATTCCATATCATTTGATCTAAATCAAACTTTAATTCAGCCTTTACTTTCCTATATTTAGTTTAATTAACCACAAACCCACCAATCGTTCTAAATATTAGTTTTACTTGAGCTAGATTGGACTGACTAATATTCTTAAAAACATTGTCATTTGGGTTCGATCCTTAACTATACTGCGATAAGACTCGTCCTCTTGTGGGTGGTATTATTGCACTTTGATTTTGGTAAAAGCTCGGGGATTTCAACCCCGAGTGAGTTTTTTAGTGTAATAAATTCCCATGTCACGTCACAACTAACTAGCATTATTTATAGTAATAACCAACATTGACACCAACCAATAAGTTACTTTTTTTGAACTAACAACCATCATTCACAACAATTAATAACTAGCTTTCGTAGAACTATTTATTAGCATTCAATAGAACTAATATGAGCTTTTATTTGAAATATTCTATTATATAAACCATTATTTCCATGAATAAAGACACATATCATATAGTCTATAGCATAATATAGTTATCCACATTTATGCCTCCTCGTTGATGACACTGCTTTAGTTAGCCACATTAACGTTTGAGCACACTTTCTTGCGACATAATTTTTCAAATTAATCCCAATGGAGGATTAACTCAGTTTCCTCTTATATGTACCTAACCCTTCCTCCATTACTTTTCCCTCTGTCGGACTTATTCCATTGCTATTATATAATCTTGGGAATAGGGTCATGCTCTGTGATGTAGTCTTATTTTAGGGTTGCATCTTGTATATCTTCTAGTACTTTAATCGCATCAAAATATGTTAGGATGTATGCTATTTCTCTCAATAAATAGTTTCCTATCAGATGTGTTTATGGATGTTCTTTGCATATTTTTTAGGTACTTGGACCAATCTTTGGATGGACACGAGAGGAGGATAATCTAAGGATAAATCCATCCATGAAGGAGCCTAAAGGGATTCCAAGAGCTTCCCCAACCTACCCCAAGTGGCAAAGAGTCAAGTCAAATCAATGAACTGCAAGAATTGTGAATTTGAAGATCAAAGTGTAAGCAAAAGCCCCCACTGTGATTGTGGTGACATGGTATGCTTCTGATGTCAATGCAAAATTCACAGGGGAAGTCACATTTTTGAAGCAACTACAACAAACCCTCCACCATGGCCAGAAACCTTCATCCATGCATGGGCCGCATACACTTGGTCTTTCAAATTTGTAAGACCCTAAGATTGACATATTCAAATGCACAAAGAATACTACCTCACAAGTAGACTTGATCATATCTTAGTATAGGAGCATGTAATTTAGGGGTCTATCCTCTAGGAGAGAGGGGGCACTAGAGCTTAGTCATTCTTGGGATATGTTCCTAATGTGGACTAGGGTTTTCAGTGTCCAATTTGGATTTATTGATTACACTAATGATTGAACAAGCCATTAAAGAGAGCAAGAAGTCAAAAGCTATGTTAATCCTACACAAGTGATTCTAATGAGAAAAGAAGGGAAACTGAGCAAGAAGATAACAATTTAGACTAATGCAAGCAAGGCAAGAGCTAACATTAACACTAAATTAACAAATCAATTCCAATTAACAACCGATCGACTCAGTCAAACCACTGAAGCTTCTGGTGATTTTTCTATATCATAAGAAAAGTTGATCGTTTCACTTTGTTCAATTCTATTGATACAAGGATTAATGTTGAAAATTAATTAAAAACAAATCGTCAATTCAATTGTGATCGAAAAACACTATGGTGCCAGCCGACCCATTCACTAGTGAACCGATCGGTTCACCCGTTGCATGTTACAAAATTTATAAAAATTTCACACCCTTTACTCCCATTCAGATTGGGAACCCTAACCCTTACCCCTCCTTTAAATAGAGGGGTACTAGGGGCTTCCCAAAGTTGACAAAGAAATTATAAAAGAATGACAATAAGCATCGCTAATGTGTTTTAATCATTAAATGTTGTCGTTTGTGGTTATAGCATGTATATGACACATACTAGAAATATGTGATGATAGGATATGTATATGTATTTAAATAAAATCCTAGAATATAAATATTAAGTTTATATACTTTCCATAAGAAGTAAATATGAATGGCTTGATCGACCAAGCATAGGCTATGAAAAAGCATGGTGTGTCGTCCATCTTATAAAAGTGTGATGGTAGATATGTAGGTTCTGCCAAAGCAGGGTGCATATTCTATCATATCAGCTTTTGGGTCAGGCTTAACTAGGTGATCTTAATGGTACTAAACACCTAGAAGCATAAAGATGGTCAATGAAAAAGAGTTGTGTATGACATCTATTCAAGAATTGCATATGATGCAATTGGCAAAAGTTTCCTACCTTAAGAATTGACTATGGATGTTGGCGTTGGTCGGGTAATAGTTGAATGCTTTTGGATCTTGACTCACTAGAAGATTGTACACTGCAAATTTCCAAATCGATACGTGAGGGTTACCAATTTGAACAAAATAGAGGGAGAGATAACTAATTAAAAGTCTAATTAATATCGTTAACTTATCAAATCAAATAAAAAAAATGTTTTGAATAGCTACAAAATTTCTTTTGTAGACAAATACAAACATGTTATTAATGTGATCAATCCTTAAGAAGGACAAAACTAAACGGGATTGACTTTCATGTCTGGTTAAGGATTATGAGAAGTATTCTCAATCATGAGAAAAAGATTTCCTTGAAAGATGAGAGACAGAAAAACCCATTCCACATGTGCTTAAGGCTGATATGGATGCTTACTTTAAGTATGCCAATGATGCCATCGACATTGAGTACCTTATGCAATGTTGTATGAACTATGAGTTGCGTGAACAACATGATAACATGGACATTCTTTAGATGGTAACACATCTTAAAGAATCATGTAAAGCATGAAAGGTATTATGTCTCCAAAGTGTTGTTTGAGTGCAAACTGACAGAGGGAGATCCAGTAGAGCCCCATGTTCTCAGTATGATTGGACATATAGAGTGACTGGGATTTCTCTTAGGTCAAGAATCGTGGATATGATTCTACAAATAATTACATGAATGATATAGTAAGTTTATCAAATGGTTGGCATGATGATTAATGCCTAAGCATAGAAGAAGGATAAATCCATGATGGTGATCAATGGAAGTGAGTCCATGGGCAAAGGCAAGGCCTAGAAGAGTTCTGAGGCTAAGATGGAGTCCATCTCTTCTGTACTCAATATATGGAGAAGGGTAAATGTAAAAGGAATCTATCCTTTTCACTTAAAGGATAAAGAAAAGAAAGTACCATCATTGTCACATGTATGTACTTTGGAGAGGAGCTATCCTCTTTATGGAGGATCTCAGGAAGAATATGGAGATAGAGATATGTGCTTCAGGATCTAAGAAAAAGTAAGCTAGAACTGTATGGAGCAAGGGTTGTTTCCTCTACATTTAGAAGTTCTCATTCATGGGAACATAATAGAATTAATGAATTGCTACCATGTACCGGCCATGCATTGATAAAATCTTTATGTATCTTGTATGGACAAGAATTTATGTTTCATGACAATGTCGTGTATGTGAGGAAAATATTGTCTCAATTCAACTAAAATATGGTGGTAAGACGATATATCTTGGTCATCGTAGGTTTGTTACAAAGGTGCATCCTTACCAAAACATAAAATGGATAAAGTGAGGAATGAAGTGCCCGTAAACCTATGTCAGGAGAGGATGTTTATGCAATAATAAACACCATTGTAAAGTATTTTGGTAGGAGACTATGTACTGCTCCCACAGATGAAAAGTCTTTATACAAAAAGAGGTTGATATTCTGGGATGTTCCTTATTGGAGCTCTTTAATAGTTTGACATTGTATTAATATCATGCATGTTGAGAAATTTGTTTTTGATAATGTCATTGGCATTTTTTTAATATAAAAGGCTAGACTAAAGATGACATCAAATTCAGAAAGTACCTACATGAATGGGTATAAGGAAAGAATTAGCAAAATAAATTATCAAGGGTATCCGTACATATTTACCTCTTGCTTGTTACACCTTGTCTACATAGGAGAAGAGAACTTTTTGTGAGTGCTTGCTTAATGTTAAGGTATTATAGGGATACTCATCCAACATCCGTAGATTGGTATCAATGAAGGATCTGAAGTTGATAGGTCTTAAATCTCATGATTGTCACACTCTAATGCAACATATATTTCCTGTGGCTATTTGATCTATCCTTACTAAGCATGTAAGGTTTGCAATCACTAGGATTTGGTTCTTCTTTAACACTCTATGCAACAAAGTAATTAGTTATGATATTCTAGATAAGTTGCAATGAGAAGTGGTTGTTACCCTGTGCCAACTTGAGCAGTATTCCCCCCTTCATTCTTTGATATAATGGTACATATGGTTGTCCCTGTGACTAGGGAAGTGAAAATTATGGGTCTAATTTTCTTGCATTGGATGTATCCTTTTGAGTGATACATGAGTTCTTTTAAAGGTGATGTTTGGAATAGTCATCCACCCGAAGGGAGCATCATTGAGGGCTATGTTTCTAGGGAGGTTATGGACTTTTACAATGACTTTTTGAGTTGCAACGAAACTCTTAATAATATTGTGAACCCTGATGTTTATTCTGGAAAGATACTTTGGGAGAGCAACATATAAATATCAGTGGGGAGGCGCAGGAACAAGCACACTTGTATGTTTTACACAACATTGATGATGTGGGTATTTATATCACCGAACACACCAACGAGCTCAAGACAATTATCCCTAAGCCAATTAAATGTGGCTTGCTATAGAGCATAATCAAACATTTATTATGTGGTTTGAAGAGAAAGTATTTAGTCAACTATCTCAAACACCGAATAATGTTTTAGAAACTATAAAATAGCTCACGTATAATCCAAAGATGTGTGTTACATCTTAGGAAGGGTTTGACATAGATGAATTTTCATACTACACAAAACTCAAGATGATAAAAGTATCATCCAAAATAGTAGGGTCACCCTTCAAGCATCTTCATTATATTTTTCTAGTGCCAAGGATAAGAGTCCACATGAAAGAAAGATGTCTTATGACGGTATCAGGTGAAGACATATAATAAAATTAACTATATAGAGTTTAGAATTACATTATTTAGGTGTAAATGGGTTGATGACAATAAAGGAGTTCTAGTTCATGAACTCGATTTCACAATAGTGAATTTTGAGTGGATCGGCTAGAAGGATAAACTATTCATCATGGCATCACAGGAAAAGCATGTATTCTATATCAAATATCCTACAATATAAAATTGGTCTATCATTATTCATGGGAAAAGATAGTTCATTTTAGATCCTATTGATGAAGAAGAGTACTACAACAAGTATGATGACCCTAGTCCATTCTCTATTAGCTTACCTAGTGCAAAGTTGAATATATCACTAATTACTATACACATCAAGATTACATAAAAGGAATATTAGTTTAAGGTATACTACATGTAATATTTCATATGTTATTTGCATTATATAACATGTTTATTTTTTCATATGTGATCTGACTTTCTCATGTGTAAACTGACTTTTTCATATGTTTACTTTTATAGAAGGCATATGACTAGGAGCATAAAGATACTGAGTGTCGGGATCATGAGGTGAGGATGGTGTTGCGCCTCTTAAACATGAAAAAGGGCGTGGTTGAACTATTTAAGTGGCATGTTGATTAGTAAGGAGTTTGTCAGCAACTGTGGGGTCCTTGGTTGAAGCAGGGTGCCTCTCTATGTTGATGATTGGAGACAAGTGAGTAACACCACTAAAGACCTCATCTGGAGGGAGTTAGAGATGAGATATATGCATTTACATTTTTATAGTCTTTTCATATCCTTCTTTTTAGATTTATAAAAAGTAGTGAATGTTGAACCTTTTTAGGGTCGGTATGAGATTGATGAAAAGTTGCATCATAAGTTTGTTATGCAACACCTTGAGAGAAGACATAGAGATTGGCAGACAATCCTCACTAGAGACTACATCTTTAGAGATAAGAAGGAATGACCCCAATCTAAAATGGGCCTATTGATAGCACCAAATTTTATGATGTTTTGGCCCTTATTTCGTTATCAAATCTGCCCTTTTAAACTGTTTTCCTCTCCTTTTTTCATGTTTTTGCATAAACAGGCCACGCTACGCTCTTAACCCAATTTTATCATCTTTTGCAGAGTTTTCCTCATTTTTCGACTCATTTATTAGAAAAAAGGCCAGCCCGGCCCACAAACGTGTTCCACCTGCATCGACCTTCTTACCAGCCGGCCGACACGATCGCTGCCTAACACAGGGCAACACGATACACTACCACACGACACGAGGATACCACGCAAGAAGCAACGGATGAGCGATACGCCATTTACCCGACAGGGAGCCAAACTCACCACGACAACTGAAGCGTGTCGCGCGATACAAGCCACCCACCGACAGGCACCACTCGTCATGATGACTGACACGCTCCCAGCCTGACATCCTTGTGCCGGGCGATACGCATATCGGGCATCCCCGAATCCAAGATGATAGAGCTGATGAAGGACACATGGCATCTGGAGAACCACAATTTCCCCCAACCACTTCCTATAAATAGCAGTTACAAGACTCTGATGGAACGGGTCGGAATCTCTCGAAAGCCAACTTGGGAAAGCATCTGGAGCTAGCGTGTCGTGCCTCAGAGGTGTATCGGGCAATACTAGGTGAGCACTTCCCCAACCCGAGAGGGAGGGAATGGTTCACTTAGGATCGGCCCTGGGCACCGCAGCAGACCGATATCAGCCAACAAGGACACCCGATATGTGTACCCGATACTGTAAGCCAAACTCTGGCCCGATACGATACCAAGCCCGATACACATCACCAGTCATGGCGTGTCGCCTGAGAGGGT
Organism: Alisma plantago-aquatica; assembly: GCA_963693085.1. NCBI lineage: Eukaryota > Viridiplantae > Streptophyta > Magnoliopsida > Alismatales > Alismataceae > Alisma > Alisma plantago-aquatica. The sequence goes on from OY856413.1 coordinate 157,406,393, forward strand.
GCCGCCCGACACGATCGTATCGGGCATATCGGGCATGAGCGCCCCGCACGATACGTCCGCCCCTCATGAGCGTGTCACCCGAGAGGGTGTGCCGCCCGACACGGGCGTATCGGGTAAGGCTCCCGCCTGGTATCGAGCTGGAGGGATCTTGGGGATCTGCTACTGTCTGTCGCCCTTCTAAATCAAGAAGGCGACATTTATCTTTACTTACTTCATTCATTTACTTTCTTTACTTATGCAATGTAACCAGACCCTTTTATGCTAATGGAATTAGAAGAGTTTTAATTATCTGTTGCTTTATGTTTAGTCCCTTTTATTGGATGATTGTTTTGTTTAGCATCCGAACTCTAGATTGTATGCTTGGATCATGTTTCGACTAGAAACCGAATCGTGTTTTCCCATTGCAGCAACCTCGAGAGAGGTGTTGTGGCTCTAGTGTTTGGTCCGATACGGGAGTACGAGAGTGTCCAGGATCGGAGTTTCTTTAGTGACCTTTCCACTCTAATTTAGGACCAGCAACCTCGAGAGAGGTGTTCAAGCTTAGTTATATGTACCCGCTTCGAGAGAAGGGGCATTGGATGTTTCTGCTACCGCTTGTTTTACCGAAGCTTTCTCCTTCGTTCCTTTCTAAAGCAATAGTATTGTCCTCACTGTTTTTGTTGCGTGAAAACCCTAAAAACTGATAAACCTTTAAAAACCTTAATTTTCCTTGTAGCTCCAGTTGGAGATAGTTTTCTTTTATTTTGTCGATCTTCACCTATTGTTCCCTTGGGGAACTTTATCATCTCCTTACCCATACCGGAGTGTAACGTGTCGATTCCGTGTTCCCAACACTACCACCCTTGTCCCTATTTTCGACCCCGTATATCTAATTCAACCCCGTAATAAAGTTATGGGAGCCTAGAAGGTTTCAGGTTATAAATTTAAAAGTCCGACTACTTCAAATCCGCTCCCTTTTCGAACACTCGATTTAGGCCCGTCAACTTTTTGGCGCCATTGCCGGGGACAAGGCAAAATGGTACTATTGACGAACCCGAATCCACTAACTACACTCCAGTGCCTCAAGATTAGAAATGAGCTTGACAACAGTCTCTTTTTCCTTTTTTTATATATATTTTAACCTGAAATGAGTAGTTCGAATTATTAATATAGGTTTTCTAACTTGATTTTTACGTGCTATTCAGGTACATAGAAGGGAGGCATTCTGATCAATTGAGCACCGACATCACCAGACATGCCGCCTCGCATTTAACCACCTCTTTCAGATGGTTAGCGACACACAAGAGCTAGACCTCACTCGCCTCCGCCTGAAGACAATGATCGCTATGACGACAATCATCAACATGAAGACCCTGAAACATAAAAGTTCGAGGATGACCATCGTCGGGAGATACATTGTCATCACCGGAGGTGCATAAGGAATCAAAATAATCAGGAACAGAACTAGGGAGACAGTGACAGTGACGATTCCAACGAAGAAGAAAAGACCCTCAGGGAATTAGCTGCCACCAAGGCTAATAATTCCAGATGTCCTGTTGTCATCCCGAGATTCAACGCAACCAACTTCGAGCTAAAATCATCAGTCATCTCTATGATCCAGAATAAGAGCTTCAGAGGGAATTCAAAGAATGATAATCCCTATCACCATTTAGATGCTTTTAGAAACATTTGTGACACCATCAAAATGCGGGGAGTCCCACAGGAGGTGATTTATTGCAAGGGTTTCATCTTTTCTTTGGAAGATAAGGCTCTATCCTGGTACCTGGGGCTGCCACACGAAGCTCTTAACGGATGGAATGCACTGGCGGATGCCTTTGTAAATAAGTTTTATCCTACCGAGAAAACTGTCCGGAATAGACAGAGGATCACGTATTTCATGCAAAAGCCAAACGAGAATCTAGACGATGCCTGGGAACGGTATCAAGAATATCAGAGGGACTTCCCTCATCACAACTATAAGAAGGGTTTCTTAATAACTACCTTCTACAATGGTCTAACCCCTGAGGAAAGGGTTTCACTAAATGCAGCAGCATGCAATGACTTTCTGGGGAAGAAGCCTAGCAGGTCCAAAAAGATCATCGAGAACATGGCCGAGTTGCAAGCCGGCACCGACTACGATAGATCAGACAGGGGACATGCTAAGAAGGCTAGTGAAGGACCTTCAATCGAATCCAAGGCTCTGGAAACTATCACCTCTCAGATCCAGAGGATAGCCACTGATGTCAAACAACTGAAAGAATCAAGTGGAAAGGGGAAGAAATAAGTCAAAAAGGTCATGAAATGTGTCACCTGTGGAGAAGGTAGACACGGGGTAGATAACTATATCTACATCCAACCTGACGAGTCGAGCAAAAGTGAATCCAAGGCTGAGGAGGTTGAGAACGTCTCTTTCGTTAATTTCAAGAGGCCAGATCATCCTAGTTTTAGTTATGGCAACAAGGATGCGGCCGAAAACTCGCATCAGTCGCATCACCCCACCAAGCAACCCCAAGTTTTTGAGAAAAGAGGAGGACAAAGTTAGTTCACCAGAACCACTTCTTTCCAGTCAAACAAGGCAAATTTCCAAGGACAAGGAAAGTACCAAGGTCTACAAGCGGCAAACACTAGTCAAGGTTAAAGTCAAGCCAAGGAGCAAGGTTAAGAGAAGGTTTGAAACCAACCAGACTTGGTTGGCCAGTTGTTTGATTTTGTAAAAAGACAAGATACCATCAATAACCAGCTGGCGCAAAGTGCGCTTTCAAATTCAGGAGTTCTGAACAGAATGTAGGTCCAGATGGCGGACATGCAAATGCACCAACGCCAAATCGATCAACAGTTGGCCCAGATGGCCGAATTGATAAAGAATCCCTCGGGTAAGATACCCTCCAACCCCAAATTTGCCAAAATAGAAGTGCTGAGATCAGGAAGGACCATAGAACGTCATGAAGAAGCCAGACCAGAGGAACCTAAATCAAGGACTGCGGCTGATAATCCCACAGAAGAATACAATCAACAAGCTCATGATAGAGAATCTGAACCAAGATCCTTTGAGGAGTTATCTGGTAAAAGCAGCCCTTACTCTCCCAAGTTGTCTTTTCCTTACAAGCTGATAAAGGCACACCTTAAGAAGCGCCACGAGAAGTTCATGGAATCAATAAAGAAACTTCATCTCGAAGTACCTTTTTTGGACGCTTTAGAAGAGATGCTGACTTATGCTAAGTTTTTCAAAGATTTGATTACCAAGAAGAGAAGAGGAGGAAGAATTGAAACCGTGCATCTGGCAACTATGTCCTCTGCTTTTGGTAAATCAGATTTTCCCAAAAAAAAGAAAGATCCATGGGCTTTCACCATTCCTTTCACCATTAGAGATAATGTCGAACAAAAAGGTCTTGCCGATTTAGGGGCTAGTATCAGCCGTATGCCCCTAAGCTTCGCATAGAAATTAGGTTTGACTGATATGGTCAAAACCAATATGAGAATGGAATTAGCAGATCATACCTTTAAAAGGCATGTTGGCATTGTTGAAGATGTACCTATCCGGGTAGGAAGTTTCTTCATTCCTTGTGATATCATTGTCATTGATACTGTGGAGGACCCTGGCTGTCCTATCATCTTTGGACGTCCTTTCCTAGCTACAGGAAGGGCGTTGATCGATGTTGCTGAGGGAATAATCACTCTTAAGGGTCGAAAACGACCACTTAAACTTCAAAGTAAAGGATGCAATGAGAGGACCATCCCTGTTAGAGTCTGCTTGCTTTGCGGAAAGCTACAACCAGTTCTGCGAAGAGGTAGAAGAAGATATCCTAATGGTAGACCCTCTTGTGAGGGCGATAAGAAATCAAGATTCTGACTCTGAAAATCCAGAAGTTGTGGAGTTTCTCAACTATCTTAACCAGTATGATGAAGACCTGAGCAACGAGGAAGAGGTAGTGGAAATAGTTAAGTTTGCCTCTCTTGAGGAGGCGTCGGAAGAACAGTCACCCAAGGCCAAGCCTGAGTTGAAGCAGTTACCAGAAGGGTTGAAATATGAATTCCTAGATCGAGAGGTGAGGAATCATATCATCGTCAATGCCCATCTTATAAAAGATCAGTTGGACAAACTTCTTGGGGAGTTAAGACTCCATAGGCATGCTATAGGATACTCGGTAGAAGATATCAAAGGCCTTAGCCCTGCATTGTGTATGCATCGCATCAATTTGGAGGAATCCACCAAACCTCTTGCTCAAGCCCAGAGAAAATTGAATCTGATGCTGAAAGAAGTCATAAAGAAAGAAGTAATCAAGTTGAGGGATGCTGGGATCATTTACCCGATCAGTGACTGTAACTGGGTAAGCCCGATCCACGTAGTACCCAAGAAGGGTGGTATAACTGTAGTAAAGGGAGATAAATGCGATGAAGTGGCAGTTAGGACCGTCACAAGATGGAGAATGTGTATAGACTACCGGAAGCTAAACCAAGCCACTAAAAAAGATCATTATTCGCTTCCTTTTATTGATCAAGTTCTTGAAAGATTAGCGCATCATGACTATTTCTGTTTCTTAGATGGTTTTTTAGGATTTTATCAAGTCCCAATCCTTCCAGATGACCAAGAGAAAACAACTTTTACCTGTCTCTATGGCACCTACGCCTTCAGGAGGATGCCTTTTGGCCTGTGCAATGCTCCCGCAACGTTTCAACGCTACATGGTATCAATGTTCTCGGATTTTCTCAAGGATGTCGTGGAAGTTTTCATGGACGATTTCTCAATCTATGGAAAAGACTTCGATACCTACCTGAAAAACCTCTCTTTGGTTTTGCAAAGATGTGAGGAAAAGAGTTTGGTTTTAAATTGGGAGAAGTGCCATTTTATGGTACAAGAAGGCATCGTATTAGGACATAAAGTTTTGAGGTGTGGCATCGAGGTAGACGTTAGCAAGGTTGAAGCCATATCCAAACTTCCCCCACCAAAGTCTGTGAAGGGAGTGAGGAGCTTCCTCGGGCGCACTGGCTACTACCGAAGGTTTATAAAAGACTTCTCAAAGATCTCAAAATCGTTGTCCAACCTTCTGGTAAAAGATGTTGAATTTGATTTCTCTGATGATTGTCTAATCACTTTTCAAGCTTTAAAGGATGCTCTTGTCTCACCACCTATCCTCCAAGCTCCAGACTGGGGTTTACCTTTCGAGCTTATGTGTGATGCCAGTGACTATGCAGTAGGAGCGGTCCTGGGGCAGAAAAAGGACAAAAAGCACCATGTAATCTGCTACGCTAGTCGTACACTGGATGAAGCTCAGGTAAATTATATAACTACAGAGAAAGAGATGCTCGCAATAGTCTTCACTTTCGATAAGTTCAGATCTTACCTCATTGGAGCAAAGGTTAAAGTCTACACAGATCATGGGGCTATAAGATACCTCATGAAGAAGAAAGATACAAAGCCCAGGCTGTTGAGGTGGGCCTTGTTACTACAAGAGTTTGACCATGAGATAATCGATAAGAAGGGTGTAGAGAATGTGGTCGCCGACCACTTATCAAGGATCGTTGTGGAAGGGAAGAAGGAACCACCTATTAATGACAATTATGCTGACGAAGCTTTGATGATGATTGAAACCAAGGAAGAGAGTTTACCTTGGTTTGCAGATATCTGTAATTATCTTGCCTGCAGAGAACTGCCCCCTGACATAACTTATAACCAAAAGAAGAAGCTCTTCGCGGATGTGAAGAACTACTACTGGGACGATCCTCTCATTTTTAGAATATGTGTGGCTAACCTGTACTGAAGATGTATTCCCGAAGAAGAGATCCCGGACATTCTGAAAGAATGTCACGCCTCCCCTTATGGAGGACATCTGGGCAGTGAAAGGACCGCTGCCAAAGTACTACAATCAGGTTTTTACTGGCCCTCTTTGTTCAAGGATGCTGCAAAGTATGTAAAGGTCTGTAAAGAGTTCCAATTGACGGGAAATATTGGACGAAGAAATGAGATGCCTATGGAAAATTGGGTTGAAGTGGAAATCTTTGATGTATGGGGGATTGACTACATGGGACCGTTTCCCCCATCAAAGGGATATCAGTATATTCTAGTGGCAGTAGATTATGTATCCAAATGGGTAGAAGTTGTTGCAACTCAAATGTGTGACTCTAAGTCAGTGATCAAGTTGTTCGAAAAGATGATTTCCCCTCATTTCGGTGTACCTCGTACTATAATAAGCGAAGGTGATCGCCTTTCAGAGAAAGACAATTTGAAGCGCTCCTATGAAAGTATGGAGTTAAACACAAGGTCGCTACGCCCTACCACCCACAAACTTCCGGGAAGGTAGAGGTTTCAAATAGATAAATCAAGCAGATTCTAGAGAACACTATCAACCGTACGAGGAAAGATTGGTCAATGAAGCTTGATGACACACTTTGGGCCTACAGAACTACCTATAAAGTGTCCATTGGAACTACTCCTTACAAGTTGATCTATGGGAAATCCTGTCATCTAGCCCTTGAGCTGGAACACAAGGCCCTTTGGGCGATTAAGTTCTTGAACATGGATCTGGAGTAGGTAGGAGAGAAGAGATATCTGCAGTTGCAAGAACTTGAAGAATTGAGGATGCATGCTTACCAGAATGCAAAGATCGATAAACAGAGGATGAAGGTGTGGCATGATGCCCACATGAGGAGGAAAGATGTAAGTGAAGGTGACAAAGTTTTATTATTTAAATCTTCCATTTGTCTTTTTCCAGGTAAGTTACAACCGAGGTGGTCGGGACCTTTCACCGTATCAAACATATACCCATCTGGAATGATGGAGCTATATGACAAAGATGATGCATCCAAGGTTTTTCAAGTGAACGGGCACAGGGTGAAAAGGTTCTACGAAGACGAAGCCTTCGTGAGAAGGACATAGATCAATTTGCAAGACATGGATACTGCTGGAGGCGAAAAGTGAAGGACATGGAGCTGTCGAGCTGGCGACGCAAATTACAACGCTCCTCGGGAGGCAGTCCAAGCTTTTACTTTTCCTAGAATAGGATGTTGTTTACTTTCTTGCGAGAAAAACACTATGAACATTTGGAATGTAATAAGGCCCAAGTCAGTGCATGCGTCATGTGCGCTGACTCTTCTATTTTATGAGCCACCGCTCTATTTTATGAGCATTGATAAGTAATACTATTTGAGGCTGGGAACTTAACCATAGGCCAATGATGTTTTACCCATCAATCGCTTTTTCCTTTTCTTTGTTTTTAAGTTTTTCATCTAGAATTTTGTCCTGAAGACCTTGTATCGGGCAAGTATCCCTTTTTTCCTGACCGTATCGGGCAAAGACTCATTCGGCGTGTAGAATGCACTCGTATCGGGCGACAACATATCACTCATCGCATCAAGTGATGAGCTGTGTCAGACGACACGCTCGGGCGACGCACACCCGTGTCAGGCAACACGCACCTGTGTCAGGCACCATGAGTAATTACCCTTGGTTAGATGGATGGGACTGCTCGTCTCGGGAATGACTTGTCTCAACAACCGAAACGTGTCCCAGATTTACCCGTTTTACCCCCGGTTGGGACTGCTATATATAGTATGGAGGTTTTACCGTGTCGGGCTACTGCATTTACTCTTCTAACTACCCGTATCGTGCAGTAATTTCTCCCTTTGCTCGTGTGTCGTCCAGCTAACTTTTGCTCTCGTGTCACGCAAGATAGATTCAGATAGCAAAGGTATAGCCCGATAGCTATGTCGTCCTGCTTGCCCGACACAAACTTCATATCGCACACATCGTATCGGGCATACGACTTTAGTTGATTTCATTGTATCGCCCAACACATGTGTCACGCGATACGTCTTTAACACGCGCTTGCCTGATACCCAATATCGGGCGATAACCATGTCGCCCATCTTTGTGCCGCCTCACTTGGTTTTGTTGTCGGGCGACACATTTTTCTATCAGGGAAAACCCTATCGGGCACTTTGTTTCACGCGATCGTATCGCCCGACGCGCACCCATGTCGGGCAACGGGTATGATGCACAACTTTTCTCCGTATCGTCCAATTTTGTTTCACCTAGATGTTCTTTTGATGGACGACACCCAAACCTCATATCGGGCATGAGCCTACGATGATTTCTTTGAAAGCTTCGTATCGCCTGACACAATTGTATCAGGAAAACATCATATCACCCAATGTTGAAGCCCGATACGGTGGTGTCGGGTAGCTTTTGTATCGGGCCGAATTTTTATCGTGCAATGAGTTTTCTCTTAAAAGCCGGTATCGATTTTAAGTTTTGCCTACCTAATATCGGAACATTTAAATGATCAATGAACTTGTTTAATGATAACAAATATGGCCGGTACAAAGCAAACCTTTGTTTGAGTTGACAAACACGGCAGAAGAATCGACATTGAGGCCGCAGTTGAAGCAACAACGGTCAGGCAGAAATGCCCGAATCTCGAGGCAGTTGGGCCATCAACCGCTGAGAAGAGAGCAAGGACGGATGAAGTAATGGCTCCAACAACAACTTCAACCGCAGTGGCAGAACCCCTGGATCACACACCAGGAAGGTTCGTGCCAAGAGATAACAAGCATGGACACCAGTACTCAGAACTAGAAACTAAAATCTACAGGCCGAGCAGATTCTGCCACCATTCGTCCTTCCTTCAACTGGGCATTTTTGAAAGACTCGAAAATGTCCTAGCCGCAGTAGGACTGAGGAAGATCTCCTTAGCCGCTCCGCCTCCTACACCGAACTCACAAGGGAGTTCATGTCGTCTCTCCGTCAAGTAAAGAATACAGCTGAGGACGTTGAAGAATATGGCGGAGCAGACAGACTGCAAGGGCGGCTGTACAACTCGAAGCACGTCATCTCTAAAAAGCTGCTCAACGAGATCTTCTCCTCCAGCATGGAGGAGAAGGAACAACTTAATAACGGTGCGAGGATCACCGAAGGAGACGGGTTCAACCCCGTGGAGCTCTGGAGGAGACTGACCAGTGAGTCATCATACAAGACGGGAAGCAAGGTGGCGGCAGTACACTCCTGTTTCTGGAGGATAGTGCACAAGCTGCTAGCATGCCTACTCTTCAGCAAAAACAAGTCCAGCAACGTCTACACCGAAGAACTCCATCTCATGTGGCACATGATGGAGGGCAAGGTGATCAATCTGGGGTGCTTCTTGTTGAATAGGTTGCACCCGATAAAGGACGCCACCAAGTAATACTGCATGGGTGGCATCGTCAATCTGATTGCGGTTGGATTAGGATACCCAAGGGAACCACATAGTTTATCGAGGACAAGGGGCGATGAGTTGATCGACCTCAAGTTCCTAATGAGGGTCGACATCATAAAGAAGGAGGGGAGAAGCTACTTCTACAAGTTCACAAGGACAAACACCCTCCTTCCACTCCCTCACTGCGCCGCCTACGACGCAGAAAAGCTAGTCTTCACCACAGCAGAAATCAAAGCTGTGGCGGTAGAAGCAGCTTACGCCACCACCACCAGGATTCAAGAGAGGGTAGCTGCGAGAGGAGAATCAATCCCTCTCGACCCAAGGCAGGACAAAACTTCAATGACCCTTGCCGAGCCAGCCGCCACTCCAGAGCCACCGACGACAGCTGTTGATAGAGCTGCCATCGCTCCTACTGTAACAGCCACAATCACGACAACACCTGCCGTGGATGAAGAAGAACCGGCGATCTTTGAGGTCTCTGAGACAACCACGGGAGCTTCCGCGGAAGAGACAGCCACAGCCCCTAAAACTTCTGTGGTGCCCGTGGTGGTAGAAGAAGAAGTGCAGTCGGACACCAGTAACGGGATGTTTGCCGACATCCTGGAGATGGAGCTCGGAGATGCACGACTCACGCCAATGCCCCCGCCGGTGTCTCCTGTGATAGCTGCAGAGGAGGTCGCTGAAAGCAGAGAGGTGGAACAGTGCCCACCCACATCGCGTCCTTCTCCACCACCACAAGAAGGTGAGGCAGAGGCAGCCGTAAAAGCACTGACGCCTCACCCAACAACATCCACCTCACGGACGATCGAGATAGGTTCTACCTCATCGGGTAGACCCTCGCACGAGAGAAGTATCACGAGGACAAGAGGGAGATCTGCAGGAGCCCCTCCGTCGCTCGGGAAAATGCTGGGGCATGAACTCGACCACTTACAAGAGGTAATAGAAAGCCACTCAGCTACATTTACTTCTCTAACCCGCAAGTTTTCATTTTTCCAGTAGAGGCTGAATAGCTAGGAACGGGAACTGCTAACTCTAGTTGGCCTTCCCGGCCAACTAGAGGCACTCAACTCCATGCTTCAGCAGGCCCTCCAGCGCCTTGACGTGATCGAGGAGAGGCTGAACAGGGGAGACGACCATCCGCGTCCAAGGCAGCCGAAAAGGTCTCCGTCACCTCCTGGCTTAGGCTCTCAACATTCCTCGTTAGCAGCCTCGTCAAGATCATCGTCCTCTTCCTCCTCCAGCAAGACATCCCCAACGCCCGATGAAGGGACGCCACAAAGATCAGCCAATGGAGCTCCAGCAGGACAGACGGGCTCCCACGGTCTGGAAGAAGCAACTCCCTCATTCCCCCAGGACAAAGCTGAAGATGACAACAAAGACATCAGCGTCGGGTAGGACTCTTCTGACGAATCAGAGGGAGAGGGGGGACATATGTTCCGCCAACGAAAGACACCCCCCTAGAGGAAGACGCTCGACGACAAATGCGTTCTCTGCGCCGTCAGAGCTACCTTCCTTCGAGATGGCTCACTTCGACAGAAGGGTCATCGACTACCTGTCGATCAGGGACCAGAAGCTGCTGAATAAGGTCCTGAGGTCGTAGGTGATCCAACCCTATTCTAGGGCTGTATCTAGTGTCATTTTGTACTTTTATCACATTCAAATGCATTAGAATTACAGTTTATTCTCCCCAATATGAGTATCATTGCAAATACGCTTATGGATGTTCTTTGCACTGTTTTTCAGGTACTTGGACCATGCTTAGATGGACGAGAGAGAGGGAGGAACCCAAAGAAGGCCCCAAACTCTCCCTCAACCTACCTCCAATGGCCAAGAATCATCCCCGAGCAAAGACATCCGAAATTGACAAAGTAAGAAGCAAAATCAAGAAGTCAAGCCTCACCACGACCGTGTCCCCAATGCCACGGTCGTGGCTTTATTACCAAATTCCAACAAGTTGCAATAGGGAAATCCACAGAATCCCACGGCTGTGGCCACCTGCCACGACCGTGGACCTTGAAGACACCACGACCGTGGCCATCAGAATGGTCGTGGTCAGTAGAAGAGAACACGACCGTGGCACCCTGCCACGGTCGTGGGAATTAAATTACGAAAAATCAGTTTCCACAGGGAAGTTGCCCAGAAAGCCACGACTGTGGCCAAGTCACCACGACCGTGGCCCCGCCCCACGGTCAGCTCCAACTCCTCCAAAACGGCAGTGTTACCCAACACGGCCGTGGTGCATGCTACACACCACGACCGTGGCACTCCGCCACGGCCGTGGCCACCACCCTACTTTGCTTTTTCACCACTGCCTTCACCCCACGACCGTGTCCACCACCCCACGGTCGTCCCCCACTACCCTCACCACGGCCGTGGCACACCCACCACAACCGTGGTGATCACATACCCTACATAACTTTCCACTGTTATTCCTATTCTACCCCCACTTAACCCTAGCTCCTATATAAGCACTAGTTGCTTCTAGGGCTTGAGGTTAAGCGCCCCTAGCCGACCCTAGCTGCTTTCTTGCCTCCATTACTCCAATCCACCTACTCCCTTGCATCTAACCCCATTTCCACCCACTTTCCACTCATTTCCACAATAGAAACCTAGTTTCTCTAGGTTTCTATCCATCCATTCCACCATTTTCATGCACCCCTACACCTTTGGAGGAGGGAGGTCGTCTGCAGCTGCTTGGAGGTGAAGAAGGAGGCCACTACATCGAGCTTCATGGCATTTTCCCTTCTTCTATCCCCTTCTTTTCCTAGTTTGATCATGTATAGCTAAGCCCCCTTGGGTGGGCTGTTTGGGGCAAAAAAATGTGACTTTGATACCAGGTTGGGGGAATATAATTTTTAATGAACATATTTCATTTCTATGATGATTGCCTTTGCTTATATCCCATTTCCCATTACTTATGCATGTGGTTGTTGTTTAATTACATTAATTGCTTTCCTTGTAGTGTTTGAAGACATTTGTCTCTAGGATGTTTTGGTTTCTATGTGGCTATCATAGGTGTTACACCCCGATCTCACAATTTCCTCAAATCATGAGATTAGGGCATAAGATAGGACTTATATGTAATACAAAGAACACCCTTAACTTTTTCTATTTTCTTTTCTTTACTTTTCTGTTAAAACTCTTGTTTCTTCGCATTGAACCACATAAATCATTTTAACAAGGGAATCTGAACATTTCTTTTACTAATCAGACTTTAATAGTAAAGATACATGTATAAACATTCATGATGTCTCTCACACCTTATGCACATAAGACCTACTAATAGCATACAATTTCAAAAGAGGAATAATATTACACATCATAATTACAACTCTCTCTCTTATCTCTTACTAAGGACCTAGAGTGACAAGGACCGACTGACTCAACTAATCTTGTACTTAACTCTTGTGGAAGATCTACGCTGATGCTCTGACCATCTTCAAGTCCACGCGGTTAAACATAAAATGTTTGAGTAGAGGGGTGAGCCTACTCGCTCAGTGAATGAGTACTTCAAAGAAACAGTCTAAGGCACTAATGTGATTACAGATATAACCTTGAGTAAACGATATGAAATTTAACAACAATAAATACTACACTGAGCAGTTCTAAAACAATATAATTGAAATAACAAGGAATATAAATATTGCATCCAAAGAATAACTACTAGAAGACTATGCTCTAGTCTTCCTTAACTCTTTCATTTATAAGGAACTCTGTGAACCTATATGATCATATTTTAGCTTATGCCCAGATCTTATGCAGTGTACTCTGCATAAGAGACTCACAGTGCACTACGGCCACACCGTACAAGACTTAGCGACACACCCGGGAAATGCTAAGTCTGACTGCCAGCCCTGTTCTGCTACAGGACCACAGGCTCTCCAGCCTCATTGCACTAACTCCGAGTGCTCTAGACTCCTCCTCTAACCTGAGCACACAGGCGAAGAGTCTCACTGGGTTACCACCGTGACTCCGCACGGATTATTGTTGAATAACCCCTATTTACTCCAGTGCCACCGTGACTCCGCACGGATTATTGTTGAACACTGCCTCTCTGTCCTCGTTCCACCGTGACTCCGCACAGATTATTGTTGAACACGAGTTTCACCCCTAAGGCGCAGACCTCCCAAAGGGGTTCTACGGTGTTCAGGGCACCTAAGTCTAACATTAACATTATAGATACATTTTAAACAGAAATCATAACTCATTTTATATTTCTCACAAGGCTCACACGCCCTGCCATATCATATCATATAAAACATCATAGCTCATGTATTCAAACATATATCATGTCTGCCCAACAAGTATTCTCATTCTAACATTTCATACATATCTGCATGATCTCAGTAACATCCCTTTCTAGGGCATGTCATATCTCATCACCTACAATTCACGAGATATGTATTGTGAAAATAAGAAACCCTGTAGTATATATACCAACTCAAAGAGAACAAGCATGTAAAGTTAAATGAACAAACAAGATACAATTCAACAGTTAAGCATCACCACATCTCATATGGAAACCTTTCATATCACCATAACTTAATTCATAGAACGCCCTGTCCTTAGCGTTTCCTTTCCTTATTCTCTTATCACATAGCAACACCCTGCTCTTAGGGTTTCATTTGCCTCATTCACTTATCACATGGCTCTCATAAGGATTTCACACGATATAAACATTCACAAATTAAGGACTGCTTTCAACAATTATATACAATCAATATAGATATGAAACCATGGAAATTTAACTAAATTTAGGTTTCCATGCTATTCACTGAGATATCATGTATCAATAATAAAATTCAATTAAGATAACCCATGAGGTACATCCTAACCACTTATAGGATTACTAGTCCTCTTCAATAAGGTTGAAACTCTAGTGATATCTCAATTAGGTTAAACCCTAATTACATCATATGGTATAAATCTGAAAAGAATTCTTACTAGGATATGTTGTATACATTTCTGATGTGAATCTACCATCAAAGAGTCATTCAAATAGAGAAGGAATCCATATCATATCAATTTGCAACAACTTAAATTAAACGGACATTTCAGGGTTTAGAATTTCATACCAAGCAATTAGGGATTTGGATGCTATAATCAAATTTCGTGCATTATACTGTTTAAAGGAAGAACCCACTCACTCCAAGGTGTGAAAAAACCTCAAAACTGCAGCTCAACTCAGGGGATCTCGAACTCATATCAAATCCCTAGCAAATCTCCCAATTCTTCTTCCATTCAACTCGGAAACCTTGAAAATGAGGGATTATGAAGAAAGGGTGAGAAAAGAGGGAATTTCGACATCATCTTGGATCAAATCAGAGCATGGACGGAAATCTTGACATGAGAGAGAAAATTCACCATAAAAGTCTATGCAAAGGATCCAAACTTACTTGATTTCACCATTCCTTGGACCGCAAAACCCTAGGTCAGCAATTCCTCCTCTTTCTCCACTCAAGCCCTAACTCTCCCTCTCTCTCTAGATTTTCGTTTCTCTGGGGTGGATGACAAAGAATGAGAGCTGTGTGTGTGTGTGGTCGATCATATAAGTCAATTGAGCTGCTTGGGTCAATTGCATATTGACCCTAAACTCAACGTTTATTATATTGGCTGAATATTCAGTTATACAAAGGTTACTGTAATTCGTTTGTTTAGGAGATCACACCTTCTCCAACAATTATGATAATTTAGAATATTGTTTATAATTGATCTATAAAGCTTCAGTTAAAAGTTGAGATCATTTGGAGTTACCAATAAATAATTAAAAATCAAACCGTGCACTGTTATATTGCAGTCTGCAGCAGATTTGGTCGAGTTTGTCCTGCACAGAACTCGACCGACACCCTCACTGTAGAGAACAAAAGTCATCCAAAAATTGCGCCAATTTAACAGAGTGTCTAAAACTGTGTTTTCCAAGCACAGTTAAAATTTGAGATCAATTGGATATACCAATTAAAAGATAAAATTCAATTACCACACTGCTATATAAATCTGGAAATATGATCGGTCGAGTTTGAAACTCGACCGATAAACAGGTCAGAACATTCTTCAAAAATTCTGATATTTTCCAATGTTGTTTAAATATTATATATACAAATCATATCCAAATTTTAAGTAAATCAGTGGTACACATAAAATACTAAAAATCATTTACTGAAACACTATACTTATCAAATTTTGTATTCATGTATCATTAAAACCCTATTTTGGGCCGATTAGGGTCTATGTTTCTCAAACCCTAATTCTCAAGGCAAACGAACACTTAAACTTCTTATCATAGTTAAAACATCCTAATTGTGTTATCGTCATTAATTAGATTTCAAGAATGATTATTCCAATTAATCTTTGCAATTGTCTAGGTAAACCCTAGTTTACCAATTAAGCTCAGATGGGGTCGTAACAACTCTTCCCCCCTTAGAATGTTTCGTCCTCGAAACATAAACCCACAAGAAATATACATTCAAGGTTATTCTAAGCTTCTAAACCCTTCCATGTCATTATATTCTTGTATTTCATACCTGAATGTAGTTTTCAACATTAGATCTTTTAATTCTTTACTAAATCACAACATATTTCAAATAGTTCTCAATGATATCAAGCAAATTCTTTATGCCGCAGTCAAACATAGAATGCAAAGATAAACCACCACGCTTTCGCTGCGCAACTCTGATACTCTGATACAACTATCTCAACTTATGCGGCTTAGAAAGTTCTATTGTTCTGTATCACCTTTAAGTGACAAAAGCGAGTTCACCATGCTGTTTTAAACTTTAATAAAGTGCTATTCAAATAGCAACACAGTCTTGAATTAAAAGGCTAGATTCAACAATCAATTGCACAATACTACTCTTGGCATCCCCATTGGGTCATGGATGCATGAGGTGAAGCATTACCACCTCATTCCATACTATCCTGTTTTGATCCTCGGACCTGTGGGTTATGGGCCCACACACAATTCAAAGTGTAACCATCATATTATATCATTTTAGGGTTTCAACCACAGTTATAAAGTAATCCACAATTGTATCAGTCATTCAAGCATTAATCATACTCAATTACCATCACTCAGTTATATTAGAGCTAGGTATAACAAGCTACACCTCATTAGGGTTATTTGTCCAGACAATCTGATTATCATCCCTTTCTATTAATATGAGTGGATAAGTATGACTACCTTATTCAGGGTATCTCTCCATGTGTTCTGACATCATCCAAACCGTATCACCATATCACAAATACACAATAGTAAGATGCATATCAGGTATGAATTACTACAACTATCATACGCCTTTAATTAACATATAGCTTGCACAAATACACTGAAATCATATGTAGAACCAACTTTCATACCTTAATATGCCTTCAACAAATCATACATGTAAAAACAAATTCACATATTACACAAAGCTAGTGTTTTCCCATATCTCTCTGCTCATTCATTACTTATTTACTTTTTGCTACCTATCCTTTTCATATGATTATATACAATAAACATCCCTAACATTAAAACATTCAAGGTAAGAATAGATTATTCATCATTCTTGCTACCACACAAGAATTTATTTCTTATTGTACTTCATCGTAATGTATGTCACTATTACATTCACTAGATGACCCCACCAAGGTAGTTATGCACCGTATATGATTCATTTTTCTTATCATTTCATTCCCACCTTACTCTCATTAAGGAATATATGAAAGAGAAGATGATTTTAAGACTTGGAATACTTGTATTCAAACATTCCCTTAATACATTCTCGTATGTAGATTTACTTAGTTATCAACAGAGATATTTGATTAATTAGAACTTACTTGAATCTCACAACCTCTTTATTTTATAACTTCTCCATCATATTTCAAACCCTATCTTACGTTTCATAGTCCTCTTACCATATACTACTCTTTAACCCGTCATCTTTAATTCTAAATTTTTCTCTTATGACCATGTTGCTTATTCATATGTATGGTCATGTATACCATGTTGCACATATTTCCTCCTTTATCTTTATACTATTGCGAAGTTAACGTTCTAAATTAATAGTCCTTCTATTAGTTTTTCCTCATGTTGAATACATTACATATTCTTCATTTTTAAATCAAGTGGATCATGCATGGGTCAAACATAGTTTCTCTTTCAATCAAGTTTTTCTCTCCTGAATACAGTCTACCTTTGTATGACTTATTCATTCGTTAAACTGCACCTATGTTCTTTACTTAGAAACTAGTTTGTTGTTCTAGTCTTATGAATTACACGTTCATAAAATTCTCTTTACTTTTACTCTTTTGAAGACTCTTCACTTCTATGGACCTATTGAATGCTCAACTCTATTCTTCTACTCAGCCTTTTCTTTAGAGTTCATAAAAGCATTATACTCAATTATATGATCCATTCTTCATGATTGATTCTTGTAATCTAGAACCTTACATACATTTCACATATCTTTTCTATATTTCATATGTATAGTTCATATAATATTAATCAATAAACTGATTATAAACTTTATATCATGTTTTATTATTCCCAATTAAGGTTTTCTCATATGAGGCCCCAAAATTGAACCTCAGATACCAGTTTCAACTGATTCTTAGTTGTTCTGATCTTGCCCATATGTTTCAACATCTTACTGTATGTACATTCTTACTCTGATGTGGGTCTAATTATTCAAATTCTATTCTTATTATACTATTGATAGGATTCATTAGATCCTAGTAACGCATCCTACCAACCGGACCAGGCCTAACCTGAAGTACTGAAGCCAAGAACTACAAAGGATTACTCAACTCCTATTCATCTCAGAAGTGTGGAAGAAAACTTATCTACTAACAAAATCTCATTCAAAGGTCAATTATAGTCTACTTGTTACAAAGAATGAAATCAATACATGCTACAACTGCATAGTGTGCAACAAATCTTAAAGACCCATATATATTTCAAAGTACTGAATATTTCAATTCAAACATATAAGAGCATTTCTATACATTTCCAACAAAAACAACATTATGAAATGTAAGTTCTATCTCCTTTTACATTTATGCTCTTAATTCTTGTTTCTTTTCTCGTTTTCTAACCCTAACATTTCTAGGGTTCCTCTCTAGCCCATTCTTCCACTGTATACCTGGCCAGGGTATACGTGAAAGAATAGACAGAGTAGCTCGTACTGGTTGATCCAAGTACTCAGATATCGGGCCAGGATATCCAAATACTCAAATCCCCAAAGCTAACATCAAACATCTCCTATCTGCCACACATAGGACTCTAACTTACTAACTTAATGGTCCTTGACAACTCACCCTAGGCTCTGATACCAAGCTGTTACACCCCGATCTCACAATTTTCTCAAACCATGAGATTAGGGCATAAGATAGGACTTATATGTAATACAAAGAACACCCTTAACTTTTTCTATTTTCTTTTCTTTACTTTTCTGTTAAAACTCTTGTTTCTTCGCATTGAACCACATAAATCATTTTAACAAGGGAATCTGAACATTTCTTTTCCTAATCAGACTTTAATAGTAAAGATACATGTATAAACATTCATGATGTCTCTCACACCTTATGCACATAAGACCTACTAATAGCATACAATTTCAAAAGAGGAATAATATTACACATCATAATTACAACTCTCTCTCTTATCTCTTACTAAGGACCTAGAGTGACAAGGACCGACTGACTCAACTAATCTTGTACTTAACTCTTGTGGAAGATCTACGCTGATGCTCTGACCATCTTCAAGTCCACGCGGTTAAACCTAAAATGTTTGAGTAGAGGGGTGAGCCTACTCGCTCAGTGAATGAGTACTTCAAAGAAACAGTCTAAGGAACTAGTGTGATTACAGATATAACCTTGAGTAAATGATATGAAATTTAACAACAATAAATACTACACTGAGCAGTTCTAAAACAATATAATTGAAATAACAAGGAATATAAATAGTGCATCCAAAGAATAACTACTAGAAGACTATGCTCTAGTCTTCCTTAACTCTTTCATTTATAAGGAACTCTGTGAACCTATATGATCATATTTTAGCTTATGCCCTTATCTTATGCAGTGTACTCTGCATAAGAGACTCGCAGTGCACTACGGCCACACCGTGCAAGACTTAGCGACATACCCGGGAAATGCTAAGTCTGACTGCCAGCCCTATTCTGCTACAGGACCATAGGCTCTCCGGCCTCATTGCACTAACTCCGAGTGCTCTAGACTCCTCCTCTAACCTGAGCACACAGGCGGAGAGTCTCACTGGGTTACCACCGTGACTCCGCACAGATTATTGTTGAATAACCCCTATTTACTCCAGTGCCACCGTGACTCCGCACGGATTATTGTTGAACACTGCCTCTCTGTCCTCATGCCACCGTGACTCCGCACAGATTATTGTTGAACACGAGTTTCACCCCTAAGGCGCAGACCTCCCAAAGGGGTTCTACGGTGTTCAGGGCACCTAAGTCTAACATTAACATTATAGATACATTTTAAAAAGAAATCATAACTCATTTTACATTTCTCACAAGGCTCACACGGCCTGCCATATCATATCATATAAAACATCATAGCTCATGTATTCAAACATATATCATGTCTACCCAACAAGTATTCTCATTCTAACATTTCATACATATCTGCATGATCTCAGTAACATCCCTTTCTAGGGCATGTCATATCTCATCACCTGCAATTCACGAGATATGTATTGTGAAAATAAGAAACCCTGTAGTATATATATACCAACTCAAAGAGAACAAGCATGTAAAGTTAAATGCACAAACAACATACAATTCAACAGTTAAGCATCACCACATCTCATATGGAAACCTTTCATATCACCATAACTTAATTCATAGAACACCCTGTCCTTAGGGTTTCCTTTCCTTATTCTCTTATCACATAGCAACACCCTACTCTTAGGGTTTCATTTGCCTCATTCACTTATCACATGGCTCTCATAAGGATTTCACACGATATAAACATTCACAAATTAAGGACTGCTTTCAACAATTATATACAATCAATATAGATATGAAACCATGGAAATTTAACTAAATTTAGGTTTCCATGCTATTCACTGAGATATCATGTATCAAGAATAAAATTCAATTAAGATAACCCATGAGGTACATCCTAACCACTTATAGGATTACTAGTCCTCTTCAATAAGGTTGAATCTCTAGTGATATCTCAATTAGGTTAAACCCTAATTACATCATATGGTATAAATCTGAAAAGCATTCTTACTAGGATATGTTGTATATGTTTCTGATGTGAATCTACCATGAAAGAGTCATTCAAACAGAGAAGGAATCCATATCATATCAATTTGCAACAACTTAAATTAAACAAACATTTCAGGGTTTAGAATTTCATACCAAGCAATTAGGGATTTGGATGCTATAATCAAATTTCGTGCATTATACTGTTTAAAGGAAGAACCCACTCACTCCAAGGTGTGAAAACACCTCAAAACTGCAGCTCAACTCAGGGGATCTCGAACTCATATCAAATCCCTAGCAAATCTCCCAATTCTTCTTCCATTCAACTCGGAAACCTTGAAAATGAGGGATTATGAAGAAAGGGTGAGAAAAGAGGGAATTTCGACATCATCTTGGATCAAATCAGAGCATGGACGGAAATCTTGACATGATTGTGAAGATTCACCATAAAAGTCTATGCAAAGGATCCAAACTTACTTGATTTCACCATTCCTCGGACCGCAAAACCCTAGGTCAGCAATTCCTCCTCTTTCTCCACTCAAGCCCTAACTCTCCCTCTCTCTCTATATTTTTATTTCTCTGGGGTGGATGACGAAGAATGAGAGCTGTGTGTGTGTGTGGTCGATCATATAAGTCAATTGAGCTGCTTGGGTCAATTGCATATTGACCCTACACTCAACTTTTATTATATTGGCTGAATATTCAGTTATACAAAGGTTACTGTAATTCGTTTATTTCAGAGATCAAACCTTCTCCAACAATTATGGGAATTTAACAAGTTGTTTATAATTGATCTATAAAGCTTCAGATAAAATTTTAGATCAGTTGGAGTTACCAATAAATAATTGAAAATCAAACAGTGCACTTCTATATTGCAGTCTGCAGCAGATTCGATCGAGTTTGTCCTGCACAGAACTCGACCGACACCCTCACTGTAGAGATCAAAAGTCATCCAAAAATTACGCCAATTTAATAGAGTGTCTAAAACTATGTTTTTAAAGCACAGTTAAAATTTGAGATCAATTGGATATACCAATTAAAAGATAAAATTCAATTACCACACTGCTATATAAATCTGGAAATATGATCTGTCGAGTTTGAAACTCGACCGATAAACAGGCCAGAACATTCTTCAAAAATTCTGATATTTTCCAATGTTGTTCATATTGTAAATATCCAAATCATATCCAAATTTGAAGTAAATCAGAGTTACACATAAAATACTAAAAATCATTTACTGAAACACTATACTTATCAAATTTTGTATTCATGTATCATTAAAACCCTATTTTGGGCCGATTAGGGTCTATGTTTCTCAAACCCTAATTCTCAAGGCAAACGAACACTTAAACTTCTTATCATAGTTAAAACATCCGAATTGTTTTATTGTCATTAATTAGATTTCAAGAATGATTATTCCAATTAATCTTTGCAATTGTCTAGGTAAACCCTAGTTTACCAATTAAGCTCAGATGGGGTCGTAACAATAGAGTTGGCTCCTAGGTCCTTAATTCGGATCCCTAGCTAGCCCCCAATCTTCCTACATAATCACCTTCTTCCTACATGCAAATGTGAGTTCTAAGTGACTAGTATAAGTGTGATTAGTGCAATTGCCTAGGATTTCCTAAAGGCTGAGGTGGCTAGTGGCATGAGGTCAAATACCCTCATCTCTACTCCCATCCTTACCCTTGGTCCTCAATTGACTAATACCACTTATCCTAGAGACCTAGACTTGGTACGTCCTATGAGAATTACACCTAGCCCTAGTTCTCCAATTAGTAGCTTAGGGTACATTCTCATAGCACCCACCTTGTTGTTTGGTTTGGTAATCTAGAATGAGATATGTTAATTGCTTATTATGGTGACATCCCGCAACTAATGTCAAGGTCACATTCCCAAACGGCCCACCTCCTTCATCTAATTGCTTAAAACCCTAATTGCCTAGTTTGCTTGTTAATGCTAGCTTAGTTCAATTGCTTTAGTCTAACTTAGTCAATTGCCTCGTTTCGTTAGCTAGTGTTAATTTAGATCTTTCATCTTGCTTAGTGGTTAACTTAGGCTCTAAATTGTTAGTTGCTTGCTTAGTTTGGTATAATTCATTCTTGCTCTTGTTTAGATAGCTTGTTAACTCAGATTGCTAATTTAGTCTTTTGATAACTTAGTTTCACATTGCTTTTCCTACTTGCTCGTTTAGCTTAATCAATCAAACAAACCTTCAAACCCTAAAAACCCTAAGCTCCGCATAAGGAACATAGCTCATGCTTTCTAACTCTAGCGCCCCCTCTATCTCCGCGGTTCGACCCCGCATCTTGCCTTTGATCTATACTACAACAGTACCCCGTACGCTTGCGGGCGCATTGTTTTAGTTTTAGTGATAGACTTGATTTGGGACCATATAAATTTTGAAAGCAAGGATCCCATCCATCATCCCGTGCCTCCCGACCTCATGGATTGCACTCGGCCACCCTAGTTGGTCGGTGTTGTAAGCCTCTAGCGGGACCGCACCAAGCTTTCTGGCGCCGTTGCCGGGGATAGAGGCGCTCGGCCTAGTTAGATAGTGTAGCTTAGCCTTTCCTTTTGCCCTCACCATTGCTATTCTTTATTCTTTGTGTTACTCTTACATATTGGTTCGCTAACTTGGCTCCTTGTTGTTTGCTTGTGACGTGCGCAGGTGACAGCTGCGCATGCGTAGTACGCGTTCGACTTGCACCGACTTGGTGGTTTACGACCCCGAGATTGGGAGGAGAAGACGTCAAGCTCGCCGCAACCTACACCGAGAGGTTGAGATGGCCGAGAACAACCCACCACCGGATGTTCCACCTCCACCACCGCACCGCCCGCTTCATGAGTATTTCACGTCGGGGAACTACAATTCCCCCATAGCCACGCTGGTGGATCAGATGTCCGGTCAGCAGTTCTCCATTCCGCCAGCACTCTTGGGACTTCTGCCCACATACTACGGAATGGAGAATGAAAATCCTTATCACCATATAGACGCGTTCTTAGAAACGTGTTCGACCTTCCGCACGCCTGCTGCCACCGACGACTCGATCCGCAGAACGATCTTTCCTTTCTCCCTCAAGAAGAAAGCCAAGGAGTGGTACGTCTCGAGGCCAGAGCTCATCACATGGAATGAAGTAAAGAATGAGTTTCTGAAGAAGTTCTTTCCGATAGCCAAGTTATCCTACATGAGAAGGTGCATCACATCCTTCGCCCAAAAAGAGAACGAACCTTTCCATGAGGCATGGGAGAGGTTCCAGAAGTTGCTACGTGACTGCCCTCACCATGAGGTCCCGCTTTGGCAGCTGGTTCAAGCCTTCTACACCGGGCTTGAGGAGCAGAGCCAAAACAATGTAGATTCTTCTTGCGGGGGCACGTTCATGGCCAAGCCGCCCGAGGACTCATGACCACTGTTTGAACATCTCGCTGAGAATTCTCGCCACCGAGCTTCCACTAAGGGGGGCATTGCGATCGGAACTACATTCGCCCACCATCCTCCGTGGCTCCCGCACGCAATACCACCAACCCCGATCTAATGAAAATGATGGCAGATATGATGCAAATGATGAAGAATCAAGTGGGTGGCTCTTCTAGCCAACCCACAATGGCTGTGGACGTTGTAGATGAGGAAGTTAACACTTTACATTCCTTTGGTGGCCACAACAACCAGGGCCCAATGTCCCAATCCTACACTCCCGAGTGGAGGAACCATCCAAATTTCTCGTGGAAACAACCAAATGAGGATGGACAAGGACAGGGGCAACACAAGCCACGCTACAGCTCTAAGTTTGAGGACGAGGTTCTTGGAAGGCTAAGAAGCCTAGATGAAGTCAAAAAGGACGTCAACGCACATGGCCAGTCTATAAGCCGACTTGAGCAGAGGTTAGATCAGATTTCTCTCTCTTTGGCCAGAAGAGAAGAAGGAAGACTCCCCTCTCAACCTATGTCGAATCCAAACAATGATGGGACTTTTCAATATGCTCCTCCGCCTCCTCAAGCGCTGCTCAATTATCAATATGCTCCACCCCCACCTCATACTTACCAACAACCACCTCCACAATATCATCCCCCACCTCAACAACAACTGCAACCCCAATTCATCCTTCAAAATCCCAATTCCCCTCACCAAAGGCCTCCACCACCCCAACAGCCACAACCACCTCCACAAGCTCCCCCTTCTACCACCCATGAGCATGTGAAGCCTGTGACTACTTTGAGGAGTGGTAGGACTTTGGAGAGCCCCCATGGTGCTGTTGTTGGTAGAGATGACACTGAGGAAGAGCAGGTTGATACTGAGATGCAGAATGATGATAATGTGATTCCGATCCGTGATACTGTGATTCCAGTGATACCAGTAGATGATACTGTTGATTTGGACCGATTGGGGTCGCAACTCCCGCCATATCCTGATGCACTTGAGGAGCCTTCTGCTGCAAAGAAAAAGAAGAAGCATGCAGATGATATTTTGGAGATCTTCAAGCAAGTGAAAATAAATGTACCTCTTATAGACGCAGTCAAGCAAATTTCTTCCTATGCGAAGTTCCTTAAAGAATTGTGCACCTTCAAAAGAAAGACAACAGGGAGAACGCCTAAGAAGATCAAGCTCACTGAGCAAGTGAGCTCCATTCTCCAACACACCATCCCCTGGAAAAGAAAAGACCCTGGTGCCCCCATCATCTCATGCTACATCGGGGCGCATCGCATAGACCAGGCTCTTCTTGACTTGGGGTCTAGCGTAAACTTGATGCCTTATGATCTGTTTGTTGAGCTCCAAATGGGAGAGTTGAGGCCGGCCCATTGCACTCTACTGTTGGCCGACCGTTCTGTGAAGACGCCTAGAGGGCGTGTGGATGATGTGCTGGTCCATCTTGATGAGGATACGTCTGCCTTCTTCCCAGCCGATTTTATCATTCTTGATATGGAAAAGGAAGCTAGAAAGGTGCCAATCATCTTGGGGAGACCTTTCTTAACCACAGCTGATGCCGTGATCCATGTGAGGACAGGGACCGTGTATGTTACATTCATGCACATGAAGATCCGGTTGAACATCTTTAAGTCTTCTACTACAGCTGAAGTGATAGGGGCCACCGAAGAAGATTGTTATTTGGTGGAATGCCTAGATGAGATTGTTGAAGAGTTCCTACCCTCTTGGATTGAGACTGCTACTCAAGGTAGAGGTCTTGAGCCAATTGTTGAGTTCCCTTACGACGATGATGAGGATAATGAAGAGTGTGAGCTAGCCTTAGTGGCTGCAAGTCAGGACCTCCCTCCTATTTCTGCACCTTTGAAGAACTCCCTTGAAGCACCCCCCATCCTTGAGTTGAAAAAACTTCCTGAAGGATTGATGTATGCTTTCCTTGGCTCAAATGACACCCTCCCGGTGATCATTTCCGCCACTCTCTCTCCTGAGCAAGAAGATGCCTTGATGGAAGTCTTGAGAAAGAATGTCCAAGCCATTGGATGGTCTGTTGCTGACTTGAGAGGGATTGATCCCTCTATCTGTGTGCATCGGATATACTTAGAAGAAGATGCGAGACTGACCCGTCAAATGCAAAGAAGACTAAATCCAAAATTGAAGGACGTTGTAACTCAAGAGGTTGTTAAGTTGCTTGATGCAGGGATCATCTACCCCATTTCTGACAGTACGTGGGTGAGCCCCATCCAGGTTGTGCCCAAGAAGGGCGGGATTACAATTGCAGAAAATGCCGATGGTGAGCGTATGCCGGTGAGAGAGCAATCCAAGTGGAGAATGTGCGTGGATTACCGGAAGCTCAATGAAAAGACAAAGAAGGACCACTACCCACTTCCTTTTCTTGATCAGATTCTAGAGAGATTGGCTGGGCAGAGCTTCTACTGTTTTCTTGATGGGTACTCGGGATATTTTCAGATTGTTGTGCATCCGGCGGACCAGGAAAAGACGACATTCACTTGTCCAAGTGGTACATTTGCCTACCGGAGAATGCCATTTGGATTGTGCAATGCCCCTTCCACTTTCCAGAGATGTGTAACCTCGATCTTTGCTGACATGCTTGACTCATCACTCGAGGTCTTCATGGATGATTTTTCAGTTTTCGGGAAGACCTTTGACGAGTGCTTGCTACATCTAGCTGCGGTTCTGGAAAGATGTGTGAAAGTTCGCTTAGTTCTATCTTGGGAAAAAAGTCATTTCATGGTACCTGAGGGTATAGTTCTGGGACACCGAGTTTCAAAAGATGGGATTGAAGTTGACAAGGCCAAGGTGGGCCTTATTTCTACACTCGACTTTCCTTCGACCGTAAGACATGTTCGATCTTTCTTGGGACATGCAGGATTCTACCGACGTTTTATCAAGGACTTTAGGAAAATCTCAAGACCACTCTGTCGATTACTTGAGAAAGATGTTGAACTTCAGTTTGATGACAAATGTGTGGAAGCCTTCAATCATCTAAAAGAGAGGCTTATTTCTGCTCCTATCATGCAGCCCCCAGATTTCTCTTTGTCGTTTGAGATCATGACGGATGCATCTGATATGGCGCTGGGGGCTGTGCTGGGTCAACGCATTGGCCGAATTCCTCATGCTATCTATTATGAAAGTAAAACGTTAGACGATGCTCAAAGAAACTATACGACTACCGAGAAGGAGTTGCTTGCGGTGATCTTCGCTCTTGACAAGTTCCGGCCGTATCTCTTGCAAAACAAAGTGACAATCTACACGAACCATGCTGCACTGAAGTATCTCATGTCCAAGAAAGACTCAAAGCCAAGGTTGATCCGATGGATTTTGCTGCTCCAAGAATTTGACATAGAAATTGTGGATAAGAAAGGAATAGAAAATGGTGTTGCAGATCATCTCTCCCGTCTTGATGGACCTTTTGATGTGACAAGTCCAATCAAAGAGACAATGCCACATGAACAACTCCTCTTAGTCTCATATGTCCAAAAGCCATGGTACAAGCACATAGAAAATTTCCTAGCCAGTGGGAGGATACCGAGCATGTGGACATGAGAGGAAAGCAAGAGATTGTTTGTCGTGGTAAAGAACTACATTTGGGATGACCCTCACCTCTTTAAGTATTGCTTGGACCAACTCATTAGGAGGTGCATTCCGGAGATGGAGCAGCAAGAAATCTTATCTATGTGCCATTCTGGAATGTGTGGAGGCCATTTTGGAGGGAAACACACAGCCACCAAAGTTCTTCAATGTGGATTCTACTGGCCGATATTGTTCAAAGATGCTCATGACTTTTGTAAGAGTTGCATCAAGTGCCAAAAAGTGGGCACTATCTCAAAGAGGGACATGATGCCTTTGTCACCTATCTTGGTGGTAGAAGTGTTTGACGTTTGGGGGATTGACTTTATGGGTCCTTTCCCCCCTTTTTTCGGGTATGCCTACATCTTGGTCGCCGTAGACTATGTGTCAAAATGGATTGAGGCTGTGGCAACAAGGACAAATGATCATAAAGTGGTGTGTGATTTCGTGAGATCCAACATCTTTAGCCGTTTTAGTGTTCCAAGGTCTATGATTAGTGATGGCGGGAGTCATTTCATTCACCGCACATTTGAAGGACTACTTAAGAGACATGGGGTGAAACATCATGTAGCTGCCCCTTACCACCCTCAAATGAGTGGTCAAGTTGAGTTGGCAAATCGGGAGATAAAGCTCATTTTGGAGAAGACGGTGCGACCGAACCGCAAGGATTGGTCACTTCGCCTCAATGAAGCTTTATGGGCATATAGGACTGCATACAAAGCCCCGATTGGCACTACACCGTTCAAACTTGTCTATGGTAAGAGTTGCCATTTGCCGGTTGAGATGCAACACAAGGCACTGTGGGCTTTGAAGAGGATGAACTTTGATGAAGAGAGTGCCGGAATGAGAAGAAAGTTTCAATTGCATGAGCTAGAAGAGATGCGACATGAAGCCTATGAAATGTCAAAGAACTACAAGGAAAGAACCAAGTTTCTACATGACAAGATCATAAAGAAGAAAGAGTTTGAGCCCGGCAAATGGGTATGGTTGTACAATTCAAGGATGAAGTTCTTCCCCAGAAAGCTTCGTTCTAGATGGGAAGGTCCTTACCTTGTCAAGAAGGTGTACCCATCCGGGGCAGTGATCATTTGTGCAAAAGAGGGAACTAAGGAACTTGTCGTCAATGGGCAAAGGTTGAAACCTATCGTTGAGGTCGGCCCGGACAAGGCCAACCAAGATTTTGATATTGTCATGATGGTAGAAGAAGAATTTGATGAAGATGAATGCTTAGATGAGGATGAGAAAGAGATTTACTACAAGGATCTCTTGAAAGTCCCAAAGAAGTGAAAAGTCCAACAATCAATAAGCCTGGCTGAAGGCGGTAAATTTAGCGCTAGTGGGAGGCAACCCACATCATTTGAGACTCTCAACCCTTCTTTTGATACGTTAGTTTTGTTTTACACAAATACACACACACACACTTGTGCTTTACAATTTTTGTTTGAGTTTTGATGATGGCAGGTGATAGACATCAGAGAGAGAGGATCTAGAAGTTAATCGTGGTCATTAAAACCAAAAGATCATGTCTTGAAGTTTGAAAATTGAAAAGACAAATCCACCACGGTCGTGGGGCTGGACCACGACCGTGGCACAGGCGGCCAAACACGACCGTGGCTCTACGCCACGGCCGTGGGAATTAAAGCACCAAATTGGCCAAAGTTACAGGTTGTTTTGAAGATCGGCCACGACCGTGGCGAGCTGCCACGACCGTGGCAAAGGAGAGTGCCAACAACCGTGGTCCTTACCACGGCCGTGTTAAAGAAGGCTGGCCACGACCGTGGGCAACTGCCACGGCTGTGGGAGTTATTGCTGCATTTCGGCTGAAGTTACAAGTTGTTTCGAAGATCAGCCACGACCATGGCAAGTCGACCACGTCCGTGGCGTGAGGACAGAGCCACGACCGTGGCGGGACACCACGACCGTGGAGAGGTCAAACCGGGGAGTTCTTCATCGACAACATGACTGTGGCACCCGCCACGGCCGTGCTACCCAACCCTGGCCACGACCGTTGTCGGACCCGGTTCAGAAAAAAATATATACTTTTAAGTGTCCAAAAACGACCCTCCCCCTCATTCCTTCGTCTTCCACCTCCAGAAAACGTCCGTGGCAGCGGAACACGACCTTGGGCTCCCCCGTTGGTCACCCCTAACCCCCAAATCCACCTCCTTTTGATCCCCAATCCATCCCAAATCGATCCCCAGCCTTCCCTCTCCCATTCCCACCGTCCAATCTCTCCCAATCGCACCTCCATCTCCATTTACATCTCCATTCCGCCCAGCAACCCCCCCCACACAAAACCTCCACAAAAACCCCTCCATTGTCACCCAGATCCACCACTAATCATATAACCATCATCCCTACATCACTATCCTTCCATTCCACCCATAAAACCACACCCGCACCACCTTCTCCACCAAATCCGAAAATTCCCCTCCTAACACCACTTCCACCTCCATCCTCACCATGAAGAAGTTTGGGAAAGCCTTAGCCAAGGGGACGAACATCATCACCGGAGGGAAGCGGCATTCTAAAAATGCCTCCTCCGAGGTGTCCATTCCATCCCACACACCATCACCCACCGCTTCCGCCCATCACTCCCTCCGCCGGTCGCAATCGGTGAGCGGATCACACACCCGCTCATCCGATAACCACCATATCACAGACGCTACCTACGAGGGGGAGGACGAAGAAGAGGAGGAGTCCATGGAGGTCGACTTGGACAACTTCATTGATGAACTCGAGCCGGTGTCCGTGAAGAGAAACCCAAAATCAAAAGCGGCACCGTCCTCATCCAGGCTGCCTCCAAAGCCCACACCACCCCGCCACTCGACGTCTCAGGTGACGGCGAGGCGTGGTGTGCAGCCACAACCCTCGCGACAATTGCAGCACGATGAGGAGCAGTCGGCCCACTGGTACAATTTTGATACCAGCTCGGGGTCGCAATCATATGCGATGGAGGAAGAAAAAGATAACGAGGAGGAAGAGGTGGAGCTGGAACCGGAAGGAGAAGATGTCGTGACATTTTTGGAGGCAGACAGAGAAAGAACCCTGGGCAAAGCACAGGCGGGAGTGTCCTATGGAAGAGGACACATGCAAAAGAAGGCTCAGCTCATTTACCCCGAGTGCATGACAAGGCGAGTCGTCACCTCCAGGTACGGTTGCGAGAAGACCATTGAGGATCTTGGAATCAAGGAGATAGTGGAAATGGGTTTGAAGACAATTGGGTTGTGGGGCGTTCTTTTCACACCCCAACCTACATATCCCACATTGACCCAAGAATCTTTGCCACTCTGGAGAAGACAAAAGTGAGGGGTTGTGATGCACTCATATTTGCCATGATGGGCAACATGCACACCCTCACTTCCACTGAGCTGAATGCTATCTTCTCCCCTAGTCTTGAAGAAGCCATGAAATTAGATGACGGCTTGGTAGAGAGAGACGACACTCTGGACTATGCATATTATTGGAAGAAATTCACAGGCAAAGAGGACTACTACGCGGGTAGATCAAAAACTGCTGATATATGTAACCTACTAATACACTATGTGCAGAAGGTCGTGGCAAACACTATTGTG
Source organism: Alisma plantago-aquatica (assembly GCA_963693085.1). Classification (NCBI taxonomy): domain Eukaryota; kingdom Viridiplantae; phylum Streptophyta; class Magnoliopsida; order Alismatales; family Alismataceae; genus Alisma; species Alisma plantago-aquatica. Next base: position 157,437,363 of record OY856413.1, read on the forward strand.
GGGAGGTACAATAATCAAGGCTCCATCTCCCAAAAGGATATGATTGTCTTGATCGGTATGCAGCACAAGAAGTACATTGACCTTGGAGTTCTTTTGATTGATCATATGAAGTCCATACCCTACAAGAGCACAAAACCCTTTGTTATGGGTGGGTTTGTGACTTCTATTGCACTGGCGTTGGGATATGATCTCTCGGGGGCACAAGATGCGATTGAGGCAGAACGTGTTGACCTCAACTATCTAACGCGTTCTCACACCATAAAAACGAAAGATAAAAGAATGTTTTATTTGACTACAAGTGTGCAGGATTTTGAGCTTGAGCTGCCTTATCACGCAGAACCCCTTATATCCGTATTGGGACCTGGCGACAGGTTGAGGGAAAAATTGATGGTATGGCAGCTAGACCACCCAAGAGAGTCATATACTAGGGGAGCCGCTGCCGTACAGGAAGACGTTGCTGAATCAAATGTATAAGGGCAGGAGCATGAAGCAGAAGAAGCAAGACAGCCCCGAAGAACTAAATGGAGGGATGAGGGGACATCCCAGCTGCAGCCACCCTCAGGGAACGCCTATGACATGGCTACCATCCAGGCGCACCTTGAGAGTATTCAGAAGACTCAAGGTGACATGCAGCTTGTCCAGTAGTACATGTGGCAAGATCAACAGCAAATGCATTACCAGATCAAGCACTTGTACCAATACCAACATGCCCAAGCAGCACGAAACCCCGAATGGGGTGCAGACTTTTGGGGTGGTATAGCTGGACATCCATAGGCGTATCCTCCACCCCAGGATGACTGCTGGGGGCACTACTATCAGCACCCTCCGTCTAGCTCGGCTCCAGACTCAGCTCCTCCTTCGGATCCTCCTCAGATGCCAGAACAGCCACCACAGCCTTGATTCTTCCCCTATCTTCCCTAAGCTATAGTTTCATGCTGAGGACAGCATGATTCTAAAGTTTGGGGTGGGTAGGGTGGTATGCATCACTCCTTTTCTCTTTTTTTTGTCATTTTGATATCACCTCTGCCATCTAGTTTAGTTTTTCTGATTTTGTTGCATAGCATGTAGTTCATTTCTGCATTTTTGAGTATTTTTAAATTTTTGCTTCTTCAACCATGCATTGCATCTCATGTAGGTTTTTGCTAATTTTTGCATGTTTTAGCTAGGATTTACTTGCTTTTTACCTAAAATTGTGTTTGAATGTGATTTAGTACAATGTGACACATTTTTGGCCAATTTTGCCTAGATTCGATGTTTCTTGTCCAAAAAGCGTGTTTTGACTCAATCTTTACCATATTGAATGAAATTTCTCATATTTGACAAATACAAGATGATATGCTATGATAAAGTGCTATGTGGTTGTTGGCTAAATGGACATCTATAAATCCCTTTGTTTTGATAATGACAAACATTTCATTCTTATTGATCTAACGAGCTACTTGTGTGTGCAGGAACAAGGCGGATGACAAAGTACTAGGGAGATCCATATGCTTCCATATTTATATTTTCATGCAATGTAATCACCTTGTAAAAGCTTGTACAAATATATAATGTACAAGTACTTAGATTGCATGTAAATCAAGCGTTAGATCTTCCCTAGCTAAACACCACATTTAGATAAGTCATTCCCTTCAAATAGGATCACATTTGCACACTCATACATATAATTAGTGCCTAAATTGAAACATTGAAATAGGATCAATCTCGGTCGACCAACTCCTCGACCGAGACACTCTCGGTCGACAATCGTCTCGACCGAGAAAGATCCAAAGTAGCCGTTAGACACAACTGACAAGGTAGTTGGCAGTTGGAGATAGACGTTACAAATCACTTGATCCAGAGAGCCTCTCGGTCGACAAAACTTCGACCGAGTAGGTATCTCGGTCGACCATTCCTTGACCGAGATGAACTCTGACAGCAACTGCAGAGAAAATTAATTAGCTGTTGCTAAAGCAACAAACTTATACCTAACGGCTAGTTAAGCACTTAGAAACCCCTAGAAGTTGTCTAGAACGTCCTTAAGCATCCTTAGACCATTCCTATAAATAGGACAAGCCATAGGACACTCAAACACACTTGTTACACTTGAGAAATCCTTGAGCATACTTTGAGCAATCTGTTTGTAAGCAATTTGAGCATTGTGACAATTGGCCACTTTCTTCCTTAGCTCAAAATTCGTGTCCTATAGGCTAGTATCTCCTTCCCACTGCAATCACAAGTCCATACATTTGGTTAGGAGATCTATACGCTTGATCTAGGAAAATCAAGCCTTGGGCTACAAAGGATAAGTTGTAATTCCCTTTTTCCTTTCTTGTTCTCTATTACTGTTTGTACTCTCCTTGCTACTCCTAGGTTGGAGGCTGCGAATTGGAGAGCGTGGAGATCTTCTTGGTGAAGAAGGCGACCTTGAGCTACTTCAGAAGGCTGGTGCAACAGGAGGTTACTTCTAGAGAGGAAGGCTACTTCAAGGGGGAGCTTGGAGTTACTTCAAGAAGGCTACCTCAAGTTGGTGCACCTACTTCAAGAGAAGGCTGTTCAAGGGGTGTAAAGGAAAGTATTGTATTTTGTATAAATCCTTGAGAAGGTAATAAAATAAATACTTTCAAAATCCCGGTTGGGTAAGCAACCGGGTAGTGGACTGACAAATTTAGTATTTGCTAAAGTTGGAACCACTCTAAACACCTGTCTCCTTCTTCGAATTTCAATTGTGGTTGTTTGAGTTCAATAAATTGTTAAAATTATTTTAAAACTCTATTCACCCCCCCTCTAGTGTTTTTCAGTTGGTATCAGAGCGGGTTTCAAGGAACCCTAACAAGGTCTTGAAGAAATGGGTGACGGAGTGCTCAACAATCTTAACCTTGAAGGGATACTTGTTGCTAGGCCTCCAGCGTTCGATGGAACAAACTACCAATATTGGAAGAGAAGGATGCAGTTCTACTTCCAAGGCATCAATTGGGACTTATGGAGAATGGTTTCAACCCCATATGAGCTCCCTCAAACTCAATTTGCAGAATGGGATGCAAATACGGTAAAACTGGCTCAAATGAATGCAAAAGCTGTAAGCATTTTATATTGTTCTATTTCGGTAGGAGAATTTAATAGAATATCTAACTGTGACACAGCCTATGATATTTGGCATAGACTGTCCATAACCTATGAAGGTACAGTCCAAGTCAAAAATTCCAAAATTACCATGTTTAAACAAAAGTTTGAACACTTTCGTATGGATCCTGATGAATCTATTAGTGAAATGTTTGCAAAATTCTCTACTATTGTTAATGGTTTAAGTGCCCTAGGAAAACCTGTAACACCCCTGACCTGGGTTATGACCTAACCCTGGAAGTTTTGCCTAAATATGTAATTAATATACTTGTGAACACTCCCTGGCATGTAATTAAGTTCCTCAGGAACATTTACTTTCAATTTTGCTCCTTTTTGTATAAAGTTGTAGCATTGTGTTGTATGCAGGGACCTATGTGCAAATTACAAGTTGGACCCCTCAATTTGGGTAAATTGCACTTTACCCCAAATTAGGGTTTCTAAGCATGGGAATTGCTTCCACAGCTGCACCTTGGTGCTCAAGCTTGGGAAATCCCTCAAACTTTACCATAACCATTCTCATGATGTTTCAACATCAAAGGAACATCTTATCTTGTGAATTTTGCAAGTTCAACCCAGAAATTGAAAGTAAATGTTCCTGAGGAACTTAATTACATGCCAGGGAGTGTTCACAAGTATATTAATTACATATTTAGGCAAAACTTCCAGGGTTAGGTCATAACCCAGGTCAGGGGTGTTACAAAACCTGTCCTTGAAGAAGATCAGGTATCAAAAATCCTTCGATCACTTCCTCCAAAATATAAGCCAAAGGTGACAGCCATTGAAGAAGCAAACGACCTCACTCGACTGAAAATGGAGCAACTTATTGGCAACCTAGAAGCTCATGAAGCAACCCTAGAAGAGGAAGAAAGAAGAGCACGTGAACTTCAGCAAGGAAAAAAGAAGGATGTGGCTCTAAAAGCTTCAAAGTTCGTCACACAAGAAAGTGAGGAGTCAAGTGAAGAAGAAGGAGAAGAAGCCTTGATCGTCAACGGTAAGAAATACAAAAGATTTAAATCTAACAAAATTTCCAGTTCTTCTTCTACTCCTCCTAGGTGCTTTGAATGTGGGAAGAAAGGGCATTTCAAGAATGACTGTCCTAAAGCAAAGAAAGGAAAGAAAAGCTCACACAAGAAGAAGGGAGAAAAAGCCTATAAAGTTGCATGGGACGATTCAAGTGACAGTGAAAGCAGAGAAGAAAAGGTGGAATGTCTAATGGCAAGAGAAGATGATGAAGACTCTCAAGAGGTAAGCCTATTTGACCTTCCTAAAGAAGAGTTAGTTACTAGTCTACAAGAAATTCATGATAAGTATGTTGATGTCAAGAAGAAACTAAAGAAGGTTATCAAATCAAATGATGAGCTAATTGCTAAATTAGATAATCTTTCTTCTGAAAAGAACAACATTGATCTTGAGAATTTGTCTTTAAAAACATCTTTAGATGATTGCACTAGAAAGCTACTCACTTTAGAAACAAATGTTGATCTTCTTTCTAAAGAAAAGACTGAATTGTTAGCTAAACTAAAAGTTTTTAGACTCAACCTATTTTGTGTAACCATCTGGACTATGATAATGTTGTAAAAGAAAAAGATTCATTGTTATCTGATTTAGATCAAGCAAGAAAAGATCTACACAAGAAGATGAATGACATTGCTCAACTACAAAGAGAACTTTATGAGTTAAGAAGAAAAGATATACTTGATAACATTCTAAGCGTTGGTACTGTTTTCAACGGAAGAAAAGGTTTGAGATATGCTTCAAAGAAAAATCAACCCAAAAGAACTCAAACTATGTTTGTACCCAAGAACACAATGGCTAGAAAAAGAAATGAAGTTGATTCCATTACTTGCCATTTTTGTTTACGTCTTGGACACTATTCCTTTTCATGCCCTTATAAGACTAAGGATTCCGACTTAGTTTGGGTCCCAAAACCCCAAACTTAGTAGAGTCAAATGGAATTTAGTTGAGATATGGCCAAACGATCCATTTTGCTATTTATATTGTCTTATCTCAACTAAACAAAAGATTTCATGCATATTGTTAATTTTCTGCATTATTTTACTGAAACAAAAACTTAGTCGGTCGAAGTATTGTCGACCGAACCCTTAATCGGTCGAAGTATTGTCGACCGACCGGATGTCTGTAACAAATCAAAATCTACAGCAATTATTTCGGTCGAAAATTGGTCAACCGAGCTAAAATTCTGTGTTTCTTTGTTTGCAATACAGTACTATTCTCGATCGACAATTAGTCGACCGAGACAAATGTCGGTCGAACAATTGTCGACCGACTGGATTTCTGATTCAGAACTTTTATACAAGTCTGTACTTAAATGATTCTAACCATATCGGGCCATCACATGGGTACCAAAATCTACATTTTAAATGCAGGAATGGGTGGTTGACAGTGGATGCTCCAAACATATGACCGGGAACAAGGATGCATTTCAAACCTTTGAAGAAAAGAAAAGTGGAACGGTCACCTTTGGAGACAATGGTAAGGGCAAAATCGTTGGAATAGGTAATGTTGGTACAAACCTTGAAATAAAGAATGTCCTACTCGTTGATGGTTTGCACCATAATTTGATAAGTGTTAGTCAATTATGTGATAGTGGTTATGATGTGTTATTTAACAAAACCTGCTGCAAGTTATTGATAGAAAACACTACAACTGTTGTTTATGAAGGAAATAGAGTTGGAAATCTTTATATCCTTAAACCTAACTCTATGAAATCAGTAGTGGGAAAATTCTTACTTGCAAATGAAAATACCTTACAACTATGGCATAAAAAGCTAGGACATGCTAGTTCACATGTTATTAAAAAGTTAGTGAAATATGATCTTGTTCGTGGATTGCCTACTTTATCTTTTGATCAAGTTGAAAACTGTGAACCATGCACAATGGGAAAGCAAACCAAAACCTCTTTTAAACCAAAACATGTACTTAGCACCAGTAGATCCTTAGAATTAATTCATATGGATTTATTTGGACCCATGAGGACACAATCTATTGGTGGTAAAAGATACTGTTTTGTTATTGTTGATGATTATAGTAGATACACATGGGTACACTTTATTGCAACTAAAGATGATACTATTCATGTTTTTATACAATTTTGTTCCAAGATTGAAAATCTATTACAAAGCAAAATATGTACCATTAGAAGTGATCATGGTGGAGAATTTGAAAATCATACATTTGAGGAATTTTGTACATCTCAAGGGTACACTCATAATTTTTCTGCTCCACGCACCCCACAACAAAATGGTATAGTAGAAAGGAAAAATCGATCACTACAAGAAATGGCTAGAACTATGATGCTCGAACACAACACACCCAAAACCTTTTGGGCTGAAGCTGTAAACACTGCATGCTATGTGTTAAATAGAGTAACTGTTCACTCTCACTTGAAGAAAACTCCATATGAAATAATACATTCTAAGAAACCTAGAGTTGACTATTTTCATACCTTTGGCTCCACATGCTATATTTTAAATACCAAAGATGATAGAGATAAGTTTGACTCTAAATCACACAAAGCATTCTTTTTGGGATATTCCACTTCTAGCAAAGCTTTTAGAGTATATAACACTATCTCTAGAAAAGTTGAGGAATCTATTCATGTTTCTTTTCATGAAGAGTCCAAATCTGAAAATATAGAAATCATAGATCTCACTAATCAATTTGAAAATTTAAACATACCAAATGATAGTGAGAAAGTTACTACAAATAATCACCAAGCTGAATCACAACCTACACCTAGGCTTATTAAGGATCATCCTCAAGAACTAATTATTGGAGATCTGAATGATAAAGTCAAAACTCGGTCTTCCTTCAAAGATGTTGCAAACATGGCTTTTGTTTCTATCATTGAACCTAAGAAGATATCTGAAGCTCTTAAAGATGATTATTGGATAATAACCATGCAAGAAGAATTGAATCAATTCACTAAAAATGATGTATGGGATTTAGTTCCTAAACCACAAGATAAAACCATCATAGGAACTAAATGGGTTTTTAGGAATAAACTAAATGAAGCAGGAGAAGTAATAAGGAATAAAGCTCGGTTAGTAGCACAAGGATATAATCAACAAGAAGGAACAGATTTTGATGAAACGTATGCATCGGTAGCTAGACTTGAAGCTATTAGAATGTTACTAGCTATTGATTCACATAAAAACATCAAACTCTACCAAATGGATGTAAAAAGTGCATTTCTAAATGGCATCATTCAAGAAGAAGTATATGTTGCCCAACCACCTGGTTTTGAAATACCAGAAAAAGGTGACTATGTTTATAAACTTAAGAAAGCACTTTATGGTTTAAAACAAGCACCTAGAAATTGGTATGAAAGGCTCAAGACATATCTTTTTGATAATAGTTTTTCTATTGGAAATTCAGATTCTACTTTATTTTTCAAAACATATACATCTGATTTCCTAGTTGTGCAAATATATGTTGATGAAATTATTTTTGGAGCTTCTAATGATTCATTGTGCACACAATTCAGTGACATTATGCAAAAAGAATTTGAAATGAGCCTCATGGGTGAACTAACTTTCTTTCTTGGTTTTCAAATTAAACAAACACCTGCCGGAATATTCATAAGCTAAGAAAAATATACTAAAGAACTCTTAAAACGTTTTGGGATGGATCAGTGCAAACATGCTACTACTCCTATGGCTACTTCTATTAAAATTGATAAGGATGAAAATGGGGAACCTATTGATGATTCCTTATATAGAGCCATGATTGGTAGTTTGCTTTACTTAACTGCTTCTAGACCGGACATTATGTTTTCCGTTGGTCTTTGTGCTCGATTTCAATCACAACCTATGCACTCTCATTTTCTAGCAGTTAAACGAATTCTTCGTTACCTAGCCGGCACTACTTGTTTTGGTTTATGGTATCCAAAAGGACAATCCTTGGATTTTAAAGCTTATACTGATGCGGATTATGCTGGTTGTCGACTTGATCGCAAGAGTACTAGTGGTGGATGTTTCTTGTTAGGGAGAGCTTTAGTATCTTGGTTTAGCAAGAAACAAAATACGGTTGCCCTATATACAACTGAAGCCAAATATATGGCAGCCGGGTCTTGTTGTGCTCAAGTACTTTATATGCAACAAGTGTTAAATGATTATGGTTTTACTCTTTCATCTACGCCTATTTTTTGTGACAACACGAGCGCTATAAACTTAGCACACAATCCTATTTTACACAGCCGAGCTAAACATATTGAAATCCGTCATCACTCTTTAAGGGATCATATCTCCAAGAATCATGTTTCCCTTCATCATGTTGATACGGAAGATCAATTGGCTGATATTTTTACAAAACTGCTTCCACTAGATCAATTTAACAAAATTAGGAAGCAACTGCTTATCACTCCTTTGGAAGATGTTTTCTTTGATATCTGTACTTCTTAACAAAATCTTTTAATGGACATCTTTTTCATTAGATTTGATGGGACATCTAATTAAGGGGGAGTTTTTATTCTTAAATGGATATCTTTTTGAAATGACAAAGGGGGAGAAATAAATATAAAACTAAAACTTAGTAATTATGAAAAACTCAATCAATGAGTTTCATAAATAAACTCTTGGCTTTACATTGAAAGTTGCTATCTTCCTTAGTGAATTGGATTTCATGTTCCATAATTCATGGGGAATAATAAGCACACATTTTATAAACAAGAGGAAAAGTTACAAAAGGTAATCTAAAGGTATGAAACTCATATGTTTTATATTTCCTTTATTTATATTTTGGAAATGTTTGTCATCTTCAAAAAGGGGGAGATTGTTGGCTAAATGGACATCTATAAATCCCTTTGTTTTTATAATGACAAACATTTCATTCTTATTGATCTAATGAGATACTTGAGTGTGCAGGAACAAGGCGGATGACAAAGTACTAGGGAGATCCATATGCTTCCATATTTATATTTTCATGCAATGTAATCACCTTGTAAAAGCTTGTACAAATATATAATGTACAAGTACTTAGATTGCATGTAAACCAAGCGTTAGATCTTCCCTAGATAAACACCACATTTAGATAAGTCATCCCCTTCAAATAGGATCACATTTGCACACTCATCCATATAATTAGTGCCTAAATTGAAACATTGAAACATGATCAATCTCGGTCGACCAACTCCTCGACCGAGACACTCTCGGTCGACAATCTTCTCGACCGAGAAAGATCCAAAGTATCCGTTAGACACAACTGACAAGGTAGTTGGCAGTTGGAGATAGACGTTGCAAATCACTTGATCCAGAGAGCCTCTCGGTCGACAAAACTTCGACCGAGTAGGTATCTCGGTTGACCATTCCTCGACCGAGATGAACTCTGACAGCAACTGCATGAAAATTAATTAGTCATTGCTAAAGCAACAAACTTATACCTAACGGCTAGTTAAGCACTTAGAAACCCCTAGAAGTTGTCTAGAACGTCCTTAAGCATCCTTAGACCATTCCTATAAATAGGACAAGCCATAGGACACTCAAACACACTTGTTACACTTGAGAAATCCTTGAGCATACTTTGAGCAATCTGTTTGTAAGCAATTTGAGCATTGTGACAATTGGCCACTTTCTTCCTTAGCTCAAAATTCGTGTCCTATAGGCTAGTATCTCCTACCCACTGCAATCACAAGTCCATACATTTGGTTAGGAGATCTATACGCTTGATCTAGGCAAATCAAGCCTTGGGCTACAAAGGATAAGTTGTAATTCCCTTTTTCCTTTCTTGTTCTCTATTACTGTTTGTACTCTCCTTGCTACTCCTAGGTTGGAGGCTGCGGATTGGAGAGGGTGGAGATCTTCTTGGTGAAGAAGGCGACCTTGAGCTACTTCAGAAGGCTGGTGCAACGGGAGGTTACTTCTAGAGAGGAAGGCTACTTCAAGGGGGAGCTTGGAGTTACTTCAAGAAGGCTACCTCAAGTTGGTGCACCTACTTCAGGAGAAGGCTGTTCAAGGGGTGTAAAGGAAAGTATTGTATTTTGTATAAATCCTTGAGAAGGTAATAAAATAAATACTTTCAAAATCCCGGTTGGGTAAGCAACCGGGTAGTGGACTGACAACTTTAGTATTTGCTAAAGTTGGAACCACTCTAAACACCTGTCTCCTTCTTCCAATTTCAGTTGTGGTTGTTTGAGTTCAATAAATTGTTAAAATTATTTTAAAACTCTATTCACCCCCCCTCTAGTGTTTTTCAGTAGTATCAACGAGTGACTTCTTACATGCTCGTCACCTCCCTTGGGAATGTGTTGGATTGATTGAATTATGATCCGAGCAAGCATAGAACGTTTAATGTTTGTGGAGTTACTTGATTGATATATGGATTTCATTTGGTTCATTCATGTGATGTGATATCTATGGTGAAGTGTCGGACTAGTTTTCATGCAGGAGACCTTATGTGGAAGATTATGCCAAGTGACCCCTCTTTGACCCGACCACTCTTTCATCATCTTCATACCTCTCCGCCTCATTAAAAGATGCCAAAGTGCACATATTAGCCGTGGCCACCTCCAAAAGTTTGGGGTGGCCACATCTTTATCTCCCCGCTTCACTCTATCTACCATATGCCCTATCTACACCAAGGGCAAGAAAAAGGAAAGAAAAAGAAAATAAAATAAAATAAGAGGATGCTCCTATTTAAGAGAATTCAAATAAAGAAAAGATGAGTGTGTAAAAGCACTCCAAACCTTACCGCAACCCTTTCTTCTCTTTTCATACACATGGAGCTAGGAAACATTAAACCTAGCTCACTTTATCCCTTTTCCGCAGCCATGTGGGTCATTTGGCATAACTTGAAGCATAAGGTTGAAGGCATGAAGGTGAAACGACACTCCTAGTCATCGACGATTAACATCATCATGAAACGGTCTACCCGGAACCTTATGGATGAGATATTGATAACTTATGCAATCCATGCATTATATGCGACGTTCTTGTGCTCTGTGCTCCCTTCATGGTTGGTTTGTGAAAGTAGAAGAGGAGGGAAGTGATTTGCATGTACCTAGTCACCATTGATCCCATTTAGCATTTGTCGCCCATCATATTGTATTTGTCATATCTTTTGATTATGGAAAATGGAAAAGAGATTGAGTTGGAGCATACTTGAGGACAAGTATGTTTCAAGTTTGGGGTGGTGATCCAACCCTATTCTAGGGCTGTATCTCGTGTCATTTTGTACTTTTATCACATTCAAATGCATTAGAATTACAGGTTATTCTCCCCAATATGAGTATCATTTCAAATATGCTTATGGATGTTCTTTGCACTGTTTTTCAAGTACTTGGACCATGCTTAGATGGACGAGAGAGAGGGAGGAACCCAAAGAAGGACACAAACTCTCCCTCAACCTACCTCCAGTGGCCAAGAATCATCCGCGAGCAAAGACATCCGAAATTGACAAAGTAAGAAGCAAAATCAAGAAGTCAAGCCTCACCACGGCCGTGGCCCCAATGCCACGGTCGTGGCTTTATTGCCAAATTCCAACAGGATGCAATAGGGAAATCCACATAATCCCACGGCCGTGGCCACCTGCCACGACCGTGGCCTTTGAAGACACCACGGCCGTGGCCATCAGAATGGTCGTGGTCAGTAGAAGAGAACACGGCCGTGGCACCCTGCCACGGTCGTGGGAATTAAATTGCGAAAAATCAGTTTCCACAGGGAAGTTGCCCAGAAAGCCACGACCGTGGCCAAGTCGCCACGACCGTGGCCGATGCTGATCAAGACGCCCGTGGCCCTGCCCCACGGTCAGCTCCAACTCCTCCAAAACGGCCGTGTTACCCAACACGGCCGTGGTGCATGCTACACACCACGACCGTGGCACTCCGCCACGGCCGTGGCCACCACCCTACTTTGCTTTTTCACCACTGCCTTCACCCCACAACCGTGTCCACCACCCCACTGTCGTCCCCCACTACCCTCACCATGGCCGTGGCACACCCACCACGACCATGGTGATCACATACCCTACATAACTTTCCACTGTTATTCCTATTCTACCCCCACTTAACCCTAGCTCCTATATAAGCACTAGTTGCTTCTAGGGCTCGAGGTTAAGCACCCCTAGCCGACCCTAGCTGCTTCCTTGCCTCAATTACTCCAATCCACCTACTCCCTTGCATCTAACCCCATTTCCACCCACTTTCCACTCATTTCCACCATAGAAACCTAGTTTCTCTAGGTTTCTATCCATCCATTCCACCATTTTCATGCACCCCTGCACCTTTGGAGGAGGGAGGTCGTCTGCAGCTGCTTGGAGGTGAAGAAGGAGGCCACTACATCGAGCTTCATGCCGTTTTCCCTTCTTCTATCCCCTTCTTTTCCTAGTTTGATCATGTATAGCTAAGCCCCCTTGGGTGGGCTGTTTGGGGCAAAAAAATGTGACTTTGATACTATGTTTGGGGAAAATAATTTGTAATGAACATATTTCATTTCTATGATGATTGCCTTTGCTTATATCCCATTTCCCATTACTTGTGCATGTGGTTGTTGTTTAATTACATTAATTGCTTGCCTTGTGGTGTTTGAAGACATTTTTCTCTAGGATTTTTTGTTTTCTATGTGGCTATCATAGGATTGGCTCCTAGGTCCTTAATTCGGATCCCTAGCTAGACCCCTATCTTCCTACATAATCACCTTCTTCCTACATGCAAATGTGAGTTCTAAGTGACTAGTATAAGTGTGATTAGTGCAATTGCCTAGGATTTCCTAAAGGCTGAGGTGGCTAGTGGCATGAGGTCAAATACCCTCATCTCTACTCCCATCCTTACCCTTGGTCCTCAATTGACTAATACCACTTATCCTAGAGACCTAGACTTGGTACGTCCTATGAGAATTACACCTAGACCTAGTTCTCCAATTAGTAGCTTAGGGTACATTCTCATAGCACCCACCTTGTTGTTTGGTTTGGTAATCTAGAATGAGATATGTTAATTGCTTATTATGGTGACATCCCCCAACTAATGTCAAGGTCACATTCCCAAACGGCCCACCTCCTTCATCTAATTGCTTAAAACCCTAATTGCCTAGTTTGCTTGTTAATGCTAGCTTAGTTCAATTGCTTTAGTCTAACTTAGTCAATTGCCTCGTTTCGTTAGCTAGTGTTAATTTAGATCTTTCATCTTGCTTAGTGGTTAACTTAGGCTCTAAATTGTTAGTTGCTTGCTTAGTTTGGTATAATTCATTCTTGCTCTTGTTTAGATAGCTTGTTAACTCAGATTGCTAATTTAGTCTTTTGATAACTTAGTTTCACATTGCTTTTCCTACTTGCTCGTTTAGCTTAATCAATCAAACAAACCTTCAAACCCTAAAAACCCTAAGCTCCGCATAAGGAACATAGCTCACGCTTTCTAACTCTAGCACCCCCTCTATCTCCGCGGTTCGACCCCGCATCTTGCCTTTGATCTATACTACAACAGTACCCCGTACGCTTGCGGGCGCATTGTTTTAGTTTTAGTGATAGACTTGATTTGCGACCATATAAATTACAAAAGCAAGGATCCCATCCATCATCCCGTGCCTCCCAACCTCGTGGATTGCACTCGGCCACCCTAGTTGGCCGGTGTTGTAAGCCTCTAGCGGGACCGCACCAGTAGGCAGATGAAGAAGACGTCATATGGAGCGACGACTACTTCTCCGTACGACGGGGAGCACTCAGAAGCATATTTTGTTCTCTAGCCGTCATCGGCAAGAAGTTGTTCAGGGTGCTAGAAGGTGCAATAGTAGAGAATATCAGCATCGGGATAGGTCGGAGAACATTATACAACGCCACCCTAACCTTGGAAAGAAGATTGATGATGGGAGCGTCAGACTCCATTGCGGTGGCCAACATGCTGCAAAACGTCGAAAAGCACAATATGAACATCGTGTTGGCCCTGTACAAGCACCGCAAAATGTGGTTTCTCTGTGTGCCAGACCTCCAGAACCACGACGTCCAGCTGCTTAGCTGCTGCAACAAGGAGGTGCCATGCTCCAGGCTTATCTTCAATCGCCCAGAGGACAATCATCTCAGGCTTCTACCGCTGCGTCTTCGACGAGCCATCAAGCAAGGAGCCCAATGTCACAGCGGCATTTGGAACTTCTTCTCTATCATAGACTTCCCCGTCCAAGCAGAAGAGGGAAGCGGAAACAATGCCTTCATCGTCTTATGCGCCATGGAGTTGCTCAACATATTCGGACACATAAGGCTCTCCAGGGCCAAAACTTCGATCAGCTCAGAAGCACATGTGCACTGCTGATGATCAAAGACAGGTGCTATTTCCAAGACGCAAGGGTAGCAGAGAAGCTGCTGGACAGCGACCTAGAAGGCGAATCTTCACAACCCAGCAGCACTCCAGAGAAAGAAGCTGAGATAGAAACAAACATCTACGGGGCAGGCAAGTAGTTAGAAATTCTGTGGGAAATGCATGGAATCGGAGATGCCACTTTGCCTGAAACTTCAAAAGAATTGATCAACAATTTCGACCGCTTCTCATGCTCTACACTCACATAGTAGCAGGTCAATGCAATTCTTCTGAAGTTAGCTGATTTTACCCCGGTAGATGTTATCTATGAGGTAGGTAGTTTCATAGTCCTGGTAGATGACTTAAGGGACATGGTAAAATATGGAGGATGTTTGGCAATATCTATGGCGGCCGCCTACATCCAGACACTACAGATGAAGTTTGAACACTAATACATTGCTCATCCAATGTTGTTCAATGACATCTGCCTCGCCGATGAGTCAAGAGCAAAGCAATCTTTTCTGGCAGAGTTGCAGTGCAGGGTCCCACGCACAATCTTCCTGCCCATCCTGCATTACAACCACTGGACGCTCCTGACGATGTACACTCGCCAACGAGCAAGAATCTTCTACAACAACTCAGATAGCAACAAAGATCATCCAGTGCAGTGTACATCAACAATGTTGACATCCCTCGAGTGCTTAGTACGAAAATACTACGACGAGATGGCGACACTGATACAACCATTCCTGGAGATGGCAGCAAGCAAATGGCACGAGCTCGAGTTCTGCCACCACATTCCACAACAAATTTCTCTATCCAACGACTGCGGCATCTTCATCCTGGAATGGATATATAATAAAGAGATGCCTGACCAACTCCACCACATCGACTACCACAACAAATGAGGAGAATATGTGTGGGAGATTCTATCTGGCATAGGCGCGCTCACCAGCAAACCCTCACTGGGTTAACATTACCCTACCTTATCTACTTCACAACTCTGGGACAGAGTGTGGAGTAAGTTTGGGGGGGTACCATGTACCAGTGAGGGAGGTATAAATTTTTTTCTTCAAACTCCACCCTTTTTGTTCTTTTGTTCTTTTTATATAACATGTGTACATATACATATACATGCCTCATATAAAATATAATTTTTTTTGCTTATTTTGTCTCCATACATATGTACAAAGACACTATATAGTAAGAACCTGATACGACTTCTTGCCAGTTTGCTTTCTATGTGCCCAAGGAGATGCAGGTTTCGTTATGCCTTTCTGATATTGCAGCCTCAAACAACAAAATACTATGACTTTCCACGCCAAAAATTTTGAAAAATAATCTCGCAACAGCTAAGAGATGTGTATGCAGAAGGAAAAAGCTGCCCAAACAACACAAATTCCTCTTGTTTCCCTTTACCCAACAAAATCCCAAAAAGAGAGAATAGCCTTATGAGAGTGAATAAAAGCATGAGAGTTGTGCCAAATATATATATATATATATATATATATATATATACACACACTTGTTCTCCAAAAAGTACCCATCTTTAGGCATGATAGATCCGGGGCAGTGGTACGTAGGATGTGAAATCACTACTCTAAAGCCAACTGGCTTGGACTGCAGGGACCACTCGCCCGCTAACAGACCCGTACCTAGATGGACTGATGGGAAATAAGAAAAACACCAAAAAGCCTTAATCCTACCCAAACACACAACTTTCTGTCCCCAAAAGCTGTTTGGTGTGAAAGCTAACTTCGAAATCATGCACCCAAGTTTCGCCAAAGCTGTGGAGAAAAATTTTGCTTAAATAAGGCAGGGGAAGTAAAGTCTGTTGTTCGTGGTTGGGCCGTATTCTCTGTAAGACATATCAATGCTCACTCAAACCCATGGTTTGAAAACTATACCGCTCAAGAAGAAGCGTCGTAAAACAAAGTTTAAAGATTGATTGAGGACAATCAAAATGCTAAGTTTGGGGGAGTTGATAACACCAAATTTTGTGATGTTTTGGCCCTTATTTCGTTATCAAATCTACCCTTTTAAACTATTTTCCACTCCTTTTTGTCATTTTTTGCATAAACAGGCCACGCTACGCTCTTAACCCAATTTTATCATCTTTTATAGAATTTTCCTCATTTTTTGACTCATTTATTAGCAAAATGGCCCGTCCCGGCCCACGAACGTGTTCCACCTGCAGCGGGCTTCTTACCAGCCGGCCGACACGATCGCTACCTGACATAGGGTAGCACGATACACTACCGCGCGACACGAGGATGCTGCACAAGAAGCAACAAATGAGCGATACGCCATTTACCCGACAGGGAGCCGAACTCGCCACGACAACTGAAGCGTGTCGCGCGATACAAGCCACCCACCGGCAGGCGCCACTCGTCACGATGACTGACACACTCCTATCCCGACATCCTTGTGTCGGGCGATACGCATATCGGGCATCCCCGAATCCGAGATGATAGAGTTGATGAAGGACACATGGCATCTGGAGAACCACAATATCCCCAAACCACTACCTATAAATAGCAGCTACATGACTCTGATGGAACGGGTCAGAATCTCTCGAAAGACAACTTGAGAAAGCATCTGGAGCTCAGAACCTAGTCCCCTCTGTAGCTCAGATCCTAGTCCCATCTGTAGCCAACTTGGGAAAGCATCTGGAACGGGTCTTGAATTAAATTGTTGGATGTATTTAATTCATACAAAGTATAATGTGAATATGACTATCACATAAGAAATATGCCTACTAGCTCAGATCCTAGTCCCCTTTGTATCTTAATGGGTTGACCTAGTAAATGGCTACCAATGGGGTAGGCCCATCAGGTCATTGGATGACTTAGTAAATGGCTACCAATGGGGTAGGTCCATCAAGTCACATTGAGTTAGAGATTGGACTACCTATGGGTAGTGCCATGCGACTCAACCCTAGATATTGATCTACCTGTTAGGTAGGATCATGCAGGGTTTAATAAGGATCTACCTAGAGAGAGGTAGTATCTCAGTCCGCTGCAGGGACATCTCAGAGATATGGGATAGGAAAGGATTGAGTAGTATGGTTTAAAACTTAATCTTGGCTGTTAAATGATAATTGGTTGATTACTTTGTTACTATAGTTGCACAATTATTATTTCCCCCACATACCAGCTTCTTGCTGACCGACGTTTTGTTTGTCGGCATTTTAGGTACAATGAAAAGAACAAACAGTAAAGTGGCATATGTGGAATTAAATGATAAGTAACGTGCATAGGAGGATTAGTTAGATTATTATCTTCATGGATAGAAGTTTAGAAATCCTAGATTTTAAAAAGGTAAACAAAGTTTTATTTTTTTACCAATTTTCAGTTTAGTTGGTAAAGTTTATTAATTGTTATTGATTATTTGTCGAACCTTTGATCCTGTTAGTTGAATAACGACTCTGACCTTCGGGTCTCCCTTAATTGGGGGTTACCGGGAGACAGGGTCGTTACAATTGGTATCAGAGCATAGGTTCCTCAAGTAATCTTTAATAATTATTAAATTTTACAAATTTTGTAGAACCCAAGGGAGTTATTAGAGGATTATCCGAAAGACAGAGGTGTCTAGAAAAGGATCACGACCAGGGGTTGACAATATTTTCCTCTGCACCGCTAGTCGGAATACGAGGACTCCCAGATCCATGTGACTGCCTGGCCAAAGTCTTAGGGTATGATTCGAAATAAGATACCTCTAGGACTCTCTCATCTTGTTCATCCCTTCTCAACTCCAATTCTGTTAAGGACCTTAAGGATTAGGGTTTCCTCTCTCTTCTCCTCACCCTCTTGAGGTATGGGTAAGGTTGATAAGGATTAAGGAATCCTCCACCAAATTAATAAAAAAAGGCATGTAAATAAGATGTCATGAACATAAGCTTAATAGAGTAAGCGTAAAAGGAATAGATGCATGCTTACGTCGTATGACACAAGTTGTCATTGCCCTCAAGAGAGACCTGAGGATAGACCTCCTTGGTAGGAGGATGAGTAGAGAGAGTTAGTCTTGGAGGTAGAGACCTCCATCCAAAGTAGAGACCTAGCACATCATTTGAGGATGATGTTAACCCTAACCCTAAGTGAAGTTTAGAGAGAGAGAGATGACATGATGAGTTAGATGTCATGGTAGACTGAGTGTTTGGATAGATATACCTTTGGTTTGCCACACGAGCCATGAGAGGGTAGATGACCTAGTACCTTTAGTGACCCAACCCTGGAGAGGGTCGTGCATGCCATAGAGAAGGATAGTTCCTTCATGGATGAGGTCATAGGAGAATCTATAGTTACCCTATGGGCTTGTGCAAGTAGGGTATAGCATGCACCCAGAGTACATCAGTGGTACGGTAGTATGTTGAAACCCTGGTCGGAAGGGCATGATGGATGGCTTATGAGATAAGCATAAAGAGATATGAATAATCTTGAGCCAAACATGAGTTGAGAATAGGCTTCAACCACATAGGGGTTTGCTTGAGATCATGAGACTTCATGGAGACGGGACCTCTAGTAGGTATGATTGGAGGTGGTTTTATCTCTACAGAGAGGAAGCAAGACCCCAACAAGGAGGTGGGAAGTCTAAAACCACGAAACTTGAGGAATAGTGGGGAGTTGAGGATGATGCGACCTACGTGGATGATAGTGGTTGCCTTATGCTTGATTTCTGGAGGTTGATGATATCTTGGTTGCCTTTAGAGAAACCAAACCCTAAAAAGAGGACGATGCTTCTAGTACCCATGGTATAAGTGGTTACCTGTTGGATGAGATAAAGAGTGCTTTAGACCCTGAGGAGGTTTAAGTAACCAGTTGTGAGGCTTTATACCTAGTTGGTTGCCCTGGAAGAGGACTCAACTCCGAAGCGTTGCTCAAGTAGAAAGATCACGGAAGTACATGACGTACCTTGGACATGCTTGATTTGTGGTTAAGAGGTTGAGCATGTAGTTGGATACCCAAAAGTGAACCTAGGGTTCCTAGGCCTAAGAGGGGAAGCAGTGTATCTGATGCTCATGATGAGATTTGAATCTGGTACTCCTCATGTGTATAGGTAAAGGAAATCCCTTACGTTAAGGGTATGTTTGATGAACCCCTCACAACTAAGTTGATGTAATCTTGAGGATGAGAACAAGTGCGACCTAGCATGGTTTTGTAGGTACGCTTGTGCCTTAGTAGTTGTTGGTTTAAGCATGCTCATATGGATGTAAACCCTAAGAATGCTTGTGACCTTTGTTATAAAGGTGTAGATTCCTCCCATCCTGGGAGAGCGACCCTTTGGTAGGAAGTTTACCAGTTTGGATGGTTTTGAGGTAACCTAAGGAGGTTTCATAGGATATTGAGAAGCTAAGTGAAGAGTACATGGCATGAGAATGAACCTATAGACCCATAGATAACCATCTCTATGTGCATGTGGATGTGTTACCATGGAGGTAACCGGTATGGGGCTCGACCAAGGTAGGCAGGTCGCCATGACCCTTATGAAAGGACAAAAGTCAGCCCATGAATGCAAGAAGAGAGATGATGGATGTTTGGGTAAGGTTCTATGTTGGACATGTACAATAATAGAATCCTAAGTCTATCCTAGGGTCAGGTAGGGATAAGCCCGATGGAAGGAGTTTCCTAATTCCCTAGTTGCACATGACCATAGGGTCGGGAGGTAACAACTATCATTGTCTGAGGGCCATGGGTTAGGAGATTGATCACCTTCATGGACTCATGGAACCCAGGCAGATGAGTAGGGCACTCTCTGGATGCATAACGGAAAAGGGATGACCCCAAAAGTGCCAGCACCCTATAGACCTAGAGGAGATTGAATGGCCTAAATTGTGCATCCTAAATTAGGAGGCAGATTTGAGGTAATCAAGCTTTCACATTTATAACCTGAATTCTTCTAGGCCCCCGCAACTTTGTTTACGGGGTCGAAGTAGATATACGGGGTTGAACACAGGGATAAAGGTGGTAGTGTTGGGAACCCAGAATCGACACACTACACTCCGACAGGTATAGAGATATAATAAAATTTCCGAAAGGGAAACGGTAAGATGTCACAAACAAAACAAAGAAAAACTATCTCCAACTGGAGCTACAAGAAAGATGTAAGGTTTTAGTCATTTAGCAGTTTTTAGGGGTTTTCATGCAACAGAAATAAAAAGATAAGACCAGAGCTAGAGCAAGGTACGAAGGATAAGACTTCAGTAAAACAAGCGGCAACTATAACATCCTGCACCCCTCCTCTCAGAGCGGGTACCTTTAACCAAGCATCAACACCCCTCTCGAGGTTGCTGAACTTAAGTTAGAGTGGAATGTTACTGAAACAACTCCGTTCCAGGCACTCTCGTACTCCAGAATTGGACCAAACACTAGAGCCACAACACAACTCTCGAAGTTGTTGCGATGGGAAAACATGATTCGGTATCTAAGCAAAACGCGATCCTAACATGTAAGCTAGAGTTTAGATATCAAACATAGCAGTCATCCAACATATTGCACCAAGCATAGAGCAGCAAGTTATTAAGCTTTTCTATTTCTATAAACGTATAAAGGTTTGATTACAATGCAGGAATTAAAGAATTAAAAAATAGAAGTAAAGATAGGTATCGCTTTCTGGATGTAGAAGGATGATAGACTACAGTGGACCCTCCAGCTCGATACCAGTCAGGAGCCTGGCTCGATACAGCCGTCTTGGGTGACACACCGTGATGGCCGACTGTATCGCTCAAGGACCCTGGCAGGATACATTCATGTCAGTCGGTGCGCCCTCTCGGGCGGCACGCATGACGGGCTAAGTGTATTAGGTTCGATATCATGTCGGGCATGGAGCGACGCGTTTTACTGTCGCTCATCTATGTCGGCTGATATCGGCCCGCAGTGTCGCCTGGGGCGGTCCTAAGTGATCCATCCCTACCCTCTCGGGATGAGGAAGAGATCACCTAGAGTTGCCCGACACGAGGACTGGGGAACAATACTCCTGCTCTCGCAGTTTCCTCTGAAGATCGCTGAAAGCTCACAACTGTCCGAACATGTCTTTTCGACTTCCTATAGCTACTATTTATAGGCAGCGGCTGGGGGAAGTTATGGTGCTCGAAGCGCCACGTGTTCTCCTTATTCGCAGGTCGGTGGACGGCTGATACGGGTATCGCTCGGTGTAGGGGTGTCGGCTATCGGTCACGTGACAGGCGGCGTGCCTGCCGGTGGGTGGATGTGTTGCCCGACAAGATGGGTTGTCATGGCGAGCTTGGCTCCCTGTCAGGTAGAAGGCGTGTCGTCCGTCAGCTTCTTCTTGCGCGACATCCCTTTGTCGTGCGTTATTGGGTCGCTCCACCCTGTCGGGCAGAGGTCGTGTCGGGCGTCAGGAAGGCCGAAACAGACTTTGGACTTATTTGTGGGCCGGGACGACCTTATTGTACCAAAATGAGGAAAAACTCTGCAAAAGATGGAAATATTGGATTAAGAGCATTGCATGACCAATTATTGTGAAAGTACTAATAAAAGAGAGGAAAATAGCAGAAAAGGGCAGTTTTGATAACAGAATAAAGGGCAAAAATATAACAAAAATTGGTGTTATCAACTCCCCCAAACTTAGCGTTTTGATTGTCCTCAATCAATATTTAAACTATATTTAGTGATGCTTCTTCTGCTCGGAATAGCTCTCTGTTCAAAAGGTGAAACAAGAATCGTAATACCTTAAAGATAATGCTGTCTCATTACGAACAAAAGACTTAGTTTTTCCTGCCTTATTGTTTAAGTAAGATTCTTCTCTACAGCTTCGGCGAGACTTTGTTGTATGATTCCGAAGTTAGCTTACACACCAAACAACTTTATTTTTGGGGAAGAAAGTTGTGTATCGGGTAGGCTAAGGCTTTTTGGAGTTTTTTCCTTATTTCCCATAGGTCCATCCAGGTAAGGGTCCGTTTAGCGGGCAAGCGGTCCCTGCAGTCCAAGCCAGTTAGCTTTAGAGCAGTGATTTCACATCCTACGTATCACTGCCTCGGGTCTAGCATGCCTAAAGATGGGTACTTTTGGGAAACAAGTGTGTATATATATATTTTTTCTTTTCTTTTATTGAGCCACAACTCTCCTGCTTTTATTCACACTCATAAGGCTTCTCTCTCTTTTTGGGATTTTCGTTGGGTGAGGGGAAATAAAGAGATTTCTACTGTTTGGGCAGCTTTTTCCTTCTCCATACTCGTCTCTTAGTTGTTTGTGAGATTATTGTATTTTTTGAAATTTTTGACATGGCAAAACATACTCTTTTGTTCGTTTGAAGAAACATTATCAGAAATATATAACATAACTTGCATCTCGTTAAGCACACAGAAAACTAACATTGCAAGAAGTCGCAACAGGTTTTCACTATTATAGCAACTTTGTACATATGTTACGAGAATGATATAAACAAAAAGAATTTTTGAAACTTTGGTATGAACATATATATGTACACAAAGAACAAAAGAATAACGAATTTAAGACAAAAGCATAAAGAAATTGAGTTAGAATTTTCAAAATTTTGTACCTCCCTCACTGGTACATGGTACCCCCCCCCAAACTTACTCCACACTCTGTCCCAGAGTTGTGAAGTAGATAAGGTGAGGTAATGTTTATTCCAGTGAGGTTGCGCCTGCGTCAGACAGAAGCTCCCACACATATTCCCCCCTTTTGCTATGATAGAAGGTGTGGTGGAGCTGATCAGGCGTTTCTTTGTTCGTCATCCATTCCAGGACGTAGACGCCGCAGTCGTTGGATAGGGGGAGTTGTTGCGGACTGCGGTGGCAGAACTGGAGTTCGTGCCACTTGCCTCCTTGCATGTCCAGGAATGGTTGGATCATCCTTGCCACCTCGTCGTAGTATTTTCGGACCAGGCGTTCGACGGATGTCAAAGGTTCTGATGTACACAACACTGGATGGTTCTTGTTGCTGTCTGAGCTGTTGTAGGAAATTCCTGCTCGCTGCCGGGTGTACACAGTTAGGAGCGTCCAATGATTGTAATGCAGAATCGGCAAAAAGATAGTGCCTGGGACCCCGCTTCTCAATTATGCCAGAAAATTTTTCTTCGCTCCTGTTTCGTCAGCGAGGCAGATGTCATTGATTAGCATGGGCTGGGCTATGTATTCATGTTCTAGCTTTGGCTGTATATACTGGATGTAGGTGGCTGCAACTGTTACAGCCACGCACCCTCCTTCCTTCACCATGTCCCTTAGATCGTCGACTGGGACTACGACATCGCCTGCCTGAAAGGAGACAATCGATGGGGTAGAATCAGCTAACTTTAGGTGGATTATATTGACCTGCTCCTGTGTGAGAGTTGCACATGAAAAGCGGTCGAAGTTTGTGAGCAGCCCTTCTGAAGCTTCAGGCAAAGCAGTGTCCTCCGTCCCGTGCACTTTCTTCAGGATCGCCAACTGCTTGCCTGCCCCATGTGTGACGGTCGCCACTTCCTCTTCTTTTTCTGAGGAGCTACTGGACTGAGAAGAGTTTTCTTCCAGGTCACTTTCCAGCAGCTGCTCCGGTACCCCTGCGTCCCGGAAATAGCGTTTGTCCTTGATTAGCAACATGTTGTAAATGCTCCTGCGTTGATAGAAGGACGTGCCTTTGACGATTCCCAAATTTCCAAATGTGTTGAGCGCCTCAATGGCGCCCAGGATGATGATAGCACTGTTTCCACTCCCCTCTTCTGCCTGGACAGGGAGGTCTCAGAGAGTAAAGAAGTTCCAAGGACTTTGGTGACGTTGGCTTCCTTGCTTTATAGCTCGTAGCAGACGCAGTGGCAAGAGTCTCAGCTTCCTGTCCTCCGGGCGGCAGAAGACACCCCCGGAGCGTGGCACCTCATTGCGGCTGCATCTCAACAGCTGGAGGTCGTGGTTCCTGAGGTCTGCCACGTAGAGGAACCACATGTTGCGGTGTTTATATGGGGCCAACATGAGGTTTGGTCTATGCTCTTCAATGTGCTGCAACATGTCGTCCACTGTACGGGAGCCTGGATCTCCCTTCATCATACTTCTCTCCAAGGTCGGGGTGGCATTGTATATCATTCTCCGACCTGTCCTACTGTCAGTACGTTCTATTATCGCTCCTTCTAGGACCCTGAATAGTCTTTTTCCGATGAAAGACGGTGTGCGGAACATGTTTCGAAGAATTCCCTGTTGCACAGATAGGTAGCCGTCGGTCCAGACAACATCATCTTCATTTGCCTGCGATCTCAAGACCTTATTCAGCAAGTTCTAGTCTTTGATCGTTAGGTGTCCGATGGCTCTTCTATCGAAGTCGGCCATCTCGAAAGAGGGTATCTCAGATGGCTCCTGGAACTTATCACGGAACTTGTTCGCCATCGAGCGTTTGCTTCGGGGAAGATGTCTCTTATTGACTGTGTAGACATCCCCTTTCTCCCCCTCAGACTCATCAGAAGAGTCTCCCCCGATGCTGATATCTGTGCTATCATCTTCGGCTTCATCTAGGGGGATTGAGATGTTTGCATCTCCCAAGCCTAAGGAGCTCTCCTGTCCGGCTGGAGTTCCTTCGGCCGATCCTTGTTTCGTCCCCTCCTCGGGCATTGAGGATCATTCGCTGGAGGAGGACGAGGACGCTGTTCCCGAGGGGGAACCTGATGAAGAGGGATGAGAGCCCCGGCTGGGAGGTGAAGGCGACCATCTCGGCTGCCTTTGGTGCAGATGGTCGTCACTTATGTCCATTCTCTCCTCGAGCCTGTCGAGTCGTTGGAGAACTTGTTGCATTGTTGCGTTCAAGGCCTCTAGTCTGCCGGATAGGCTCGCTAGAGTCATCAGCTCTCTTTCTTGGCTATTCAGCCTGACTTCGTCGTTGTCCTGCCTGTCTTGGAAAGATGCAAGTTTGCGGGTTAGGGAAGTACAAGTAGTAGAGTTGATATTCGTTACCTCCCGCAAATCGTCAAGCTCGTGTCTGAGCATCTTTCCGAGCGACAGAGGAGCTTCGGTGGGTCTCCCTTCCGACCTCACGACATCTTGTTCGCGTGATGGTCTACCAGGAGAGGTAGAATCTATAAAAAGCATACGCGATCCAGATGCCACCAGGTGGGGCGTCAGCGCTTTTTCAGGTGCCGCCACCTTGCCTTCTCGTCTGGGTGGGGATGACCGTGGTGAGGGTGGACTCTACTCCACCTTTGCACTGTGGGTGACCTCCTCGACTGCTGCAGGTGGGGACTTCGGCGGCGGTGTTGGTGTTCTTTCGAGTTCCCTTAGGATCCCGTCGAACATCCCGTTGCTGTTGCCCTGCTGAAATTCGTCTTCCGCCTCTGCAGGTCTCGATAAAGTGACGGGAACTGTGGTCATCTCTTCCGCGGCAGATCCTGTAGTCTCAGTCCTGGTGACCTCAACGATCACCGGCTCTATCCAAAAGGGAAACGGTAAGATGTCACAAACAAAACAAAGAAAAACTATCTCCAACTGGAGCTACAAGAAAGATTTAAGGTTTTAGTCATTTAGCAATTTTTAGGGGTTTTCAAGCAACAGAAACAGAAAGATAAGACCAGATCTAGAGAAAGGTACGAAGGATAAGACTTCAGTAAAACAAGTGGCAGCAGTAACATCCTGTACCCCTCCTCTCAGAGAGGGTACCTTTAACCAAGCATCAACACCCCTCTCGAGGTTGCTGGACTTAAGTTAGAGTGGAATGTTACTGAAACAACTCCGTTCCAGGTACTCTCGTACTCCAGAATCGGACCAAAGACTAGAGCCACAACACAACTCTCGAAGTTGTTGCGATGGGAAAACACGATTCGGTAGCTAAGCGAAACGCGTTCCTAACATGCAAGCTAGAGTTTAGATATCAAACATAGAAGTCATCCAACATATTGCACAAAGCATAGAGCAGCAAGTTATTAAGCTTTTCTATTTCTATAAACATATAAAGGTTTGATTACAATGCAGGAATTAAAGAATTAAATAACAAAAGTAAAGATAGGTATCGCCTTCTTGATGTAGAAGGACGATAGACTACAGTGGACCCTCCAGCCCGATACCGGTCAGGAGCCTGGCTCGATACAGCCGTCTCAGGCAGCACACCGTGATGGCCGAATGTATTGCTCAAGGACCCTGGCCGATACACTCATGTCGGTCGGCGTGCCCTCTCGGGCGGCACGCATGACGGGCTAAGCGTATCGGGTTCGATATCATGTCGGGAATGGAGCGACGCGTTTTATTGTTAGGCACTTGTGTCGCTCATCTACGTCGGCTGATATCGGCCCGCAGTTTCGCCCGGGGCGGTCCTAAGTGAACCATCCCCTCCCTCTCGGGATGAGGAAGAGCTCACCTAGAGTTGCCAGGCATGAGGACTGGGGCACGATACTCCTGCTCTCGTAGTTTCCTCTGAAGATCGCTCAAAGCTCACAACTGTCTGAACCAGTCTTTTCGACTTCCTGTAGGTACTATTTATAAGCAGCGGTTGGGGGAAGTTATGGTACTCGAAGCACCACGTGTCCTCCTTATTCGTGGGTCGGTGGACGGCCGATACGGGTATCACTCAGCATAGGGGTGTCGGATATCGGTCACGTGACGGGCGGCGTACCTGCCGGTGGGTGGCTGTGTTGCCCGACAAGCTGGGTTGTCATGGCGAGCTTGGCTACCTGTCGGGTAGAAGGCATGTCGTCTGTCAGCTTCTTCTTGCATCGCATCCCTTTGTCGTGCGTCATTGTGTCGCTCCACCCTGTCGAGCAGAGGTCGTGTCGGGCGTCAGGAAGGCCAAAATAGACTTTGGACTTATTTGTGGGCTGGGACGGCCTTATTGTACCAAAATGAGGAAAAACTCTACAAAAGATGGAAATATTGGATTAAGAGCATTGCTTGGACAATTATTGCGAAAGTACTAATAAAAAAGAGGAAAATAACAGAAAAGGGTAGTTTTGATAATAGAATAAAGGGCAAAAACATCACAAAAATTGGTGTTATCAGAGATGACTAAGGATTGTGCTTGGACCAAGTAAGTTCGAGACCAATTTTCCATGGAAGTAATTTTGATATCACGATGGTTGTGATGTAGAGACATATGTGGCACGTTTCAACTTAGATTGAAAGTGTATTGGCGAGGTGGGTTGTACCATCTCTACTCTTGGAACAGGAAGAACTCTGTATTGGGACTGCAGCCAAATGCTTATTTCTTCTTGTTATGGGAGTGAGAGATAGGACAATACGCATGCCTTACACCAAGGATAAAGATGATGTAAGTTGGAACGTAGCTACAAGGTATGAGGATAGAGATGATAACATACCCTGGTGAAGTGAATTATACATGGATGGTTCGCAAACACTAAGAGAGGTAGTGTAGTCAGCTTATGAGGATGTTTTATCAGGAACTATGTGGAAATTGCAAATTAACCAAGGCCGAGTTCGATCACAGTGAGTATGAGCTCAGAGCTTCTTAATGAAGATAGACGTAGAGTTTGAGATGAGATGATAAGTATAATACATGGAGGTGTATGTTACCTAACACTTAAGGATGAGAGATGGTAATGAATACTCTGGTTGAGATATAGCTGCCTAGTTTAGCTGGAAACAAGAAGAAGTTGAGGTTGTTTGGCTAACCCTAAGTTTGGAAAGAAGATGTGTTTTGGCTAACACTCGGATGTAATAAGATATGTTGAACAAGTTAATGGTTGTTTGGGTAGCCAGTTTAGTCCTTGTTGTAGTAAACGGATGGTGATAGAACCTCAGATACACTTCTTTGGATAGGAAGGTAATAAAACCCTTTTGAGAGTGGTTTAGGGTTTCCGAGGTATCAAGCTTGAGAAATCATAACAATACAGGAGGTCATGATATACCTTGGTACTACAAAGATAGTAAGTGATGGTAGCATTCTGTATGCTTAAAAAAAAGTTGCATATGGTATGTTTCCATACAAGCCAGGAGGTAAAGGACGAACATCAATAACCCAGTACATTGATATAAAGTGTAAAGAGTTCCCGAAATGGAATGGGAGTTCATCACTATGAATGTTGTGAGTCTCCCCTAGACCATGGAAGGTCAAAATGCAATATGGGTTATGGTAGATCGCCTTACCTAAATGACATGAGAAAGGAAGAGTACTGTCATGAGACAGATTTGGTTGAACTACCTAAGAGAGAAAGATGGTTCAACAACACCATGATGCGAGTTAAAAAGTTCTTGGGTATGACCAAGGTTCACTTCCATGAGGTGGAAATGGATACATGAAGAACTCGATGATAGTACAGTTCATCACCCCATACTAATGGACAGTATGATCCAGACTAGAGGGTCTGATGAGAGCAAGTGTGCTCGTTTAGGGTGATACATAGAGACAGTTCTTAAGATGTGATGTTAACCACCATAACCTTTATCGGGATGCAAGAAGTCTTATAAAGAGGTTGTGTCGATCACCACTTCATTAAGATGATGTTGGTGAAGGAGGCCTCACAAAGGTCAGAAAAGAACCACAGTGAGTGCAGATGAAGTCGATTTGATCATGCAATGGCTGAGAGAGAGAGCCCAGAGATGACATGAGTCATGACCTGATGCAAAGCAGACTGACATGCCGTTCACTGTAGGAAATGTGAAAATCCGACCCCTCTAGGCTACAGATGAGGAAGTTGAGTCCCCGATATATGGGTCCATGTGAGATGGATTGGTGGAGATGGTTGTGTTTATCCTTGCCCCTCAGGATAACATGATGTGTAATGTATTCCATGAGTCCGATCTAGAGCACTATGTGAGGTATCCAAGCCATGTGTTGAGCCCTGAATCTATTCAGCTTTTGAGAGGTTGAAATGTCCTGCGTCACCTATGAGGGTATGATATACCAAGGTAAGAAAGAACTCAGATGGAAGAATATGAGATGATGAAGGTTCTTGGGAAACACCATGGAAAGGTTGAAGCCAATGGGAGCCCTGATAGACATAAGAAGACTTATCCTGTCTGTTTGCTTGCTTGATGGAATTTTGAGGGCAAAATTCTCATAAGAGGGGAAGGATGTTACAACCCCAAATTTTGGGTTCCTTTGGTGAGAAATGTAATTTCTCATATTGAAGATATTTGGACAAATAATGATATAATTTATTGTGAATAAATGGATTTCGTTTAAAATAACCTTGTTGTTTGATTTTTGGGCCTTATTGGCTATTGGGCCCAATAAGGGAAAAGACAAAAGAAATTCCACTATTATTGAGTGAATAAGAAAATAGAGGAAAGAATGATGTGGAAATCTCTAGAGGGCAAAAGAATGTAATCCAAGGATGGATTTCATGCCTTTAGGTTCCTTGGGTGCCAAGGAATCCAAGATTGTGAAGAAAAGACAATAATAAAAGAAAGGATCAAATAAGTATTTCTTTATTAAGAAAGAAATTGAAAATAATGGTAAAAGGTGGAAAATAAGTGAAAAGAGGTATAATTGAGTTATCCATAGTGGAATTTCGTATTCCAAGGATTCTTAATGATAAAAGGAATACTAATGAGGAAAGTAAAAGAGAAATAAAGAGGAATCCTCAAAAAGAAATATTTTAATAAGAAATACACATGAAAATGAAGAATAATGCATTTATATGCATCTAGAAGGATAATGAGTATCCGATAAAAAGGATTTCGAAATAATAGAGTTCCTTGGGATCCAAGAAGTCCCAATGAAGAAAGAGGAAAGAGAAAATAGCAAATTTGTAAAATAAAAAGATAATGTGATACATTATTAGTAAATTTGTGATATTGATAAAAAGAAAGTATTTTCCTATTAATTTCCTATTAAATGAAAATAGAACTCGTGCCTTTGGAATAAAGGGCAAGTAATAAAAGAATAAAAGAATAAAAGAAGTTATTTTCTAAATCCTAATGTCTAAGGAATAATGGATACCAAGGGAGTTTGCTTAGAGAGGAAAGGTTGCTTTTTCATGAAGGCATATAACTTCCTAGTAGGAAAGGGACTTGGCAACTCAAGGAAAGCCATCATAAGGCTTCGTTTCCCCCCTCTATAAAAGGAGGGAGAGCTCTAGGCCAAGTCCAGGAGGGAGAGATCCCACGAACACTCCTTTCTTCCTCTTCGTCTTCATGTTCTTGGCAACCAAACCCTAACCATGAAGGAAAGTGCGACCCTAGTACAATGTGAAGCCGTTGAGCGATCTTAATAGAGAGAGTGTGCTCTCACGACGACCGAGGGGAGATTATTCATCACCTCCTTGCCCATACCTTCACGCAGCACCAGCGGGAGGACTGCAGTGCGGCTGCAGGTCGAGGACAAACCACCCGCACCCCCGGCCACCCTGGTCGTGGGTTAGAGCTTGGTGGGATGCGGCGGAGGCTGTACAAGGGTACCGGTCAGTTTCTGGGCACCGTCGAGGTCCAAGGGTGGAGGAAGGGCCGCGCTAGGGTTGTGGAACGGCGGCTAGGGTGGCCGTAACCAAGCGGCTCGAGGAAGAAGAAGGGCGGAAGCACGTTGGACAGAATTGACCTCCGCGGGCCAAAAGAGCCGAACCTTAAGTCGAGGGTAAAATGGTAATTTGATTATAAACTCAAACGTGGGCCGAGTTGCATGTATAAGATGACGTGGAGGCTTCCGGTTGGTCTAAAAAGGTAGTTCTTCCAAAAATCATAACTCTTTAATAGTAGCTCGGATGACAAAAGTTTATACATGAATTTTGCTCAGAAAAATGAGAGGAATCTAATAAAAATATCATTGGAGCTTGATTCTTATTGCTAATCAAAAAATATATAAAGATGCTATCTTTAATAGTTTAATCAATGAAAAACCCTAACCTTTGATGATTAATGAATTAGAAAAGGTTATATGGGTGTTTAAAGTAGATACTAACCTATTGTTAATAAAAAGGGCATATTAGATCTTAAAATATGATCTTCATGTGTAATATGATTAATTTAAGGTTCCATATGCTTTAATGAACCTTGAACCCTAACTTTGGTAATTATGACCCTTAATGTTTTAATTGGCTAAATTCATGTACAAAGCTGAGATATGATGTTTCTAATCTTTTTTGAGTATAAAGGTTACTAATTTTGGATAAATACCCTTAATGCGGTAATTAGGGTTTTCTAATGAATAAAGGTGGAATTAGTGTTGAATAGAGTTGATGAAAGATAAGTTGATGATAATTAGGCCTAATAATCGTGTCATGCCTTAAAAGGATAAAAGTGATAGCTTTAATGTAAAAGAGGCTTAATGCGCTTAATCGATGTTTAATTGTGCCTTAATATGAAATTAGGGTTACATATAGCTAAAAGGTGACCTTAATATCTTTCTTGAAGAATAAACGTGATAAATAGGGTTTGAGAGTAATTGTATTAAATTAGGGTTTAAAATAAGTAAAAGGTTAAGGAAAACCCTAATTGCAATGGAAACCCTAAAAGTGGATTAGAAACCCTAGGGAGCGAGCTAGATTTAATAGATCTTGATGACATGAGTAATAAAAGGAAATTGTATAATTGTTTCAGGATCTTATTGAATGCTTGCTTGTCTGTTGTTGATTGGACTATTCTGTCTCAAATCGGCCTAACAAGTATGTGGTTAAGCTTATGGCTACCCGAATTAGTTTTCAGGGATTTTTATCGATGTTTCCATTATGTCTTGAATTAAACTGTTGGATGTATTTAATTCATGCAAAGTATAATGTGAATATGACTATCACATAAGAAATATGCCTACTAGCTCAGATCCTAGTCCCCTTTGTATCTTAATGGGTTGACCTAGTAAATGGCTACCAATGGGGTAGGCCCATCAGGTCATTGGATGACTTAGTAAATGGCTACCAATGGGGTAGGTCCATCAAGTCACATTGAGTTAGAGATTGGACTACCTATGGGTAGTGCCATGCGACTCAACCCTAGATATTGATCTACCTGTTAGGTAGGATCATGCAGGGTTTAATAAGGATCTACCTAGAGAGAGGTAGTATCTCAGTCCGCTGTAGGGACAACACAGAGATTGGGGATAGGAAAGGATTGAGTAGAATGGTTTAAAACGTAATCTTGGCTGTTAAATGATAATTGGTTGATTACTTTGTTACTATAGTTGCACAATTATTGTTTCCCCCACATACCAGCTTCTTGCTGACCAACGTTTTGTTTGTCGGCATTTTAGGTACAATGAAAAGAACAAACCGTAAAGTGGCATATGTGGAATTAAATGAGAAGTAACATGCACAGGAGGATTAGTTAGATTAGTATCTTCATGGATAGAAGTTTAGAAATCCCAGATTTTAAGAAGGTAAACAAAGTTTTATTTTATACCAATTTTCAGTTTAGTTGGTAAAGTTTATTAATTGTTATTGATTATTTGTCGAACCTTTGATCCTGTTAGTTGAATAACGGCTCTGACCTTCGGGTCTCCCTTAATTGGGGGTTACCGGGAGACAGGGTCATTACAATTGGTATCAGAGCATAGGTTCCTCAAGTAATCTTTAATAATTATTAAATTTTACAAATTTTGTAGAACCCAAGGGAGTTATTAGAGGATTATCTGAAAGATAGAGGTGTCTAGAAAAGGATCACGACCGGGGGCTGGAAATATTTTCCTCTGCACCGCTATTCGGAATACGAGGACTCCCAGATCCGTGTGACTGCCTGGCCAAAGTCTTAGGGTATGATTCGAAATAAGATACCTCTAGGACTCTCTCATCTTGTTCATCCCTTCTCAACTCCAATTCTGTTAAGGACCTTAATGATTAGGGTTTCCTCTCTCTTCTCCTCACCCTCTTGAGGTATGGGTAAGGTTGATAAGGATTAAGGAATCCTCCACTAAATTAATAAAAAAATCATGTAAATAAGATTTCATGGACATAAGATTAATAGAGTAAGCGTAAAAGGAATAGATGCATGCTTAGGTCGTATGACACAAGTTGTCATTGCCCTCAGGAGAGACCTGAGGATAGACCTCCTTGGTAGGAGGATGAGTAGAGAGAGTTAGTCTTGGAGGTAGAGACCTCCATCCAAAGTAGAGACCTATCACATCATTTGAGGATGATGTTAACCCTAACCCTAAGTGAAGTTTAGAGAGAGAGAGAGATATGACATGATGAGTTAGATGTCATGGTAGACTGAGTGTTTGGATAGGTATACCTTTGGTTTTCCACACGAGCCATGAGAGGGTAGATGACCTAGTACCTTTGGTGACCCAACCCTGGAGAGGGTCGTGCATGCCATAGCGAAGGATAGCTCCTTCATGGATGAGGTCAGAGGAGAACCTATAGTTACCCTATGGGCTTGTGCAAGTAGGGTATAGCATGCACCCAGAGTACATCAGTGGTACGGTAGTAGGTTGAAACCCTGGCCCGAAGGGCATGATGGATGGCTTATGAGATAAGCATAAAGAGATATGAATAATCTTGAGCCAAACATGAGTTGAGCATAGGCTTAAACCACATAGGGGTTTGCTTGAGAGCATGAGACTTCATGGAGATGGGACCTCTAGTAGGTATGGTTGGAGGTGGTTTTAGCTCTAGAGAGAGGAAGCAGGACCCCAATAAGGAGGTGGGAAGTCTAAAACCACGAAACTTGAGGAATAGTGGGGAGTTGAGGATGATGCAACCTACGTGGATGATAGTGGATGCCTTATGCTTGATTTCTGGAGGTTGATGATATCTTGGTTGCCTTTAGAGGAACCAAACCCTAGAAAGAGGATGATGCTTCTAATACCCATGGTATAAGTGGTTACTTGCTGGATGAGATAAAGAGTGCTTTAGACCCTGAGGAGGTTTAAGTAACCAGTTGTGAGGCTTTATACCTAGTTGGTTTCCCTGGAAGAGGACTCAAATCTGAAGTGTTGCTCAAGTAGAAAGATCACGGAAGTACATGACATACCTTGGACATGCTTGATTCGTGGTTAAGAGGTTGAGCATGTAGTTGGATACCCAAAAGTGAACCTAAGGTTCCTAGGCCTAAGAGGGGAAGTAGTGTATCTGATGCTCATGGTGAGATTTGAATCTGGTACTCCTCATGTGTAGAGGTAAAGGAAATCCCTTACGTTAAGGGTATGTTTGATGAACCCCTCACAACTAAGTTGATGTAATGTTGAGGATGAGAACAAGTGCGACCTAGCATGGTTTTGTAGGTACGCTTGTGCCTTAGTAGTTGTTGGTTTAAGCATTCTCATATGCATGTAAACCTTAGGAATGCTTGTGACCTTTGTTATAAAGGTGTAGTTTCCTCCCATCCTGGGAGAGCAACCCTTTGGTAGGAAGTTTACCAGTTTGGATGGTTTTGAGGTAACCTAAGGAGGTTTCATAGGTTCTTGAGAATCTAAGTGAAGAGTACATGGCATGAGAATGAACCTATAGACCTATAGATAACCATCTCTATATGCATGTGGATGTGTTACCATGGAGGTAACCGGTATGGGGATCGACAAAGGTAGGCAGGTCGCCATGACCCTTATGAAAGGATGAAAGTCAATACATGAATGCAAGAAGAGAGATGATGGATGTTTGGGTAAGGTTCTATGTTGGACATGTACAATAATAGAATCCTAAGTCTATCCTAGGGTCAGGTAGGGATAAGACCGATAGAAGAAGGAGTTGCCTAATTCCCTAGTTGCACATGACCATAGGGTCGGGAGGTAACATCTATCATTGTCTGAGGGCCATGGGTTAAGAGATTGATCACCTTCATGGACTCATGGGACCCAAAGGGCAGATGAGTAGGGCACTCTCTGGATGCATAAGGGAAAAGGGATGACCCCAAAAGTGCCGGCACCCTATAGACCTAGAGGAGATGACTAAGGATTGTGCTTGGACCAAGTAAGTTCGAGACCAGTTTTCCATGGAAGTAAATTTGATATCATGATGGTTGTGATATAGAGACATGTGTGGCACGTTTCAACTTAGATTTGAAAGTGTATTGGCGAGGTGGGTTGTACCATCTCTACTCTTGGAATAGGAAGAACTCTGTATTTGGACTGCATCCAAATGCTTATTTCTTCTTGTTATGGGAGTGAGAGATAGGACAGTACGCATGCCTTACACCAAGGATAAAGATGATGTAAGTTGGAACGTAGCTACAAGGTATGAGGATAGAGATGATAACATACCCTGGTGAAGTGAATTATACATGGATGGTTTGCAAACACTAAGAGAGGTAGTGTAGTCAGCTTATGAGGATGTTTTATCAGGAACTATGTGGAATTTGCAAATTAACCAAGGTCGAGTTCGATCACAGTAAGTATGAGCTCAGAGATTCTTAATGAAGTTAGACATAGAGTTTGAGATGAGATGATAAGTATAATACATGGAGGTGTATGTTACCTAACACTTAAGGATGAGAGGTGGTAATGAATACTCTGGTTGAGATATAGCTTCCTAGTTTAGCTGGAAACTAGAAGAAGTTGAGGTTGTTTGGCTAACCCTATGTTTGGAAAGAAGATGTGTTTTGGCTAACACTCAGATGTAATAAGATATGTTGAACAAGTTAATGGTTGTTTGGGTAGCCAGTTTAGTCCTTGATGTAGTAAAAGGATGGTGATAGAACCTCAGATACACTTCTTTGGATAGGAAGGTAATAAAACCCTTTTGAGAGTGGTTTAGGGTTTCTGAGGTATCAAGCTTGAAAAATCATAACAATACAGGAGGTCATGATATACCTTGGTACTACAAAGATAGTAAGTGATGGTAGCATTCTGGATGCTTAAAACAAAGTTGCATATGGTATGTTTCCATACAAGCCAGGAGGTAAAGGATGAACATCAGTAACCCAGTACATTGATATAAAGTGTAAAGAGTTCCCGAAATGGAATGGGAGTTCATCACTATGAATTTTGTGAGTCTCCCCTAGACCATGGAAGGTCAAAATGCAATATGGGTTATGGTAGATCGCCTTACCTAAATGACATGAGAAAGGAAGAGTATTGTCACGAGACATATTCGGTTGAACTACTTAAGAGAGAAAGATGGTTCAACAACACCGTGATGCGAGTTAAAAAGTTCTTGGGTATGACCAAGGTTCACTTCCATGAGGTGGAAATGGATACATGAAGAACTCGATGATAGTACAATTCATCACCCCATACTAATGGACAGTATGATCCAGACTAGAGGGTCTGATGAGAGCATGTGTGCTCATTTAGGGTGATACATAGAGACAGTTCTTACGATGTGATGTTAACCACCATAAACTTTATCGGGATGCAAGAAGTCTTATAAAGAGGTTGTGTCGGTCACCACTTCATTAAGATGATGTTGGTGAAGGAGGCCTCGCAAAGGTCAGAAAAGAACCACAGTGAGTGCAGATGAAGTCGCTTTGATCGTGCAATGGCTGAGAGAGAGAGCCCAGAGATGACATGAGTCGTGAGCTGATGCAAAGCAGACTGACATGCCGTTCACTGTAGGAAATGTGAAAATCCGACCCCTCTATGCTACAACTAAGGAAGCTGAGTCCCCGATATATGGGTCCATTTGAGATGGATTGGTGGAGACGGTTGTGTTTAGCCTTGCCCCTCAGGATAACATGCTGTGTAATGTATTCCATGAGTCTGATATAGAGCACTATGTGAGGTATCCAAGCCATATGTTGAGCCCTGAATCTATTCAACTTTTGAGAGGCTGAAATGTCCTGAGTCACCTATGAGGGTATGCTATACCAAGGTAAGAAAGAACTTAGATGGAAGAATATGAGATGATGAAGGTTTTTGGGAAACACCATGGAAAGGGTGAAGCCACATGGGAGCCCTGATGGACATAAGAAGACTTATCTTGTCTGTTTGCTTGCTTGATGGAATTTTGAGGGCAAAATTCTCATAAGAGGGGAAGAATGTTTCAACCCCAAAATTTGGGTTCCTTTGGTGAGAAATGTAATTTCTCATATTAAAGATATTTGGACAAATAATGATATAATTTATTGTGAATAAATGGATTTCGTTTAAAATAGCCTTGTTGTTTGATTTGTGGGCCTTATTGGCTATTGGGCCCAATAAGGGAAAAGACAAAAGAAATTCCACTATTATTGAGTGAATAAGAAAATAGAGGAAAGAATGATGTGGAAATCTCTAGAGGGCAAAAGAATGTAATCCAAGGATGGATTTCGTGCCTTTAGGTTCCTTGGGTGCCAAGGAATCCAAGATTGTGAAGAAAAGGCAATAATAAAAGAAAGGATCAAATAAGTATTTCTTTATTAAGAAAGAAATTGAAAACAATGGTAAAAGGTGGAAAACAAGTGAAAAGAGGTATAATTGAGTTATCCATAGTGGAATTCAGTATTCCAAGGATTCTTAATGATAAAAGGAATACTAATGAGGAAAGTAAAAGAGAAATAAAGAGGAATCCTCAAAAAGAAATATTTTAATAAGAAATACATATGAAAATGAAGAATAATGCATTTAGATGCATCTAGAAGGATAATGAGTATCTGATAAAAAGGATTTCGAAATAATAGAGTTCCTTGGGATCCAAGGAGTCCCAATGAAGAAAGAGGAAAGAGAAAATAGCAAATTTGCAAATTAAAAAGATAATGTGATACATTATTAGTAAATTTGTGATATTGATAAAAAGAAAGTATTTTCCTATTAAATGAAAATAGAATTTGTGCCTTTGGAAATAAGGGAAAGTAATAAAAGAATAAAAGAAGTTATTTTCAAAATCCTAATGTCCAAGGAATAATGGATACCAAGGGAGTTTGTTTAGAGAGGAAAGGTTGCTTTTTCATGAAGGAATATAACTTCCTAGTAGGAAAGGGACATGGCAACTCAAGGAAAGCCATCATAAGGATTTGTTTCACCCCTCTATAAAAAGAGGGAGAGCTCTGGGCCGAGTCCAGGAGGGAGAGATCCCACGAACACTCCTTTCGTCCTCTTCGTCTTCATGTTCTTGGCAACCAAACCCTAACCATGAAGGAAAGTGTGACCCTAGTACAATGTGAAGCCATTGAGCGATCTTAATAGAGAGAGTGTGCTCTCACGATGACCGAGGGGAGATCAGTCATCACCTCCTTTCCCGTACCTTCACACAACACCAGTGGGAGGACTGCAGCGCGGCTATAGGTCGATGACAAACTACCCGCACCCCTGGCCACCCTGGCCGTGGGTTAGAGCTTGGTGGGATGTGGCGGAGGCTGTCCAAGGGTACCAGTCGGTTTTTGGGCACCGTCGAGGTCCAAGGGTGGAGGAAGGGCCGCGCCAGGGCTGTGGAACGGCGGCTAGGGCGGCCACAACCAAGCGGCTCGAGGAAGAAGAAGGGCGGAAGCACGTTGGATGGAATTGCCCTCCGCGGGCCAAAAGAGTCGAAACTTAAGTCGAGGGTAAAATGGTAATTCGATTATAAACTCAAACGTGGGCCGATTTGCATGCATAAGATGACATGGCAGATTCCGGTTGGTCTAAAAAGGTATTTCTTCCTAAAATCACAACTCTTTAATAGTAGCTCGGATGACAAAAGTTTATCATGATTTTTGCTCAGAAAAATGAGAGGAATCTAATAAAAATATCATTTGAGCCTGATTCTTCTTGCTAATCAAAAAGTATATAAAGATGCTATCTTTAATAGTTTAATCAATGAAAAACCCTAACCTTTGATGATTAATGAATTAGAAAAGGTGATATGGGTGTTTATAGTAGATACTAACCTGTTGTTAATAAAAAGGGCATTTTAGATCTTAAAATATGATCTTCATGTGTAATTTGATTAATTTAAGGTTCCATATGCTTTAATGAACCTTGAACCCTAAATTTGGTAATTATGACCCTTAATGTTTTTAATTGGCTAAATTCATGTACAAAGCTGAGATATGATGTTTCTAATCTATTTTGAGTATAAAGGTTCCTAATTGTGGATAAATACCCTTAATGCAGTAATTAGGGTTTTCTAATGAATAAAGGTGGAATTAGTGTTGAATAGAGTTGATGAAAGATAAGTTGATGATAATTAGGCCTAATAATCGTGTCATGCCTTAAAAGGATAAAAGTGATAGCTTTAATGTAAAAGAAGCTTAATGTGCTTAATCGATGTTTAATTGTGCCTTAATATGAAATTAGGGTTACATGTAGCTAAAAGGTGACCTTAATATCTTTCTTGAAGAATAAACGTGATAAATAGGGTTTGAGAGTAATTGTATTAAATTAGGGTTTAAAATAAGTAAAAGGTTAAGGAAAACCCTAATTGCAATGGAAACCCTAAAAGTGGATTAGAAACCCTAGGGAGCGAGCTAGATTTAATAGATCTTGATGACATGAGTAATAAAAGGAAATTGTATAATTGTTTGAGGATCTTATTGAATGCTTGCTTGTCTGTTGTTGATTGGACTATTCTGTCTCAAATCGGCCTAACATGTATGTGGTTACGCTTATGGCTACCCAAATTAGTTTTCTGGGATTTTTATCGATGTTTCCATCGTGTCTTGAATTAAACTGTTGGATGTATTTAATTCATGCAAAGTATAATGTGAATATGACTATCACATAAGAAATATGCCTATTAGCTCAGATCCTAGTCCCCTCTATAGCTTAATGGGTTGACCTAGTAAATGGCTACCAATGGGTAGGCCCATCAGGTCATTGGATGACTTAGTAAATGGCTACCAATGGGGTAGGTCCATCAAGTCACATTGAGTTAGAGATTGGAATACATATGGGTAGTGCCATGCGAATCAACCCTAGATATTGATCTACCTATTAGGTAGGATCGTGCGGGGTTTAATAAGGATCTACCTAGAGAGAGGTAGTATCTCAGTCCGCTGTAGGGACAACATAGAGATAGGGGATAGGAAAGGATTGAGTGGTATGGTTTAAAATGTAAACTTTGGTTGTTAAATGATAATTGGCTGATTACTTTGTTACTATAGTTGCACAATTATTATTTCCCCCACGTACCAGCTTCTTGCTGACCGACGTTTTCTTTGTCGGTGTTTTAGGTACAATGAAAAGAACAAACAGTAAAGTGGCATATGTGGAATTAAATGAGAAGTAACGTGCACAGGAGGATTAGTTAGATTAGTATCTTCATGGATAGA
The DNA here is from genome assembly GCA_963693085.1 of Alisma plantago-aquatica. Classification (NCBI taxonomy): domain Eukaryota; kingdom Viridiplantae; phylum Streptophyta; class Magnoliopsida; order Alismatales; family Alismataceae; genus Alisma; species Alisma plantago-aquatica. The sequence continues at coordinate 157,477,610 of OY856413.1, forward strand.
AGTTTAGAAATCCCAAATTTTAAAAAGGTAAACAAAGTTTTATTTTATACCAAATTTCTGTTTAGTTGGTAAAGTTTATTAATTGTTATTGATTATTTGTCGAACCTTTGATCATGTTAGTTGAACAACGACTCTGACCTTCGGGTCTCCCTTAATTGGAGGTTACCGGGAGACGGGGTCGTTACAGGTCCCTTTTGTTGGATGATTGCTTTGTTTAGCATCCGAACTCTAGCTTGTACGCTTGGATCACGTTTCGACTAGCTACCGAATCATGTTTTCCCGTTGCAGCAGCCTCGAGAGAGGTGTTGTGGCTCTAGTGTTTGGTCCGATACGGGAGTATGAGAGTGCCCAGGATCGGAGTTGCTTTAGTGATCTTTCCACTCTAATTTAGGACCAGCAACCTCGAGAGAGGTGTTGAAGCTTAGTTAGAGGTACCTGCTTTGAGATAAGGGGTAATGGATGTTTCTGCTACCGCTTGTTTTACCGAAGCTTTCTCATTCATTCCTTTCTAAAGAAATAGTATTATCCTCTCTGTTTCTGTTGCGTGAAAACCCTAAAAACTGATAAACCTTTTAAAACCTTAATTTTCCTCGTAGCTCCAGTTGGAGATAGTTTTCTTTTATTTTATCGATCTTAACATGTTGTTCCCTTGGGGAAATTTATCATCTCCTTACCCATACCGGAGTGTAACGTGTCGATTCCACATTCCCAACACTACCACCCTTGTCCTTGTGTTCGACCCTGTATATCTACTTCGACCCCGTAATAAAGTTGCAGGGGCCTAGAAGGTTTCGGGTTATAAATTTAAAAGTCCGACTACTTCAAATATGCTCCCTTTTCGGACGCGCGATTTAGGCTGGTCACCTATCTTGACAAAAATGACTGGATGGATTTTTTCGAGAAGAGAAAAATAGAGACGTTCAAGGTCTACAACTAAATACATTCTTTTATTTCTTATGATTAGTTAACAATGTTTCTTATTGAATTAATCAAGCTATCCACGATGCTAAAAAAGAGAGGCATGGAAAGAATGCACACAACCATTGGTTGGGTTGAGGTGTTTATATTAAACACTGCCAAATGAGAGAGAAAGAGTAAGAGAAAGAGAAAGGGCCTTCTACTTCTACTCCTTCTACTGAGTCTTCTAGTGGTATTTGAGTGGATAGATGAGAGGAAAATAAAATCAGAGAAATCCCCATCCAAGCAACCCAAGAGGTGGCTACGAAAATGTTAAATTTATTGGTCTCATAGTCCATGTCCCTGTTGTTTTTCCCAGATTGTTAAGTTTTGACTTATTAGTCTTTTAATGATGAATAGTTGGAGTTGGTTGTGTAAAAAAGGAGGGCAAGTTCACCTCTCAGGACATACATGATGAATTGACAATTGCTATAGGGATGGAAGAGCACCCTGGACGTGTTAAGGCCACTGGAGCTGAGTTCAAGCTAATATCATTTTTTGGCTCATCCTAGCAAAAGCACAGATCTACCAAGAAAGAGAGAATGGACCAAGAGGATGTGAAAAGATTGATAAATGCAACCTTGGAGGAGTTTAAGGATTCCTAGGCATCTCAAGCTTCTCCATCAGTCATGAGACATGTACATCATCACATGCCCACATAGTGTATTGGGAGCAATCCTTCTAACCCGCATGGCACGACCACGGTAACATTCAATATATATATATATATATATATATATAACCCCTCAAGTCAACATATATATTCCCTCAAGTCAACTTATATGTGTGTCAAATTAAATATTTTGTTTCATAAAGTTGTAGGTGGGAAGAAAATGTTGCCTTCCCATTGATGTTCCATCATACAAAATCATGACAGATGGTGAGGTTTTTTCACAAATTGATTTGGTTCATGGTGTTCCACTTCCCTCTAATCATTAGTGGGTGTCTGTCATACATGTCATTCCATTATGGAAAGTTCCATACGAGTACTGGATGCCACCACAATTGAAGATGTAGAAGGCAACTTTATTGGGTAACCCAAATGGCTCATGACAATTATTGAGGTATGACAAATTGTATATTGAATTTTATGTTGGGTTTTAGGGGAGACAGAGAAGGCAGCGGAAACAAAAATTTTCTCCCCCAACCCATACCGAGGAAACGCGTCAACGTCTATATAATAGGAAAGGATGGTTTGTGGAATCATACCTTGTCCCGAGGCTTGCTCAGCGACAATACCTCACGCAATGCGCGGTCTTCAACTCCGGTCTTGGACGGTGTCTGTGCAGCTCCTGGTCGCACCGGGACTGACGACTCCTCCTCCTACCAGACTGTCGGATGACAGTTGTCCTCCTAAGAGGCAGTGTCCTCCCGCCTCTATAGTAGTCCACACGGACCACCTGAAACTCCACTCTCCTTGTCCCACAAGGAAGTGGAAGGAGTCGCACCCTCCTGTTGACGTACTAGTCGCCAACACACTCTCCTGCTACCAGTTGCAACTGCAGTTGTCCTTCCCTTGCTGCACCTCCCTTTTGTGGGAAGCACTTGCTCGGGATCTCTCACGGTTACCAAAACCAGAGAGAACGACAACTTCGCAAAGCAACCGGCTTGCATTGAGTTGTACTTTGAGAAGCCCCCAATACCCCTATATATATAGGCGGGTCATGGGACAGGGTTCTCTGTGCCCGGCAATACGGGACTAAAGCAGGAGTAGAAGGGTTCAAGAATTTTCCACAAAAAGCAACCGGTTCGCAACTTGAAATGATCGGTTCACAACTGAACCGATCGGTTCGGCCATTGAGCCGATCGGTTGGACCTGAGCCGATCGTTTGGGGCACTCCAACCGATCGGTTGGTTCCCTGAACCGATCGGTTCATGGTCCTAATCTGGCTCAAAAAGACTTTCCTTGTTTCGTTCTCAATTGGTATCGAATACCAATGTTATTCCCAATCGAATTGGGCAATTTGAAACCAAAGGAAAATTCTTGCCGACATAACTTTCCCAACTGGTCGGTTGCACCAGTTGAGCCGATCGGTTCAACTCTTGAACCGGTCATTTCAACCTGGGTATGAGCCGATTGTCCTGGACACTCCAGCCGACCGGTTCAGCAACCTCAGCCGACCGGTTCATCACATGAGCCGATCGGTTGGGAGCATAGGTTGGGCAAAATCAGTCAATTGCGATTTCAATCAATCCGATACTCCAATCAATGCGTCCAACACCTTGAACCATACGATATTGAGCCATCGACCGATTGAGTGTTTAATTGAACTACTAAACTCCTTTAGTAATCAATCTAAACATTGCTTTGTGGACAAAACTCCTCTTCCAGATTAAATCCTATGTGTGTGACCCTGCAGGTCCATTTCACGTTGGCAGTGAAAGTCCATAACACTTATGACTCACAAGCAAAGAGCGGTGCCTAGTCACACATCAGTGCTACCCAAGTGAAAGTAGAAAGTTGGAGAACAACTTTCATCCTACAATCTGTGAATGGTGTTACAGTGAATGTATAATTCCTTTGTCACTGATATCCCGAATGAACTCAAGGCATGGAACAGTCATCCTGTCAACGTTCATTCACTTTCTTGATCTCAGAGCAGATTGAACAAGATATGTATGACATCAATATCACATACTGATTCACACATGCGTGCGCACGCCTATCTCAATCCTACTCATCAAGTGGCCTTGGATATCAAACTCCCTCAGGAGGGACAAATCCCATATCTATCACTCACCCCTCAAAAGCCCCATGTGTCAAAGCCACCCAATCATCACCTTTATAACAACCCATGTTTCAGGACTGCGTTTGATGATGTCAAAGTGTGCCCAACGACATGTGTTGAGTGCAGTGATTTCAGGTCTAAGAATCACACTCACCACCATCACTGTGAGTACTGACTGTGACTACCATCTCATGGTTCCATGTGTCAAACTCATGGTGGGTCTGTCCGGTACACTTGTTCTCTAACAAGTACCTATGTGTTTGGTTTGATATCTCTATATCATGACTAATGAGATTCTGTCATCAACCAACACCACAATCTAGTCTTGTGTGTCATTGCTGTCTATCTACCTTCCACAATGACATCCGACTAGGGACATAACAAGAATGTACAAACTCTTAGCATCCGTATGATCTCATCGTTCAGGTCATGAACCTAAAGGCATATGTCATTGAGTATTGTCATTCTCTAGACATTCAATCTATTCTGTCACTATCTCATATGACTGAACCAGAAAGAATTGGAAGCTTGCCTTTGATGTTTATCAAATCAATCTTAATGTATCCCACCAATCATCCCATGATTGGCTCTCAGGGCATACATACCAACAGACTCCCACTTGCACTATGAGCCAATCACCCTTGAATCATATTCATAGTGATTTTTCAAACATGTCCCACATGTCACTGTGATCTAGTGCCAACATAGTGAGTAATGGCAACACCTTGCCAAAGTCTGTACAAATTGCATGTCTCACATCTCTTCGTTGTACGTCACACGTATGAGATGGAGTTGCCGTCTAGTATTCCTATGCTATCCTTTAGCCACATTGCATGATCAAGGATTCCAGACTTGTCATCAATGAGTGGAATATAAGTTCATCTCATGAACTTTCAGATCCATATAGTATCCACTGCTGTTCTCTAACACATAGATACTCGGCATTTCCTTTTTAAATAGTTTTATTGGAACATTTCCAATTATCAACCAACTTTCACTTTTATACATCCTATGTATATTTTGCGATTAATGTTTTGTCCTTTCGGAAGTTCGCATCAATGTAACTCTTTACATCAAACTCTTCCTTATCTCCATGGAACTAGTACTTCATAAGTACTTATCAAGTTCTCATGGTATTCCAGTAACCCTTACTGGAAGTAGACAGACATCCACTCGTCATGTCCCACATACGAGTTATCAGGATGAGCACATCATATTGTCATGTCATACATACAAAATGATGAATGCATTTTATTCTTGCCATGTCATACATGCAAGACAATGGGATGATTACATACATGATAGATCCATATCTATTCTTAGTGTTCCCATTCTTCATAAGAATTGGACACTTGGTCTTGGGATACTAATATCCATAAAACATGGACAAGTTTTCTCCCACTGAATCTTTGCATACTGAACCCTTCAGTACAGATTGCCAATGTATGCTCTCTCTTTTCCAGGTCAAGAGATTTGTCGAGAACTATCTCTATAGATCTCTATTCCTGTCATATAGGAAACATCTCTATCTTCCTTAAAGATAATTTCCACTTTTGGATTTCCATTCTAGAACAATTCCATTTCACATCAACATGTGAAATGTGAATACGCTCCCACTAAATCACATATCCCTTCTTTATCTTTGACATGTCAGTCAAACCCTTTGACTATATCATCAAAGTAAAGATCCAATTATGAGTTGCTTGTACTCAATCAATCACATTGATTAGTCCATTGTAACTTATAGACTTCATTTGCATTAGTGGATTCATAAACCTTATAGGTTGTGTCACGTACACATCCTTGTTTTATTCCTCATAGGAATGCGGTTTTAGTATCCATATGCCAAATGTCTTAGTCATTAAGTTGCAATCAACAAGCATCATCCTTCTCAAAATGTTATCCATGTGTCTTAACACTTAAGACTCATTTGCACTTATGGATATGATCCAATGAGTGCTACCATCAAGGTCATACCTTATGGTTCACATGGATGTCATTTAGGATGTAATGGTCATAAACCATAACTCAAGATTCAGTTCCTCATATTCATCTTGATAGTTGACTCATCACATGAACAACTCATCACATAGATAATTGAGGTGTATCTGTTAAGGATATAAGAACTCACAACCCTTGTGATTCTTAATTTCCTTTATTAGTGTGGGGTATTCTTTTATTAAGAAGAATTCAGTTATTTGATAATCATTTTCTAACTCCTTAGAGTATGATTCCTTCTTGATTCAGACATCACCATGCCTTAATCATGAGTTCACTATGATACACTATCATAATCACTCAAAAGGATCTCAAACATTTGGTCCAAGTATTTCATTCATTGATCTCATCAAGAATTAACACTTTACCAAATTTGTACTTCATCTATGATAATCTTGAACACTTCAAGATATTCATATTGGTATTTCTCTAAACACCATTTCAAGTATTAGCATTTGTTCCAATAGGTATGTAAATACATCACATGTATTATACCTAATAGGATAATCATTCTCCCACTATCATTAGTGAAGATTGATTAATCACGTCCAAGATATTCATGTCTCTTACTGGTTCTCTAACCAAAAGAGTCTAGATTTATCCATCATATGGAAACTAGAAATGAATTTCTCATGATTGATGCTAATTTGATTGTTTGAGTTATCAATAACTTTAGGTATCATTTTATCTTATGCATATCATGTATCACAAGATAAACAAGGCATTGCCACAAAGATCATATCTTTGAGATTGAAACATCAACTTTATTAATTGCCATCATTGTCATACAATATGCAATAATAAAGTGTTTCTATCTATTGGCAATATATAAAATAGCAGTTCTCAACTCTATTTCGTGCCCTTTAGGCTGAAATAAACTGAAAGATACTCCTATCTATGGCAGCAACACTTGCTCCAATGATGGGTACTTCTTTCTTGGTCCTTTCACAAAGGCCATCACTTCTTTGTGGATATTGCATATCATATATGACAGATCCATATCTTGGTATCATATACCTCGGATAAAGAAGCGGTTCATTTCATGATACCTTAGGTGGGGATCTCCATCCCCTCCTTCATCTTCTTTTGTTCTTCCAGATATAGAGGGCAATCCCTCATACACCCTTTCCCCATGTGCTTTGAGGCTGAAGACGGCTTGGATTTCTAGCTAGCATCAGAACACTTCTTAGCTTTGCCCTTGTCCTTGCCCTTAAGAATTACCTTTTCTTTGATCACATCAAAGACTATGGTTTGTCTTTCTTCATCTTTGCCTCTACTATCCTCAACATGTCCAAAAACTTTGTCAACGCTTGTCAAAGTCGTTCATGTTGTAGTTTATCATGAACTGTATGATTTTGCAACACTTGCAGTATCATACCAATAGCCAACTCTTGGCTCAGAGGGAATCCTTCTTAGTCAGATTTTCCACATACCCAATCACATTGAGTGTGTGAATACCTTACTGGATCTCCTTCTGTCATGACATACTAGGACAGTATCTTGGAGACATCATATGTCTCATGTTGTCTCTGCAACTCATAGTTCAGAGAACACAACATCAAGCACTCCTCATCAATGTCATCCTCAGTATGCTTCCATAAGCATACTTTCAGCCATTGATGTGGTGGGATCGAGTTCATCTGGTTCTGGTATAACTAGGACTTAGAGCTTCTGCTCTTTGATTGAGAACACTTCTCATCATCATCCTAACCAGTCGTGGAATTATTCCCATTTAATTTGTTGGTCTTAAAGACCCATCACAAATAAAGTGATTTGTTAATTAACCATTTATTTTAACAAAAGGAAATATATGCAATTTTAGTCCAAAAACTCATTTTTGACTTGTTTGATTGATTTGAAAAGTTGACGATAAAATTAGGCCTTTAATTAATTATCGCTCCCACTATTTTACTTCAAATTGATAGCCCTCACCATCAATTCGGAAGATTGCAGCGTACAACCTTCTAGTGGGCAAGATCCTGAAATCCTCTAAGTCATGAGTCAACTTTGGCTGATCGCCCACAAATTAGATCTCTCAGGTAGGCAACTCTTGCCAATTGCATCATATGCAACTCTTGTTGAATGAACATGCACAACTCCTTTCCATGAACATTCCTTACCTCTGGGCTTAGACGCTCTAAGAATCACCAGTTAAGTCTAACCCAAAAGCCGACACGGTAAACATGCACCCTGCTTTGGCAGAACCTACATGTCTACCCTTCACACTTCCATAAGATAGACGGCGCACCACGCTTTGGCGTAACCTACGCTTGGTCGATCGAGCTTTTCATGTGTGCCGCTAATGGAAGGCATATAAGACTTAATATTTTAATGAGGGATTTGGTTTTTATATACATATACATATCCAATCACCACAATACATAGTACGTATCATATACATGCTATATCCCACAGAAAACATGCACAACCGATAAAAAGTGATGATTATGGCCATCCTAATGTGATTCCTCGAGCCAAGAGGAATCACGGTCATCTAGGTCTACATCACATGCAACCTGTACAAGATGAACTCTGTGCCTTGCTATCCGAGTTGATGAACTCATCACATGAATGATCTGTACTCTCCAGCCGGTCGTCTGGGTGCCACCAGCCGATCGGTTGGCTCCTCCAATCGATCGGTTCGCCTGGTCGTCGTGCATCTCGTCATGTCCGCCACCCGCTCATCTCGCTACTCGAACCGGTCATCAACCGATCGGTTCACTCCTTGAACCGACCGTCTGGAACATCAACCGATCGGTTCACGCCTTGAACCGATCGTCTCAGCTGTCGTCTTGATGTCCACCAGTCTTCGACATAACATGAAATAAAATCTATCCTATTTATTACATTGCTTTAAAAAAGGGGAAACCCCGAGTAACATTCGGGGGGAGCAAAGATAGGAAAGAATCTCGAATTATTTCGAGTTACATCGGGAATAAGAGAGGGAAGATCGGTGCGCAGACTGAGATGCAAGCAACCACAAACAACCACACACAGATAGGGGTTTATAGGCCATAATCACGCTACACACATCCACCACAAAACTCGTTTAAGGGCGACGCGTATCGAGTGCATTAATAATACATATCATATATGTAATTTGGGATTTGTGGATTTAGGATTGGACATGCATAAAGCCAATATTATTCGCATCGCATGCAATAAATAAAGGCGACAAACCAAAATCGATCATATCGATATTCCTAAAATATAGAGCAGTTAACGTGGCTCTGATACCACTGTTGGGTTTTAGGGGAGACAGAGAAGGCAGCGGAAACAAAAATTTTCTCCCCCAACCCATACCGAGGAAACGCGTCAATGTCTATATAATAGGAAAGGATGGTTTGTGGAATCATACCTTGTCCCGAGGCTTGCTCGGCGACAATACCTCGCGCAATGCGCGGTCTTCAACTCTGGTCTTGGACGGTGTCTGTGCAGCTCCCGGTCGCACCGGGACTGACGACTCCTCCTCCTACCGTACTGTCGGATGACAGTTGTCCTCCTAAGCGGCAGTGTCCTCCCGCCTCTGTAGTAGTCCACACGGACCACCTGGAACTCCACTCTCCTTGTCCCACAAGGAAGTGGAAGGAGTCGCACCCTCCTGTTGACGTACTAGTCGCCAACACACTCTCCTGCTACCAGTTGCAACTGCAGTTGTCCTTCCCTTGCTGCACCTCCCTTTTGTGGGAAGCACTTGCTCGAGATCTCTCACGGTTACCAAAACCAGAGAGAACGACAACTTCGCAAAGCAACCGGCTTGCATTGAGTTGTACTTTGAGAAGCCCCCAATACCCCTATATATAGGCGGGTCATGGGACAGGGTTCTCTGTGCCCGGCAATACGGGACTAAAGCAGGAGTAGAAGGGTTCGAGAATTTTCCACAAAAAGCAACCGGTTCGCAACTTGAAATGATCGGTTCACAACTGAACCGATCGGTTCGGCCATTGAGCCGATCGGTTGGACCTGAGCCGATCGTTTGGGGCACTCCAATCGATCGGTTGGTTCCCTGAACCGATCGGTTCATGGTGCTAATCCGGCTCAAAAAGACTTTCCTTGTTTCGTTCTCAATTGGTATCGAATACCAATGTTATTCCCAATCGAATTGGGCAATTTGAAACTAAAGGAAAATTCTTGCTGACATGACTTTCCCAACTGGTCGGTTGCACCATTTGAGCCGATCGGTTCAACTCTTAAACTGGTCATTTCAACCTGGGTATGAGCCGATCGGCCTGGACACTCCAGCCGACCGGTTCAGCAACCTCAGCCGACCGGTTCGTCACATGAGCCGATCGGTTGGGAGCATAGGTTGGGCAAAATCAGTCAATTGTGATTTCAATTAATCTGATACTCCAATCAATGCATCCAACACCTTGAACCATACGATATTGAGCCATCGACTGATTGAGTGTTTAATTGAACTACTAAACTCCTTTAGTAATCAATCTAAACATTGCTTTGTGGACAAAACTCCTCTTCCAGATTAAATCCTATGTGTGTGACCCTGCAGGTCCATTTCACGTTGGCAGTGAAAGTCCATAACACTTATGACTTCACAAGCAAAGAGCGGTGCCTAGTCACACATCAGTGCTACCCAAGTGAAAGTAGAAAGTTGGAGAACAACTTTCATCCTACAATCCGTGAATGGTGTTACAGTGAATGTATAATTCCTTTGTCACTGATATCCCGAATGAACTCAAGGCATGGAACAGTCATCCTATCAACGTTTATTCACTTTCTTGATCTCAGAGCAGATTGAACGAGATATGTATGACATCAATATCACATACGGATTCACACATGCGTGCGCACGCCTATCTCAATCCTACTCATCAAGTGGCCTTGGATATCAAACTCCCTCAGGAGGGACAAATCCCATATATATCACTCACCCCTCAAAAGCCCCATGTGTCAAAGCCACCCAATCATCACCTTTATAACAACCCATGTTTCAGGACTGCATTTGATGATGTCAAAGTGTGCCCAACGACATGTGTTGAGTGCAGTGATTTCAGGTCTAAGAATCACACTCACCACCATCACTGTGAGTACTGACTGTGACTACCATCTCATGGTTCCATGTGTCAAACTCATGGTGGGTCTGTACGGTACACTTGTTCTCTAACAAGTACCTATGTGTTTGGTTTGATATCTCTATATCATGACTAATGAGATTCTGTCATCAACCAACACCACAATCTAGTCTTGTGTGTCATTGCTGTCTATCTACCTTCCACAATGACATCTGACTAGGGACATAACAAGAATGTACAAAATCTTAGCATCCGTATGATCTCATCGTTCAGGTCATGAACCTGAAGGCATACGTCATTGAGTACTGTCATTCTCTAGACATTCAATCTATTCTGTCACTATCTCATATGACTGAACCAGAAAGAATTGGAAGCTTGCCTTTGATGTTTATCAAATCAATCTTAATGTATCCCACCAATCATCCCATGATTGGCTCTCAGGGCATACATACCAACATTTTATATATATTCTAATGGTAGTATGAGAATACATGCATACAGACTAAAACAACTAAGAATCCTCCTAGGGTTCCAAAGCCTCATCCCTCACATTTTATTCCATAAGAATTTTTGATTCCTTAGGCCCCAACTACAAGCCATTGACAATATGGTTAGACAATTAGAGCATTCAAAGACTATGGTGATAGACCTTGTAGAGGAGGTCATAAATATAAATCATGACACTATTATAGTGTTGACAAATATTTCTGAGCTATTTCAGTATCGATTGCTCAACACACCAATGATAGAACTTTAGATATAGTGAGTCTGAATACCTCATCATATGTGATGACTACAAATTCCCAAATGGCTCTTTACAATTATTGAGGTATGATAAATTGTATATTGCATTTTATATATATTCTAATGGTTGTATAAGAATACATGCATATAGACTAAAACAATTAAGATTCCTCCCAGGGTTCCAAAGCCTCCTCCCACACATTTTATTCCACATGAATTGTCGACTCCTAAGGCCCTAACTACAAGTCATTGACAGTATGGTTAGACAATATAGTACAATCAGAGACTATGGTGATCGATCTTGTAGAGGAGGTCATAGATATAAATCATGACACTATTATAGTGTTGACAAATGTTTCTGAGCTATTTCAGTATCAATTACTCAACACACCAGTGATAGAACTTTAGATACAGTGAGTCTGTATACCTCATCATATGTGATGAATACATATTTTATAATTGTTTCCTATATATTAACTGATTATATATATATATATATATATATCCTAAATCTCCCTATGTTGATCTAAACGAGGCCTTACATGACCAAATCAGACCTAATTTCCCCAAATTAGACCTAATTCCCGCAAATTAGACCTAATTCCCCCAAATCAGACCTAATTTACCCTAAATTGACCTCGTTTGGGATAAACCAGACCCAATTTGACCATAAAATGACTCAATTTGATCAAGTTCAGATCTAATTTATCTTAAATTAGCCTTGAATTGGGTTAATTTGGGCCTCAAAAGGCCTTAGGCAACAAGTTCGGTCAATTAGGGGGTTGGGCGCCCAGTTTGAGACAGGCTGACTTAAGCCTAGGCGTCCAGGCACCGCCCAGGCGGGCGCCTGTACAACACAACACGAATTTGGTGATAACCGCTACGGAGGTCAATCTTGGAGAAATAGCGGGATCCGGTCAATAGATCAAGCATGTCTTCAAGCTCTCGTCGAGTGACAAGGTGTAGAGAGTGTTGCAATTTGGAGGATTGGGGGTCTGATGGTGGATTCCTTTTGATAGGAGAGATGAATTGAGTAGGTGCTAATCGGATGTATTTGCCTTTGTGCTTAAAGGTATAAAAACGTTGGAGCATCCCTCATGGTGGGCACCTAAATCATAAATCCAAGGGCGTCCCAGAATGACATGGCAAACATCCATGGGCAATACGTCACACCAAATGTGGTCCGAATAAGCACCATATATATATATATATATATATATATATATATATATATATATATATATATATATATATATATATATATATATATATATATATATAGAGAGAGAGAGAGAGAGAGAGAGAGAGAGAGAGAGAGAGTCAGGCTAGAATACACTCGAGTGTACAGATCACATGGATACACTCAAGTGTGTTTGCAAATCAAGACTATTTTTTGCAAGGTGTAAACCATTGATCTTCATTGTCATACTATAATTAGGCTACATACAAATTTTGAGCCCATTTGGATGAGTGTAAGTCACTCATCCAAGTGCAACAAAATCGACACATGAAACTAATTTGAAATGCATATTTGCGGTCTTAATAACATGACCTATAATTATCCAAATGTGCTCATATTTTTTATAAGAGTTGTTCACAAGATGATTAAGAAGATCAACGAATTCAATTTTTGAAAAAAACATTGCATCATGAAAAACTACTTGAGTGTATTATGATCTGAATACACTCGAGTGCATTCTAGCCTGACTCTCTCTCTATCTATCTCTCTCTCCCCCCCGCTCTCTCTCTCTCTCTCTCTCTATATATATATATATATATCTGTGTGTGTGCGTGTGTGTGTGTAGAACAATGATCCAGTGAGAAACATATGTGGGTAAGAGCATGAGAGGCATTCGAATAACTTTACACAATGATCAAAATTTTAAAATCTAACCATACGGATTAAAATTGTACCATATTAGTTACCTTCCCACAAAATTTCATCATCATATGACTTATATTGCATGCACAATAAGAAACTACTTTTCAACGCTCAATATTGTGTTTTAGGCTGACGGTTGGATGTAAAATGTGTATTTTGTATATATGGGCATGTAAAAGATATCTGATTGTGATGATTTTTTGTGTGAAGGTAGACGTAATGATGTTCTTCCCATCCATAGGGTTGGATATTAAAAAAAATCTACAACTTTACATTTATTCAAATGCCTCTCATGCTCTCACTGTAGAATGTTTCTCACTAGTGTTGGATCCTAGATGGGTGAATAGATGCTCTAGAGGGGGGTGAATAGAGTTGAATACACTTAAACAAAATTCATTAGACCTTCAAGATATATGATAAGATAAGGTTGCTAAATAGGTAATTTGAGTGCAACTAAAACATGCATAGCAAGGATGAGAGAGATTGAGCAAACACAAGTAGACAAGTTGTTTAGAGTGGTTCCACACTTCAAACTAGAAGTATGTCAGTCCACTTACCTAGAGAGGTCAACCTCTAGGATTTCCTAACCATTGCATTCTTATATTCATTCATAAGACTTACAATACGTGACCAAACAAAGGACTTACCTATCCAATATAAAGAGTTTTCAACCTTACCAAGGACTTACCCACTTTGCAAGGAGTCTTCCGCCTTCTTCAAAGGACTTACCTACTCTTGCACAAGTCTTCAGCCTTGTAGGAATTACCCACTCTTCTTGGATCTTCCACCTTTGACTTGACCTTCACTCGGAGAAGCTTCCACCAAGGACTTACCCACTTGAGCAAGGAGTCTTCTGCCTTCACCAAGGGCTTACCCACTCTAGCTCCAAGTCTTCAGCCTTGATCTTTACCAAAGGGACGCCTTCCCTTGTTCCTCTTCACCTCTCTTAGTCAAGAGAGAGAACCTTCATATTCATGATTGAAATGAGAGAAAGGGAGGTGGTGGAAGTGAGAGCCTCACAAGATATACATGTAGGACTAGCTCTCTTATAGATTTCCTACTCACTCTAATGGAGGTAGCAAGTGATTAAGCTTAGAGAGAGAGAGAAGGTTGTAGGAAGCACTCAACTATAGAATAGGAACCTCACATAGAGTTTGCATTGAAATGCTCAAACTGGGAATGAAGCCCAAGGGGTCCTATTTATAGTTGGGGATGCCTCTTAGCCTTTGGGAACACTTGAGAATGAAAACTAGCCGTTTTGTGGCATGCAACAGATATATTTTCATTTGTTGCAACTCCACAACGGCTAGAAACACTTTTCTGCACTTTTCCGTACAGTGCAATCGGTCGAGTTTCTATAAAGGTAACTCGACCGATCAAGTAAACGACAAGGCCGATACTCAAATGATCGATCAAGTTTGTCCTGACAAAACTCGACCGACCATTAGGAATCAAAATGGTCAGTTACTTGATCGGTTGAGTTATGTGTAAACACAACTCGGCCGATGCAATCTCCAGAAAATTGATCAAGGATGATCGGTCGAGTTTTCAGGCTGGGAAACTCGACCGACAAAGTGCCTATAATCAATTTTAAAAGTTGCATCAAAAGTGATCTTACATTCGATCTAAGTGCTCCTGATTTTTTCTAAGCTTAATTACAAGTCATACAATCATTACAAGTGATTTACAACATGATTCTAATGGATTTACATCATATTACAAAAACGTGCACTTGTATTAACTTGGACTTGTCTTTTCTCCAATTTGATATGCGCAAGTTAGGGCATTTGGAGTGTGTCTATACCTAATCTAAAATCACTCAAGTAGAGACATTGGACACCAATATGTGGAATGGTTATTCATCATCAAAACACGAGTTTAGTCAATTTAGACATGAGTCAACATTGACCTAATTGACCTTGAGTCAACAACTAGATCACTACCCTATGTGTCTATATATATATATATATATATAGGTAGGTATGTACAGATCGCACACTACACTCAAGTGGTGTTTGTATAAAAAGTTTATTTTTTTGCAAAATGTAAACTATTGATCTTCATTGTCATACTATAATTAGGCTACATACAAATTTTGAGCTCATTTGGATGAGTATAAGTCACTCATCTGAGGGTAACAAAATCGACGCACGAAACTAATTTGAAATGCATAATTTTTGTGGTCTTCATAACATGACCTATGAATGTCCAAATGGGCTGAAATTTTATATATGAGCTATTCACATGATATTTAAGAAGATCAATGGATTAGATTTTAAATAAAATATTGCATCATAGAAAACTACTTGAGGGTATTCTGCTCCGGATACACTCGAGTGTATTGTAGCCTGACTCTCTCTCTCTCTCTCTCTCTATATATATATATATATATATATATATATATATATATATATATATGTGTGTCATCATTGATTAGCAATGTAGTTAGAGATCTGCTTGGCGTCAAAGATTTCAAATCTACTGCTATGAAGGTTTTTGGTGTTTCTACGACCATGATCATAGTCGCCTTCAATGTTGGTAAGTTTTGGGCTTGATGTTTATATTTCAATCTTATAAATACAATTATTGTGGATTTATTTTTTATTTTATTTACTTTTTGTTCACTCAAAAATAGGCATTGGTCGTTGTTAGTGATTGTTCCTGAGATCTATACAACATGTTTTTTTTATCCTTCGAGTATAAAACTAACACAAAATGAGGGGCACCTAATAAAATCAATGATTCACATGTAAATATAATTTTTCCATGTTCAACATATCTGTTAATGTTTGCATCATTTGAAAAATTAATAATACAACATATATATTAATTTAATGTATAGGGGTGTGAAAGCATTATGTAGCGACAGAGGAAAAGTAGATAAAAAATTAGTAGCTTGGAGTAGTGTTAATGTAGTCTTCTCCTTCTAATGCATATATATTACCAACTCTACTTTGTTATATTTATTAACTATAAGTGTAAATGTATAGCGCCATATATAAGACAATGATTGGTCATGCACATATTACATGATGTTGAACATGCATATGATTGTCACATGCCAGAACAGATCAAATGTATAAAGAAGCTAATGTTATCGATTTTGTATCATAATTAATAAAGTAATCTTATTTGATAATACAAATAATCAAATCTAAATAGAATTACGACTCATTCTATTTGCAGCTTTTTGAGGCTAATGAAGGGTATACATTGGAGTAGTTGAATGACCTAAGTGAATAGTGGGCAAACTGCTTCATCAAACATGTGGACTTCTCAGATGATTGGGAGGGTTGATATTTTTGTAGTTCAAACCTTGTTGTCAGATTTTTGTTTGTTGCTTGTTGTGAACTTAAATTCTGTGGCAGCTAATGTTGATAGATATGCATGCATATGTGTGTCTGAATTGAAAGTGAAGTGCATGAGGAGGAAAATGATGTGTATTGTGCATATGTATGAAATTGAATGTGTGGCTAAGAAAAGAACCAATTGACCTGTGAGTTTGTGAATGCGTGTGTAACGACCTCACTTCTCAAAAACCCCCAATTAAGGAAGGAAAAAAATGATATCCATTACCTACAAAAATTACCAAAAGATCTAGATTGTAATCAAACAATATATAAAATAGTAGATAATTTTAATCATTTCAAAATTTATATTGACAAGATGCTTACATGAAATTTCTATCCTAAAAACCTTATAGTTGAGAAGAAATGCTAACTAACTAATCCTCCTTTTAAATCTTTACTGCTTTGATAACATTTACATCTTTATCTTCAAGTCTTCTATCATGTATATTAGTTTATACCTAAAACTGTATGAAAAAAATACACGGTCATTATGTTGTCATACTGGTACATAGGGTGCATCCAAAATGTACAAGTAAATAACAACATATATTCCAAAAAATATTTGATAAAATAACCTATCATTTTCTTCACATAATCTTTCTTTATATGATACACATTATGACATTATAATTGTACATAACTAAATAAACAAGCAGCGGGTTAATTGTTCAATCTTTGAGAAAATATCAGAAAATGCCAACAAAGTAAAGTGGTTATTCTTAGGCGTAACCACATACCTTGATGGTGAGAGATGTAGATTACCATGCATAACGTATTTCAATTATGTTCAATCAATCCAATCAACAAAGATGAATTCAATCAATCATAGTATATCTGCATGTATGTAAATCCTAAAATATCACCATCACATTAATTTGATTAAACCCTACTTGGTCCTATTCTAGGTTTTAGGCATTCTTGACATCACATTAACTTTGGAGTCATGCTTTGAAACTCTATTAGAGCCTTGGATAGTGAGTCAGAGCTTTACACATGGTATCAGAGCTAATTCCCCTCGAGTAGGTGGGGCCCACTTGGGTTTGTGGCATGTCAGTCTTTGAGCCGTGCGGTCCAGACATGTTGGAAAGGATTATCCTAGTTGATGGAACCACCCTTGTACTGGTAGCCGTGATCGGGAGCTGGGTGTACATGGGCCATTTGGGTCTGCACTAAAATATGGATAGATTATGAGACCATATAGTTGATTTTGATGAGGACATCAAGAATCTAAGTGGGGGAGATTGTAACGTCCCAAAATTTGAAGATTCAGATAAAATGATCTTAGAAGGAATGCTTGGACTACCCATATCACCAAGGTGCACCTCTTTTATAGGGAGTATGTGGTTAATCATGCTCAACCCAGAGTAGTACTAGGATGGGTGACCTATCGAGAAGTTTATCATGGTATGCACGTGATTGAGGATAAAGTGTGTAGTTAGGCTAATTGTGATTTGTGGGGGCCAATTGTCATTCATGAAACTCTATTAGAGTCTTAAGTAGTGAGCCTGAGCTTTATAGTGTGCATTTGAACTGAAGAAATTTGTGCAAATTGTATTAAAAGTATGTGTCTATTTGTATATATATCTTTTTTCTTACATGTTTGTTGGCCTACAATGATTGCAGAGGCTTGCAGTTCGGATGAATTTTCAGTTCTAATGAACTACAGGCTAGCAGTCGGTTCTGCAGACCTGCTATATAAAACAAAATATAGTCATTTATCATTAGTTAATTATTTGAAAATAACTAACTACATATACATACTTTTTCGGTTACTTGAAGAAAACTGATGAGATATCCTTTAATTTTTACTATTTATTCATTGATAAGATTGACAATGTACTATTCACCATTGATTATTTCTCATTCAACAATCGACGAGGAATGGTCAAGCAAAACTATTTTAATAACCATATATCGTCATCTGTTTTCAAATAACCGACTAAGTATACATATATACATCGTAAGTTCTTGTTTGTATAACCAATGAGGAAAGATCAAGGGAAGTCATTATTTCATCATATGTTGTATCTTATGTCGTGGTTTGACGGTAACCCTCTAATTGGTGATATATATTACAATAATCAATTTGTTGAACCGATGGTGTATGGCCTTGTTTTTAGCACCACCCACCTAGGCATCAGTTTAAAACTGATAATAAATGGATCAAATGACCAATGAGATACCTTGTTTTGGTAGTAGTGACTATACTATTTATAATAATCCCAAAAGTTATAATTTCTAGGATTGCTCTGTAACTTAATCACATTATCCCAACTAGTCAATCTTATTTCATAAAAGATCACAATAGACACAAATTATTCTTCTCTTCTCACAAAATAACAAACTTTGACAATACATCAAAATCTCCATTTTTAATTCTCAGACTTAATTTTGAAAAGGATTTGGTTGAGTGTAATTTCCCTTTCTATGAAGTTTTCTTAAGGGACATAACTTCCCACGCTTATGAATTTCTTGGATTAAAGCATACACCACCACTGAATCCTTTTGAATTCTTTAAAATGGCTCACACCATGTATCTTTCTTCAAAAATAAAAACAAACATATACATGCTAATCCTATATCTCCATTAATATTTATAATTGTAACCTAGTGCATCAATAACTTGTTGATGTAAGCCATATCCTATGGTATCCCTAACCCTATTAGAATCCTTGGTTGCACGAAGACACCTCACTATATTTTGCAAACAAAAACTTACATACATCATACCTATAAAGCAACAGTTCATTAACATCAAATGCATCTTGGGTATTTTCTAGCTTTTGTTGGGCTTCTAATCAATTCTCTAAGTCATCCTTATCAAGTATAAATCTTCCTCAGTTAGACATGGATACATATTCACATATCCTCATTTCAGTATAACCCCTTTCCCGAAAAGTATTTGCGTCCCTTATCCAATTATTTTAAACTTGTTTCTTTGAACAAAATAAGTGAATCCTCTAAACCAGGCTTTCCCATCCTTACTGGTAGGCTTATTCTTGCTACATCTATGCTAATAGAACTTCCCATCTTTTATTATCCGATGAATAAACCCAGAGGAAGTTGGGGTATATAGGAACTTTCTCCCACACCTCACTCTTTGTGTTGAAGAATCTCAAATCCTTACATCAGTTTCTTGACCCTACTTGGGTCAAATCATTAACCTTCAGATATAGTGCAAAATTTCGAGGTGCACATGCTCTACCTTGTGGAAATACATATCCAAACAAGAATGTCTAATGAAAATGTTGTAAGCATCACAATATATGACATTTATAAGCAAACTTTTAGGGACAATCCTAGGGTTGAAATCTTAAATTGTAAAACCTATATTTCATAGCAAAATCGAGCTCAAGTTGGCCACTAAGTCCCTGATAGCAATTAGACAATGAACAGTTCAATTTACCTTTAATGGAAAATTCCGTCATTCATAAGACCATATTAAAGGGATCGTATCCTTACCCCAACCAAGCCCTATCATTACATGGAAGTGGGATTGCACATTGACGACAAAAAACAAGATGACGATTTCCTGGCCTTTCGTGGCTCAACAACCACTTTCAATAATACTAAACAAAATTAACCCCGAAAACAAAACCAAAGACCAAAATTTTTAAGATTCCTACTATATTCTTGGAAACTAACTATAGGACTAAATCTGTATAGAGATCCTTCCATGGACCTTTTTCCTTGGGCTTTATTTTGGAATGGTTTTGAAACTATATAGAAATACTAATACATAATATTCTAAAGACGAAGGCTAAATCCCTGACCTATACCTACAGATCCCTGACCGATATGAGATTGTCAGGGCGAATCCCTGACCAACATACCCTCGGCAAAAGCTTGATGACCAATAGTAGTTGGTCAAGCCCTATCACTGACCAATAAATACAGAAGCCTTGAGTATTAAATAATAATTTAATCTCTCATTTATGCATTGTATCCAAAGCCTACTCTTAAATGATTGAAATTACTATCATTTACATTTTCACATTTCTATTGAGATAGCATGCTCTCATTGATGATTCTGATCCTTCTGACCCTCTCTTGGATGGAGATCATACATAGAACATTCCAAATAAGTACACTATGATAAGTTGATAATCATTCATCACAGGACAAAAACATAACACATGACATGTGACATGAAGTTTAGTCCATGTTCAATTGTAGTGTTTACATCAGAAATACAGAATTACAACATCATGTTTGCCCAAAATAAAATAGACAACATCTTTTAAAAACACTTTGATCTAGCATACATCATATGTTATATCATATTTTTATATAAATACAACATACGCCTCATGATGGTGCTTAACAGACAGGTGACAAAAAAATTATGGGCATCTAAGAAAATATACTTCTTATATTTTCTCTGAATTACTTTGCTACTACCACCTTTGGGGCTTTAAATAGTATAGCTATTTGTCTTTCCATCTCTTGGAATGTTGACAACATCCTGCATTGCAAATCAAACTGTATTAAGTACTTATAATCAATATTTACACATTCATTAAGTGAAGTCCAACACTGGTTATGAATAAAAATACACTAAAAGTAATAAAATAAAATTATTAAACATGTACTTATGGCATCAATTTTACTATCTAACATACTACAATATCACTAACGGCGTTTTGAATCTTAATGAAAAGTAAGTTGTTCCAGCCACTTTGAAGGATATATATTGACGTGGGTATACCTTTCAAGTGCGTACATGTCTATATGACTCAAGTAACATTGGCTAGACATTTAAGTCTCTTGCTTACCATCGCATACGGAGGTATATAAGGAAACACGCAGGCAATGATGTGAAAAGTATTTATGATACGATTGGATGGGACAAACTAAGTGATGGGCACATTAAATTAAGTATAGTTGTTTGTAAAAGCAAAAATTTGGTAGAGATGAACTAGAAACCGATCGAGCTGTGATGCGAGACTTTTTTTGAAATATAATATTGCAAATATTGGTTGGTTCTATGTACCTACCAAGAGATGTCCTTGTAGTTATGCTAATGCGGATGATTGTGAACACGTTCATGCCTCTCAAGGTAATAGCTTGAGGGAGTCAAAATGTATGGTACTAGACGCAGTTGGTCATCGGAAGCAGATTCAATCAGCATCCGCGCCGCACATGTCTCCATCCCCACCCCCTCCCATCTCCCCGCAATGATGTAGCTGGACACGATCACTACTGCCTCCACGGATTCATTCCTTGTTTCCGTTACGTCTCTGGTTACACCAAGATTTGCGCAATCTGCATCTTCATCGAGAGGAAGGAGGACAAATATGAATAGGAGGTAGTAGAAAAGAGACCGTGAGGAGGAGGAGGGGGGGGGGGGGGATTTTTGTGTTGGGGAACTTTAGGGCTGGCTTGGGGCAACTAAAAGGTATGGGTGTTTCGGGTAGGAGGATGGAAGGTGAAAGGACGGCCCCTGGTTGGATGAAATTAGGGCGGGCGTGATTGAAAATTCGGGAAGTCCAATAGTTTTGGCGCGCAGACGTGTGAAAAAATAAATCCGAACAATGAGATCACAGGTCAGGGATATGATTTCTGCAGCTCAAGGTTGGGCCTTAAGTATAGTTCATTATTTGGTCAGGGCACTTGTCCTTCTGCAACTTTCCTTCGGATATGTCAGATTTTGTTGTAGTTAAACTATTCTCTTGACCGTCTTCGTTTGGTCCTCCTTAATCGTGATCATACCCGACCCAGCACGGAAACTAACAGATGCCACAGTTGATCTCATTCAAAGTCCACAATAACAACTACCAGCGATCACAAACTCCGGTCAGCATTATGACTGGAGTGTGGTGACTAGCCTTTGCCTGTGACATACTTGGTTAGAAAGAAGTAATAGATTATTTAGGAACGGTTAATACGGTCGCTTTTCATTTTGAAGCAAACTGCTGATAGTGTGTATTTCAAATCGAGACCCAGCTGGTTTCTCTACCTTTCTTTATTCTCCAGGCTCAGTTAGTAGGATCTTTATGATCCGTGCCAAGCTAGACCTCCCCGAGCACCAAAACCCACTCAACCTCTGCAAGGGGTATAAAACGATTGCTGGTGATAAAGGTGACCAAGACAAAGCATGAATAAGCAAATCAATGCCATGTTAATTCTCCCACTGCATTTTTCATAACAACAAAAAATGGGGTTTGTATTATAAGATCCCTCGTAACCTTTTACTCTACCAGCATACATGCATCTTTTCCCTAAGGAATGGCACAGCGGGAAATTTGCTCATGAGTTATGAACACGTTTCAGCATACATGCATCTTTTCCTAAGGAATGGTACAGCGGGAAATTTGCTCACGAATTATGAACACGTTTTCTCAGTATACTCCTGCCTTAGTAACCTAGTTCTGTTTTGCATAAAATCTCCTGTTTCACGGTACTATGGTGTGGTGTTTGATATTTATTTGGTTTGCAATGTAATGTAGTTTTTTGAACAAAAATTGGTCTAGACCATAATTCTGAACACGAGTCATTCGAATCGTTAAAAGGAGAACAACATGTTCTACCTCGCGCCTCGCGGGCATCCAATGTCCGTCTAATTATAGGCCATGGTGTAGCATATAACCACTTTTTCACGGATAATTCACGGATAAAAACGTTCACAGTCGACACGAAATATTCCAATGTTTGGGTCACTTGAAAAGCGCCAAAATCCAACGACCTGCGGCAGTTGGCCAGTGGCAAAATCAAAGTGAAAGACTGTCTTATAATTGAGACAATAATGATACCTCGTCAATCAACGCGCAACAAATATGTCCCTAGAAAGAATATACTACCAACTTAGCACGTGGAATAACACACACTGCCACATCTTCCACTTTAGATTCTTCCGTAGCAGACAAAAACTCATGAAGTAGATCCTTTTCATATGAACAAGTTCTATAATGACACCTGGAAGTTGTACGTCAGTAGCAAATAAGAACGGTTGCCTTCTTTCTGTTACGCCCAGCATAAGGCTAAACACCATCTCCTGTACAAGCTACAACCATTGCTCACGTGAAAGCAGGAGAGACAAAGAACACCTTTATTCTCACTAGGCTTCAATTGGTTTGGTGTAAGTCATTAGTTGGAACTCATTTTATGGGAACTCTAGTTCAGTTTCTGGAACTTAAGTTCCATTCACTTCTATGTGACTAGTTTGTCGTAACTGTAAATATGAAAATCAATTGAAAAAAATGTTAATTTTACTTTGTGATATATTAAAAGTAAAGATATCAAAGAACAGTCATGATGTGGATGTCGCTCCTCTAAAAATATTTTAATGTGGTATAATTATAATTTTTATAAAAATATTATATTTTAAATCATATTATAATATTTTTATTTCACTTTATATGTACAAACTATTGTAATGATATGTACATTTTATGTGTTTGTATATATAAATTTTGGTTCATCATTGTTTAATGATATGTACTACACTAATTTTTAGTATATTCTTCACGTATGATTATAGTTCATAATTATTTTCATATCATATTATTTAAACATGAATATAAAAATATGTTAGATAAATTACATTTTTATCACATCGTGCGACATGGTTATTTTTTCATAGTGTTTGTATATTTTTTATTTCATAGACCACATTGATAATGGTAATTGTTATGTAAAGTATTTTACATGATGCCTCTTATATAATGTACAATGCTTTGTCATATTATGTTATGATTTTGGCAATAAATTATATCCACACGCTAACATTCATAGTCACAAATATTTTGCATGTGTCATTTATGAAGAATGAGAAATATAGTTGTACAGTAAATGTTGTCAATTCTTCCAGAACTCATTTTCTGCTCTTTTTAAAAGGAAACTCAGGAACTCTATTTTGTATGTAACTTTGTAACTCTGGGAAGTCACGAAACACAAATTACATCACTTACTTTAAACCAATCATAAAAAATTACTTTAAGAACTCCAATTCATAAGTTTTTCGGACCAGTTACAGCAAATCAATTGGAGCCTAAGAGACTCTGGATTCCAAAAAAGAGAAAAGTGTTCCTTTAACTTGATTCTATAAAAAAATATATTAGTTTACTCATGTGATTCAATATGAGGTATGTGAACTCACATGCATCTCAGATAGACTGCTCTAGTTCAAGGAACATGGATTGAACATTGAAGAGGATGATGATTTCATGCCTTGAGTTCAATGTGGATATCAGAGACAAAGGAACTATAAGATCAAGGTAACACTGATCATGAATTGTAGGTTGAAGTTGTTCTCCACCTTTCCAAACTACTTTGGTAGCAATGTTGTGTTGCTAGACACCTCTCATTGCTTGTGATGTCATAAGTTGGTTATGGACATGCACAACCAATATAATTTGGGATCTGTAGTGTCACACATATAGGATACATTTAGAATAGGAGTATATTTATGAATGATGTTTAACTTCATTACTAAAATTTTAGTTATTCAATTAAATGACTAAGGTTCAAAATTTATTGATTGGACTCTGAATCGACCGATGCAAGTTTAAAACCAATCGGTTGGAGTGTCAGGTCAATAGGAATTAGTATTAGTTGATAAATTCCTGAACTAAGGAATGAACCGACCAGTTCCCCTAGTGAACCGACCAGTTCATATGATACACTGCCCAGTTCAATGGTCAATTCCATTGGATCAAGGATTAGTGCTGACGTCATGTTTTGCATTAATTGTGCATTGAATACCAATGTAATTCTGAACAAGAAACTGCACAAACCGACCGGTTTGTGGCATGATCCGATTAGTTCATGTATGAACTGACCGGTTGGGCATGTGAACTGTCTGGTTCACCATCTAAAGTTTCTAGACTATTCTTGAATTTCATCCTTTCGACTCTCGCTCAAATTGGGAACCTTGAACCTAGTCTCTCCTATAAATAGAGGGGTACTGGGGGCTTCTCAGACACAATAGTAAGCTTTGACAATTATTGTCCTCTCTGGTTTTAGTAACCAATGGTGAGCCCGAACAAGTTCTACCTGTTAGAGGGAGGGATAGAAAGGGAAAGACAATTATGGGAGAGTGAATCAGTGCTAGTACACTAACGTTCTAAGGGACAACTCCTTCCCATTAGCTCTGGTAGCACAACTTGGGGTTATTGGTGGTCCACATGGACTACTCTAGAGGCGAGCAGTTTTTCCCACTAGGAGGACAACGTCAACCATTTTCCATGGTGTCAAACCTGGATGTTGCTGCTGACGACTGTTCGAGTGTTGCTTGAAGAAGAAGCACACTGCTACTTGGAGGAGAAGCACACTACTGCATCAAGAGTTATCGCTGGACTTTCTCCAGGACCAGGCATAACTCTTGTTACCTTCCTTTGTTGATCGTTGTTGATGCGATCTTCTTGATTGGGGAAATGAGCTTTCAATTTTTTTATTGCCTTATCTGTCGTCTTGATTTCCCAACGATAGTACCCAAAAAGCTACTCCTTTGAAACATCAAAGTTATTCATAGAGGTAAATGTGGAGGGTTTTGATTTTGTGATGGTGGTGGAGCTTGGGAGGATGAACCTTCTCATGAGAGGTAGTATAGGAAGATACTTTAATGAGCTGCTTGAGTTTATGAGGGTGCCTTTTTAGTTCAAGGGGTACTTGAAAATGTCATAGGATACTATGTAACATGAAGCAAACTACAATAAAATATTCTGACAGATATAATGAAGAGACTTTCTGTGTAGATGATAATTATTATGAGTTAGGCTACAATAGTATTATTGTGAACATTACGATGAAGAGTCTTAATATGTAGATAAATATCCATCTGAAAGAATTGAGAAAATGGATGCCCTTGAAACTAACCAACAAATCTAGATGAGGAAGAAACCTGTGGAAAAATATTTGAGGCATTATTAGCCCAGTTGAAACTAGCACTCTTCTATCCAGTGACATTACTTGAGGGTTAATCACAAAGCTTCCAAGGGAAGATGTAGTAGTACACATTCATGATTGATGATGAGATTGATACTTATGTCATCCTTGAGATGATGATGTTTGCATTAGAGATAGTGACACGACTTAGATATCATGAGCCAGAGTTGCACATGTACATGTGTGTTCCATCCTTATCCACATTAAGCACCTTGAAATGTTAATATGTAATGTGTTAGTTGGATAGTGAACATGTCATGTCATTAGGCCTAGTCACCACGCCTCCCTTTTGTAGTCTCAAATCTACATATCTACAATGATCAACAAAACTTCGTTGAGTCTATACTATAAGATGAACAACCACTTCCATTGCTTATTCAGTTGTTTCAGACAATTGGGTACGGCCCCCAACAAGAGGTATGCATACCACCACCACACTACATTTCTATCTCCTCCCCAGTTCTAGTTCCCACAAAACCCATACAGGAGTTGGGTGTGTTTCACATGGGGGGACCAGAGCCACGTATTGAGATTGTAAAGGGCCCAACTACTTTTATATACATTGATGTTCACCAGATGATTGACTAGGAGGACACAAAATAGCATAATACTATTTGCTAGGTTAAATTTACTATTGAGATAGTTCCTTCCATGCCAACATCACATCTTCTATATGCATATCAATGTGATGAGAAGAAGCGAGAGCATGATCCTCCACTTGATTTAGCATAGCTAGAATCACCAGTTGTAGATTTAGCCTATAATACCTTATCCACAAAAGAAGTAGTCCATATGCGTCTTCACAAATGAGCAGATCCTGAGGCCATCTGAAAGGCACCACTTCTACTTTGTTCCACTTCTTTCAAATCCACACACAATTACTATACTACCTCTATTTACGGAGGAGTATTTGTGGATCCTATTCGATGTATTATGGGGTGAAGTGTGATACTACTTAAAGTATCCAGACAATACCTTTGAGCTACCACAACCACTTGATCATAAATTGCACCATGGAGCTCTCATTTTCAAGGTCCCATCTCTTATTCATATTCCTTTTAGCTAGACGTTCTTTGTGTTTCTAGGGCCACATGGATGAGAATCGAGGATTTCCCCCTTCATTTGGGTTTAGCATTTTCTCAAAGATAAGCAAGTTTTTAAGATTTTGGTGACGGTTGGAAGGCATGTACTTCTATATATCCACACTTGTCCACTTATATATTCTTGTTTTTATTTTTGCATGTTATTTTTGCATGTGTCATTTGAATTTATATTACCTACATTGCATGTTGATAAAAAATATTTATATTTTTGTTCTTAGATCTTGTTTGAATTGCATATAGAATTTTTCATACAACGTCACTTGTTCAAAATCAACTCTTGAATTAAATATATTTCTAAAAATATGATAATTATTAGCAATTACTCTTTGTAGCCAATGATTACAATCATCATGGTTTTTGGAAATGATTGAAGTCTTAGAGGAACTGATAGGGATTAAAGACGAAGTCCATCCAACTTATTTGTGAATTATATCCATAATCTTTCCATGTATGGACTTATCCTGTCATTATTTGGGTGTATTGAACCAGATGAAAAAATCGATGTATTTATTGATAAAAGCAAGTTTGCACGTGATACACACTGTCTTCTACACTTTGTCTTCCATCTTATCTCACATTAACCAGAAAGATCTAAAAATGAAATCCATATAGTGTATTGAACCCTAATATTAGAGTAGAACACCAGCCCTGTATGTATTTTTCTTATTGTATACCCTTCTCTATGTAATAGGGATACAACACTATAGATAAAGAAATGATGTCAATGTGTAAAAAAGAGAAAAATTCAATATATTTATTTCCACATAAAATAAAATCTCAAGTTGAATGGAGGAGAGAAGTGCAATCTTTCTTCCACACCTCCATTCACTTTGTTTTCCACCGAGGGGAACACTATGTTCTCCACTTGATATCCATCTGACACTCCTCAACATTGGATTGTGTGCATACATGTGGTTATGTGTGATTTCTAAATTTTTCATGAAATTCTTAAACATTTTTGGTATTCAAGGTTGTGGTAAGTAATTGGTGTTCGAAAGTGATTTCAAGAATGAAGAATGGCTAGTCATATCATGTGATCTTAGTGTGTTGGGTGGTAAAGTAGGTTGGATAGCTTATCCATGTTGGTGGTAGAGATTCACACATGATGCAAGTATGATGCATGTATATTAGTTGAAATCATTTATATCATAGAGTGTTTTAGAATTTTTGTTAATTGAGAATGAGAAACATTTAAACTTGGTATTATTTGATGAATGTCTATTAATCATGTTTTTAGAGGTATTTTATATTTATTTTGCATGTTTATATTGCATTCTACTTGAGATTTTACATGTTTTAGATTTTTATTAGCTTATACAATTTATTTGATTTTCAATTAGTTTTTATATTTAAATTTTAGTTTGATGTAAGGAAATGATAAGAGGTCATTCTATCTCCATGAAAACCCCAAAAAATGATTAAAGAGTACATATTGTCACTCCCCAACTCCATCAATTGGAGTGAGGAATATTAAAATATAGATAGTCAATAAAATGTCTCCATATTTTACACAGAAACTCATAATTGAGCGACTAAAAAAATATTTGAATGTGTTTTTGAATTACCTACAAGAAGAATTTATGCAATGATACATCCTTTCAGTTAATTCTCTCTTAATTTGACTATTTGGAAAGTTGGACAAAATAAATATTATAGGTGAAATGCTCATTTTATTTCTTGAAACAACATATTCACCCATTTGAGAAGCTATACCAAATCAACCATATGTTTTTTTTCAATCTATGGTTTTCCTACTTGGGAAAACCGTAGTGAGTATGATGTTTAGCTAGTTGATCAGTTCACTAACTGAGTCGACCTACTAGAAATTGTACCTAGTCACTGAACTCAAGCTAGATTTCACATTAGATATCACAATTGGGTGGTCCAACTTGTATTGAAAGTTAAATTCATTTTATAAATAATAACTACATTTCATACTAATATCCACTTGGTTGACTAGTTCTTTTGTAGATTGATTCACTAGTGTTTTACATTTTTAGCATACAACTCACAACCATTTGTTTTGTCTTGACTTAATATTTTGCGGGCAGATATAAAGGCACTTGTAAGACATACATGGCAATATATTGTGACCTATCTCCCCCATACAAAATGATATCCTTATCCAAGGAAGGATAAAGACTTGATGGCATGAAGTGGAGATGTGTTCCACTGGAGGACGTGGCAAGATAATAGAAATATTGTTGGAAGGTTGTTTCATAGACCATGGGGTCTATCTTTTACACTGCTACACTATCCATGAGCCTCTACTTATTAAGTAGTGTCTCTTGTATACAACTATGACTTGAAAGTATCTTGTATACCCAAGTGCATGGATTAATCCCGCTTCTTGTTGTTTATAATATTACATTGTGAAGTATTGCTTGTTTCAAATTGTTAGCTTCTTATTTTATTGTTTAATGTATTCTCTAAATATTATCTACCTGCCTTGCATGTCATTAAAAGTTTGAGACATAGAGACATTAAAATCTAGGATTAGAAATATCAATAAAATCATTGTTGAACCCCATATGAGACATTGAAAGGGTGTTCTTAGGGGTTGATAGGTTCATGATCCACATGTAATGAGACCTCGAGCCTGCAAGTATATATATCCTTATGATTTTCATACTAAAAAAATATAAAATATATTTGGCCATAATAAAATATTATAGATGTGAGTGATGTAAGGCAAGTTAGAAAATATGGGTATTGGTGGTGATCCCCCATTCCTTGGTTCTTTTGTCATTCAGTCATCTTAGTTTAAATCTTGCCTTTGTTTTATTTTCTTGCTTAGAAAAAATATTCAATCAACAAAAAATAGGCTCGATCTATCCTTATTAATCACTATTTCTTAATTAGTCTAGAACCCATATTATTTTTAGAAATGTTTTCCTTTGGTTTTGATCCTACATCTTTACTAGAATAATACTTTTTGCTTAGGGTGATGATTATTTCATGTTAAATTAGGTAAAAACTATGCTTTTATATATCACTGAGTTTGTAGTATGATAATTTTCCACATCGTGAATACATATGATTTTCTATGATGTTATTCTAGTTGAATTTCTTATTACTCTAAGCATAAAAATATAATGAAAACAAATAAAAGAGAAAGTGAACCAACTAAATGGTGGCTTCCTACCATGACTGACCTTGTTTATCATACTAGGCTTGCCTCTATGAATCTCAACCTAGATCAAACGCCAACACATGTTACCTTTCCAACAATGTAAGCTTCACAAAATTGCAAATTTGTGTGCACTATCAACATCTAGTGCATCCATCTTTTGAGTATGTTATTTCCTTTTATTTTGCACTGTGATGTCTTCATCAGACCAGTACCCTATATTGATGTAAAATCTACTTTATTAATCTCTTATTTGTGTCTACCAGAATTCGTGCAAGAATAATAAAATTATATGCATGTGGTGCTCCATTGCATGGAAAATTGTAATGGCTCTCTAAATGTTGGCTTGTTCCAACAACTTAAAATCCATATGATCATATTCCATGACTAGGGAGAGACGTCCTATCCATATTTCTAGTATGTCATCCATGATCACTTGGAATGGTCATTTCAACATTAGCTACAAACTTGTATGCTCTTGCATATCCATCACCACAAAATCTATAAGGAATATGAACTTGCAGACTTGCATGGGAACATCTTCATACATGCTTAATGAATGTCAGTTCACCTATGTTTAAGTTAAATCATTGTATTTGTGCTCTTTGGTTTCTTTTTTCTAGAAGGTGGATAGGGACACTATATGAATGCTTGTGTCATCTAATGGACTAGTGTACCCATCTATGTGTGGAGTGGGTGATAAAAATTTGCAATTAAATATATATAATCTCACTTTTGTTAATGATGAACAAAAGGTTTTACATTAGGGGACCAAACACAACATGAAACGAGAGATACATGGAAGTAAACTAACCGATCCTGCACCATCCCTTAAAAAAGAAAAACTTCTCATGAAAATCTAATTTTGGTGAAACTTGTTCAAGATGGCATGCATGTCAATGTGTGGAAGCAAAAAACTTGGAAATCCTCAATAATCACTTGTGATTACTTAAAATCATAGAAATAAGAGGTTGTCATTGTGGATGTGATGGTAGAATGGTGATGAAATGACATAGTATTTTGTACTTGAAAGTATTGTGTGCATGCACGGATTTATAATAAAAGTAAGATTTCATTATTATGCAAACATGACAGATTATTTCTCATTGTAAGGTTATTTTTTCCATTTTATGTTTTGTGTCCAAAGATCTCATCAATTCACTCAGGAGGAGAAATCATAGGTGTTCATAAACATTGGAATTATAACACAAGAAAGGAAATCAA
This sequence comes from Alisma plantago-aquatica, assembly GCA_963693085.1. NCBI lineage: Eukaryota > Viridiplantae > Streptophyta > Magnoliopsida > Alismatales > Alismataceae > Alisma > Alisma plantago-aquatica. Next base: position 157,509,642 of record OY856413.1, read on the forward strand.
TATGCTCAAGGAATGGCCATTTTCTAATCAACAAGGGAAATCAATGTTTCCAACGACATGGCCATTTTTTATCCAAATAAAGGGAAATCTCAAGTATTTTAAGGCATGGATCTTCTACTTAGGAAGCTAAATCAACAAAAAATGGAAGTGGTTCTTATTTATATTCTGTTTCATTAATATACATATAGAAATTTCAAATATTATTCAATAGGAAACTTTAGCAATACAATATGCATAGACAAACAACACACAAGAAAAGAAAATATACAAAATAGTATTTGCATTGCCATTGATTTGGTCAAAATAAACAATAAGAACACCTTTTTCTAGAGTATGAATAGATCTAGGAAGATTTAGGGTCATGATTCAGGTCACATATTCCTAGAATGTAAGTATGGGCATTTAAACCAATATTTTGGGATATCAAATAGTCATGGGTCATATAAACCAATGTTAGGGTGATGAGTTTTTGAATTGGCCCTAGGTGTGCTCATACAATCATCATCAACAATACCAACTTTTCAAGTATTTGAGATTTGTGAAATTGTCAACATAATTATCAATATTGTCAAATGTTTCTCACCTAGGTTATATTTGCAATGAAATTAACTTCATCATCAAAATCATACAATTTATCGTAATCATTAATACGATATGATTTTCTATTAATAAAAGTACTTTTTAAATGATCTAGTCAAGATCTACATAAAGGGGAAATCTGAAGATTTTATTAATCCTAGAAATTTGTGTCAAGTTATATATCATCATCATATACTATCTCAACTTATGATAACAAAGTCTGGTCCAAGGTTGCAAGCTTCATCAATGTTACCAGTTGGGATAAGATTTAGAATTTTGGAGTCATATTGACAATATTAGAGCATTATCAATTTCAAATAGGAAAATATGATAATCTAAAAATCCATGGAAAGGGAGTATGATTAATCATCTAAAAATGATTTTATTGGATTCCTTGGATTTTTCTCATCAACATTGACAACTTGTTTTTTTATTAAGGATGGAGTTTCTACCATTTTATCATGGTATTTATTTGGTTTAAGTTCAGGGACATGATGGAAATTACTTTTTGTGGAAAAGGAATGATAGTTGAATTGTTGCATCTCATTGACTTTGAATTGATTGGACGGTCGAGGAATATCTTCTCCACTATCTGGTTCCTTCTATCCAGGAAGGGACTAGGAATTTTGGTAGTGTTTGGGCATGGATGGAGGCTGAAATGTTTTGAGGATGGTCTAGGGTGGTGTAGTAAAGTTGAGTGTACATGTTATAGTTAGAGAAAAAAGGAGACTGGCTTGAAAGTAAGTCAATACTAGTATTTTCTAATTTGATTTTCAATTTAAAAAGGCATGTATACACCATTATTGTTGGAATTTCTAGAGAAAATCCAATAACATCCTCATTTGCAACTTGTTTTCACCTTTTTCATTTTAGGGAAAAGTGATCAAGAAAGATTTGAAATGCAACCACATAATGGGAAAGGGATAAATTAATGAAGGGAAAAGAATGTATATCATTAACTTAAGACAAGGAATACATATCCATCATAAGTATTATATCTAGTTCTCTCACTTAATTGATGATGCCATGCTAACTATTCAAGCACACCTACTATGAGTTTCCAATCAATTTTGAAACTAACACCTCCAAGAAAATTACCATTAACAATATGTCTATTCATTTCCATATTTCATATCATATTAGAATACAATACAATGAAATTTAAAACCTTACTTCCTTATCAGTTTACTTCCCTCATGACCAACTTCTGAAACCAAAATAGAAAATGTTTAGCTGACCAACTGAAATGCTAACAATGCATGTACGTAAAACACAAAGCCATTAAAATTCATCAAGTTTTGTTTTAGTATCTTAATTCATTATTTGTTTCTTAGGTTTCCTTAATATCACATGCATCAATTCCTTTTTTTCTTTAACCCATGCAATGACCAATATCACATGTGTTTGTCCAAGTTACAAAAATTTCTTCTCTCGGTAACTAAAGTTGGTGTAAGATTATTAATAGTCTAATATATCAAACATATTTCTAATTTTATTTATGGAATATTTTCAACATAAAGTATAATAGAAAAATTGATCCCATCAATCAATGATTTAAATTAATCTTGGCTTGGCAGAAAAGGCTTGATTTCTTAAGCAAAAACACAATAATGTAAGTATAAATAGTATATACAGCTGAATGATTCTTCATTTTATATATTTCCCTCATAATAAGCAAATCCTAACATGTTATGTCATTCATTTGCATTATATGTTCTCTTTAACCTATCAAATATCATAAATTAGGTTATTCTTAAATGCAAAATTGGATATCATAAATTTATTTGAAAACATGGTTTTTATATAAAACCTTACAAATATTTCCCAAACGTGACCATGAGTCATTTAGATCCACTCATTCAAAAAGGATATCTAACCAACATAAAAAAATATGAACATCCACTTAATCACATCGATCCTTCTTTAAAGGAATTTTACCCCTAAAATATTGGTACCCTTGATAATGTTGGGGACCCCATATTTCAAATCACAGTTACATTTTTCTCTGAACATTATGATACTAATATTGTAGCCTAGTGGGTCACAAAAGTTACCTTATTGATCAACATGAGGTCATAATCGTGGTGATTAGCTTGTTTCTCAAAATATTCTTCTAGTTCCTAATTGAGTTCAGAGTCATGTTTCAAGTCATGAGTACAGGGTGTTGAGCACAACAACAACATGGTGATTACATATCAAATCTCAAGCATACTCTATCTCCATAAGGTCACAACTTTTTTTATTCATAAATAGATATGTCATATAGGATTTGTATAATTCCTAATAGTATGTTTATTTCTCATAATATAGTCTATAATCAAAAATCATATCATGGTGCCATTACTCTTTTAACTTACTATTTGTAGGCTTCCAATAATTGATAGGACATTTTATGGATTAACATAAGAAAGAGAGAAAGATGGGAATCTACTATATTTTCTTCAAAATGTGTGGCTTAGGATATCCCTCAAAGAAGATATGAGAAGCTATAATGTCTCTCTAGGGGTCATAAGAGAATCTTTAGGTACAATCATGGATATGCTAAGGCCAACAAATATACGAGGGAACCTCAACTGCTGCATTTATGTGTCTAGGAGGTGATTGTGTCAGAACCCTCATGCATGTCTAATCCTAGTCACCTCGGTTTCACCATTGTGGATTTTAAGATTTTCTAATTTCAAAGAGATTCAAAATTATATTGAATCATCACTTATCAGAAGTGTGTTAGCCTTTGATACCAACTATCGTGGAACAATTTATCTACCAATCCCAATCCCATTGTCTTGGTGGGTAATGTTAAAGGGACTATTGTATTTGTATCTAAGTGCTCAGGTCATACACACTAAAAATGTATGAAAGATACATAATATCACATTTTTAGAATTACATAATAAATGTTTTATATCAGGGTCCCTAAGAAAACATGAAAATAAAGATGTATAAAACAAAATTAAAAAAAGAAACGGCATCATCCTTTATTAGAAAGGAAACCTATGTTGAAAATATAATTATTTGAAGCTTGTGTAGGATTCAATGCATGCAAATAGAGTGGATGTGACATATATGGCAGTCCTCAATAATCACATGTCATTAACTAAACTATAGAAATAAGTCTTTCATCATGGTGAATAGAATTATACACTAGGGATATAACAACATAGTTCTTTTATACATTACAAGACTTATAAAGAAAGTAAAATGATTCATTGTTATGCAAAGTTTGTCACATAAAAGTTCTCATTCTAAGGTGACATCTTCCATTATGTTATTTGTCTGAAGACATGGACACTTCAAATAAAGAAAGGAAATCAGGGTGTATGAAGACATGGCCACTTTATCTATAGAATATCTATCTTAAATGTGTTATGGCATGGCCCTTGCTGAAAAGTAAATCAAAACTATAATAAAAATGGGGTCTTATTTGTGTGTGAGGTTCATCAATATACATATAAAAATTTGGAAGAGTAAGAAAAGGAAACACATATCAAACAACAATGTTCAATATTGCTAGTCTGGTCAAAACAAGATTAATCCTACCTTGAATTAAATTATATGTAGATGTAGGAAGATTCATGGTCAAGATTCAGGTCAAAAGATTGCTGACATGCAATCTTGGACATATGCATTTATATTTTGGGAAAACTATTAATCATAGATCATAATAACCAATTTTTGGGTGATGAGTTCCTATTTTGCACCTAGATGTGATCATACATTTATTATCAACATTATTAGTTTTTTGAGAATTTGAGATTAGTGACCTTATCCTCATCATTATCAATATCCATTGAATGTTCCAAATCTAGGTCATATTAGGAACTATACATAACTTCATCATCAACATCATCATTTATATCATATTTTGCATCATCAAGTATTTTTAAGGTCAATATATGATTTTAGGTTACTAAAAGTATTGCAAATGAAGTAGTTAATATTTAGCTTGAGAGGGAATTATAACATTTGATCATATATTAGCCAATTAGCATCATGTTCAATATCATCATTAGGTACCATCTCAAATTACCAAAATATTTAATATCAAGTTAAAAAAGTGATATCCATGGTTTCAAGATTCATAGAAGTTACCCATCAAGTTAGGATTCAAAGTCTCCTAGTCATATTAATATTATTCAATCATTATAAATTTCAAATTATAAAAAAATTATAATTGAGTTATTCAAGATAAGGGGGTACAATTAAGATTCTAAAAGTAATTTTTTGATTCCATGTATTTCTATCATCACTATTAACTACTTATTTGGTATTTTTAGATCAAGTATTGACTTTCTATGATTTAATGAAGATAAGAGATTTGGTTGATTTATTGATCGAGAGGGAAGAAATTGCATTTCTATGAAAAATAATGGAGTTAGATCTATGTGGCATATTTAACTTAGATAGATTGGACGGTTGGGAAATCTCTCCACAACTAGGAAACTTTGGTTACTGGGAAGGGGTCAGGATGATTGATGGTATTATAGCATGGGAGGTGACTGGAAAGTTATGTTGGTATGTATGCCCAAAGAGCCAATCATATGATGATTGGATTGGCATAGGTCAATATTGATTTGATAAATATCAAAGGAAAGCTTCCAATTTATTCCAGCTCAATCGATTATGAGATAAATGATGGAGTAGAATGAATGTCTAAAAAATGGCAATACTCAATGACGTATGTCTTCAGGTTGAGGACCTGAGAGTATGTACATTCTTGTTATGTCCCTAGTTGGATGTCATTGTGGAAGATTGATAGACAATAATGACACATCAAGACTAGAGTGTGTTTTGGTTGATGACAGCGTCTCATTAGTTATGATATATGGTATCAAACCAAGCACATAAATACATGTTGGAGAATAGTATATCAAACAGACCCACTGTGAGAGTGATACAAGGAACCATGACATGGTAGTCAGAATCATCTCTCATAGTGATGGTGGTGTTTGTGATTCTTAGACCTAAAATCACTACACTCGTCGAATGTGATTGGGTATACTTTGACATCATCAAATGCAATCCAAAAGCATGGGTTGTTATAACGGTGATGATTGGGTGGCTTTAACGCACGAGGTAGACTATGGGTGATAGATATGATATTTGTCCCTCCTAAGGGAGTATGATGTCCAGGCGAGTTGAAAAGTGAGACTGAGAAAGGCATGTGCATGCATATGTGTATCAATATATGATATTGATGTCACACATATCTCAGACAATCTGCTCTAGTTCAAGAACCATGAATGAACATTGAAAGGATGACAACTCTATGCCTTGAGTTCATTCAGGATATTAGAGACAAAGGAATTATACATTCATTGGAATACCAATCACATACTGTAGGATTAAAGTTGTTCTACAACTTTTCTTTTCACTTGGATAGAACTAATGTGTGACTAGGTACCACTCTTTTCTTGTGATGTCATAAGCTAGTTATGGACATTCACTGCCAACGTGAAATGGGACCTATAGGGTCACACACAAAGGATTAAACTGGAAGAGGAGTTTATCCATGAATGATATTTGGATTGATTACTAAAGTGTTTAGGTACTCAATCAAACATTCAATCTATAGACATGACTCAGAATGATCAAGTTCAAGTATTGAACCAACTGATTAGAGTATCAGATTTATTGAGAACTAAATTGACTGTGTTATGCACAATATGGACAACCAACCGCCCGATTCACTAGGTAAATCGATCGAATCATGGTCAGTGAGACAACCAGTTCACTCTAGTGAAACGAACAATTCACTTAGATCAAACGAGCAGTGTTGGGTTTTCTTGATTTGTGAGATAAGTTTTTCATTTCACTTGTTCAATTCGATTGGGACAAGAATTAATATTTGTGTTAATTAGAAATGAATAAGGTAAGTCAATTGCAAGAAGGTCTGATAAGTGAAACGACCGGTTCAATGGGTGAACTGATCAACTCACACTCCCAACCGACTGGTTTACTAGTGAATCGATTGGCTCACACTTGCCAAACGACCATTTTAGTTATGAAACGACCGGTTCACCTACCGCAGTACAAATTATTTATGAAAATTTCAGACCATTCTACTCTGACACAGATTGGGAACCCTGACCCTGCCCTCTACTACAAATAGAGGGGTACATGGGGCTTCTCCAGTGACACAACTCAGAACATTAGTTTCTCTGCAAAGTTGTTGTCCTCTCTGGTTGTGGTAACTGAGAGAGACCAAGCAAGTTCTATCGGTCCAGGGAGGAAAAGCGAGGGAAAGATAAATGCAGAAAAGCAACTGGTGGTGGGAGAGTGTGTTGGTGACTAGTACGCTGACAGAAGGGGACAACACCTTTTAGCCTGTTCTTCAGGACGACTAGAGTTCCCGGTAGTCTGTGTAGACTATCTATAGAGGTGGGAGACTTCTGCCGCTCAGGGGGACGACAATCAACCATAGTCTAGGTCAAGACTAGGAGCTGCACAGATGTCATCAAATATAGGTGGTTGAAGACTGCACCTTTTGTGAGGTATAGTCATTGAGCAAGCCTCAGGACCAGGTATATCTCGCTAAAAATATCCTTCCCATTACATAGATATTGATGTGATATCCTGGTTATGAGTTTATGGTCAAGTAATTTTTTTTATTTCTGTTGCCTACTCCGACCATGTAAAACCCAAAAAGTTATGGCACTACTACAGAACCTACCTTTAGTGTCAGTTATTTAAGGCCTTTAGTGTCGGTTTCTAAGTGATACCTATGTAGGCGACACTAAAAGCTCACCCATTAAGCGTCGGTTCCAAAACCGACGCCCAAACTCTTCGCGCGCCACCAAAATCGTGCCTGTTCCCTGTGGCGTGAAGGTATAGGCATCGGTTATTAGATAATAAACCGAAACCATATACCTTCGCGCCACAGAAAAGGAACCATCTTGTCCACTATCAGCGTCGGTTATTAGATAATAAACCGACGCCATATACCTTCGCGCCACAGGAAACAGGCGTCGGTTATTTATATAAAACCGACACTATAACTTTGTGTGTTGGTGTTATACAAATAACCGACACCAATTGTTTTGTTTTTTTTTCTGTCAGTCTGCAGATCTGCTGTGGCTGGTCGCAGGATGAGAAACCTGCAGTTAACTACAGGTTTTACGACATCCATTGATATCAGCCAACAACAGGCCACAAACCTGCAAATTTAACAACAAAAATATTCACACATGCATTTAGCAATACAACCTGCAGTTCCATTTTATTTTTACACATTTAGAAACATTCATGTAGCTAGCAATCTGTAGTTCCATTCATTCACATTCACACATGTAGAAACATTCATATAACAACCAACACTTTCATTCATTTTCACTCAGACACATGTAGAAACATCTAGACATGTAGAAACATTCACACATATATTATAATTCAGAAATTCATTTACAAAATATAATTCTTTAGTCATTATTCTCTATCAACATCCCAATTATATTTTAAAACCTCCACTATTTGTATGGTTGTTGCCCATTCTTCTCTTACTTCATTTAATTCTCCAATCGTGTAGGGAGCATGTACATCTGGTAAGTCTGTTCCTGTAGTGGGGTCAGCTTTAAACACATGTAAAGAGAATGATGTATATATATAATTAATGAGCTATAAATAAGATTGATATATTTCATATTATCTAATGAGACTATATAATACCTGAGCAATACAATCGATGTCCATACAACATGACAGACTAACACATATATAGTACATAACAACAGCAGCATCGAATTTACATACAACACTAGCTTAGTACATATATAGTGGGACTTATAAGGTGACGATCCCACCTGGTAAAATATGTTACCGATAACTGCATGTTACGACTGGGAGGTCGTGATTCAGCAACCGTATGCATTAGCAGGAGGACAAACAGATCACCATATGTTTGTCCTCCTGCTAATGCATACAGTTGCTGAATCACGACCTCCCAGTCGTAACATGTAGTTGGTAACCTGTTTTAGCAGGTGTTATCGTCACCTTAGTCCCACTATATGTACTAAGCTAGTGTTGTATGTAAATTCAGCGCTGCTGTTGTTATGCACTATATATGTGTTAGTCTGTCATGTTGTTATATGAATCTGAAGCACTTGTGTGTGCTGCACTTTATGTATTGTATCTGTATCCTACTTCTCTTCATTGGGGCTTCTTCCTGCATATCATGCATATCCTGCATAGCTATGTCATGGCCGTCCTGCATAGCCTTCTTCCTATATTTATTTTTCAAAGAGAATACAAACAAAAATTATTAGTGTAGAGTTAGTGAAATACTGATCAATGTCTAGAATTGGAATCGATCAAGAACCTATTCTCAGCATCGCGTATGTAATCTCGGGTGAGATTGGTCCTATAGTTCTTTAGCACCATCCCACAATGTTTAGCATTTGTATTAACTAGAAGATAATGAAACATCAAATCAGAAAATGATATTGATATTAAAAAAGTAAACATTTAGCTTCAATAAAAAAATATAAACATGCATGCCTCTAAAATTGTGATCTTTTATCAATTAAAAATCCTTCATTGTGATCTCCGCGCACATATAAGTCATCATTAGCTTCAATATTTTGTGCAGTTGGCAACCCAACTGAGAATGGATTGGAGTCATCATATTTATCATAGTACTCTTCTTCATCTATAGGATCTTCAATGAACTGTCTTTTACCATGAAGAACAACTGACCATTTATCATTTGCAAGATCATCGATATAAAATACTTGTTTCGCCTGTGATGCCAATATGAATGGTTCAGCCTTCTCGCCAATCTTTCCAAAGTTCACTAAAGTGAAACCCAATTCATCCACTATAACTCCTTTGGTGTTATCAACCCAATTACATTTGAAGAGCGGAATTCTGAAATCTATGTAGTCAAATTCCCATATCTCTTCAATGACATCGTAATATGACATTTTAGCTTCACGTGGACTCTTATCCTTTGCACTTGCAAAAAACATAGTCGATGCTTGAAGGGTGACCCCACTGTTTTGGACGACACTCTTATCATCTTGGCACTTTGTGTAATATGTGAATCCATTAATGTCATACCCTTCATAAGACATAACAGTCAACTTTGGTTTAAAGGCGAGGCATTTGATAGTTTCAGTAATATCATTTGGTGTTTGAGATAGTTGATGTAAGACTTTATCTTCAAACCACTTAATAAAAGTCTTGTTATGCTCTCTAGCAAGCCACATTGTATTGGCTCGAGGATATTGTCTTTTGATGAAATTGGTATGTTCCTCGATATAAACGTTCACTTCGTCCATGTTATGTAAAATATACAAATGACCTTGTTCCAACTGCTCACGGCTGATTACTTTCACACGTGATCCCAAAATTCCTTTGCCAAATAGCTCGTCAATATTCTTGTCATTATCAGGAGTGTCATTACCACTGAGAAAGTCATTGCAGAAATCCATAACCTCTCTCGCCACAACCTTCAATAATACTCCCTTCAGGCCGATAACGGTTTCGAACATCACCTTTAAAAATGCTCATGTATCGTTCAAAGGGATACATCCAATGCAAGAAAATTGGTCCCAAGATTTTCACTTCCCTAGTCAAGTGGACAACAAGATGTACCATGATATCAAAGAACGAAGGAGGGAAATACATCTCAAGCTGACATAGGGTAACAACCACTTCTCTTTGCAAATTATCGAGAGTCTCAGGGTCAATAACTTTGCTGCAGAGACTGTTGAAAAAGAAACAAAGTCTGGTGATTGCAAACCTTACATGCTTTGGCAATATAGATCGAATTGCCACGTGCAATATTTGTTGCATTAGAGTGTGACAATCATGAGATTTAAGACCTATCAACTTCAGATCTTTCATTGATACCAATCTATGAATGTTGGATGAGTAACCATGTGGCACCTTAACATTTACCAAGCATTCACAAAAGGCTTTCTTCTCTTTTCTTGACAACGTGTAACAAGCGGGAGGTAAGTATGTTCTTTTATTACCCATTTCACATAATTCTGTTAAATCTGACCTTATTCCCATTTCACGTAGGTCCAGTCTGGATTTTATCCCATCTTTAGTCTTACCTGGTATATTTAAAAGAGTACCAATGATACTATCACATACATTTTTCTCAACGTGCATTACATCGATACAATGTCTGACTGTCAAAGAACTCCAATAAGGAAAATCCCAAAATATTGACTTCTTCTTGAATGAAGAATTGTCACTCCGTGTAGTACATTGTGATCTCTTACCAAATTCATTGACAAAGTCTTTTATTATTTCATAAACAACCTCCCCTGGTATAGGTTTAGGTGCACTGCATTCCTCATTCAATCCATTGAATGCTTTGCGCTTCCTACAATATGGATGGAATTTTAGAAGAAACCTTCGATGACTGAGATATACATTCTTACCGCCATGTTTTAGTCTTGTTGAATCAGTGTTCTCTTCACATATAGGACACACTTTAGCTCCTTTGACACTATATCCAGACAAATTCCCATATGTTGGAAAGTCATTAATAGTGCAAAACAACATAGCAAGCAAACGAAATGTCTCTCTTCGTGAAGCATCATAGGTCATCATACCTTCACCCTAGAGTTTCTTTAAGTCATCAATCAGAGGTTCAAGATAAACATCGATGTCATTTCCAGGTTGTTTAGGGCCCGATATCAACAACAACAGCATTACGTACTTATTTTTCATACACAGCCAGGGAGGAAGATTGTATATAACAAGCATGACTGGCCAAGTGCTATGTTGGCTGCTCAATGTCCCGTACGGATTCATCCCGTCTGTACAAAGCACAAGTCTTCGATTCCTGACTTCTTCACCAAATTCAGGGTACAATACATCAATCTTCTTCCACTGTGGGGAATCAGACGCATGTCGTAGGATCCCATCATTATTTTTCTTAACATCTGCATGCCACCGCAAATTCTTCGCATCTATCGGATTGGAAAACAAGTGTTGAAACCATGATATTATAGGTAGATACCACATCACCTTGGCAGGAGAACCAGTTTTGGACTCCCCCGAAGTCATCATTTTATACCGTGACGCACCATATTTTGGACAATCTTTCAAATCCGCATAGTCCTTTTGAAATAATACACAATCATTAGGGCATGCGTGTATCTTCTTGGCATCCATTCCCATTGGGCACAACAATTTTTTACCTGGTATGTTGAGATTGGTAGCTCGTTTCCTTCAGGAAGCATTTCTTTCAACAAAGACAGCAATGACGTGAAGCTTTTGTCGCTCCATCTATTGTTAGCTTTCAACTTATACAATCTCAACACAGCGTTAAGCTTTATAAACTTAGTACAACATGTGTATAACGGCATCTCAGCATCATGCACAATGTTTCTAAAAATGGGAGGTGGATCGGTGTGCTCTATCCCACAACTATCCAGCATCGCATCAACGATGTCTACTGGAACTGGTTCATTCACATCTACGTCATCGTAGGCAATTTCTTCTTCCACACAAGCACTGCTATCGACATCCACTGGTTTCGGGTTTCAAATCTCTCCATGCCAGTGCCATTCTGTATAGCCTTGTATAATCCCATTGCACATGACATGAGTTTTGATTTCGTCACCAGTGTTGACTTTCAAGTTGTTACCGCAATGCCTACATGGACAGTAGAACCGATCTCCAGGTTGTTTCCTATGTTCCTCGGAAAATCTAATGAACTGGTCAAGACCATAAATAAACTCTGGGGTGCAGCGATTGCGAATGGACATCCATGATCTATCCATTCTATGATCAAAGAGAAATCAAGTATATATTAGGACAAGATTAGGGTCTAGGGTTAACAAATACTTGTGATGTCATTATTATATATAATAAATGTGTACCACCTATCCATTCTTGAATACCTAATATCACTAGTAAGTGTATAATGTGTATTGGGTTTTCAAGAAAATTTCGGCAGCATTTCCCCGATGTTCTCCAAGTACATATGTACTTAGAGAACAAACGGGGAAATGCTGCCGAAATTTTCTTGAAAACCCAATACACATTATACACTTACATCCTAAGCGAGATTAGGTGTTCAAGAACAGTCCCAAACCGGGGAATATCCAAGATTTACTCCTAATGAGTAAATCTTGGACGGGTTTCTAGGCCAACAAATAATGTGTTGTCATTCTTATACCTAAAATCCTAGTTCTTCAAGTTAGGGTGATTATTGATGTCTTTAAAAGCATGATTGGCAATTTATGGAAAAGTTCATCATTTACATTCCAAGCATGTCACATGTGTGCATTACAGTTCATCATTAAGCAGGATATAAGCAAGTATGTCATATTAAAATAGACTATACAATATGAGAAAATAGTAGTGTAATCATGCAAATGGGAACATTCATGGGAACACACACTTCAGTTATAAGCATTCATGTAGCAACTTTTAGTTCCATTCATTAATCTCTTTTTACATCCACACACAGGGGTGTACCCCTAAACAATAACTAAACAAAGGGGTTGGTGTACCCCTAAACATGCGCACAATTAAAAAAACTATTAATACAGACAAGTCTAGATAGATAGACAACTAAATACTACACCAACATGGTCCCACATCAATAACTTCTTTTTGATGATGAAGCTGTGTCACGAAGCTCCTCACTGTATTTAGACGAATCTGAACTGACAGGGGCCTCAGAATCAGATTCGTCCAAGCTGATATGCGACGCCGTGCGATCATACCGCAGTAGATGATCGGGGGTCTCGCAGTTGCTGTTGGTTATCCAAACTTTGATGGAATTATGGCCAACTGGACGGAGAAAAATCCTGTTGTAACGGACCACATGCATCTCTCCAATCCAATCACGCCAATCGGATTTTGATACAAGATTTCCCGCCAAATCATACTCAACCTCGATAACATGTGAATAATTGCCAAAAGTTATGGTCACTTTACCAGGCATGTAGTGTCTTCCTTTTAGAAAACACCAATGTTTGGGTATGACCAATTGGTTTAAGGAATGATCATCTAGGATGATGTCCAATTGTTATTCAATAGGGAACGTTAACATTGACATCGAGGCCCAGTTCATAGTGACTGTTATGGGTGGATAGAGACTGCACAATATTAGTATTAACAAAGTGTAAGTACATATAACGATGTTATATATTTTCAGAAAAAGTTGTATAACATCAGTTAACCTTTTATTGCTTGTCATAACCAACTTAATTGTGGTAGACATGATAGCTTGAAAAGAAGTCTACATATGTACTTAGAGAACAAACGAGGAAATGCTACCAAAATTTTCTCGAAAACCCAATACACATTATACACTTACATCTTAAGTGAGATTAGGTGTTCAAGAACAGTCCCAAACCGGGGACTATCTAAGATTTACTCCTAATGAGTAAATCTTGGACGGGTTTCTAGGTGCTTACTAAAATAGAACCATTATATGGAACTAATCCTACATTATACACATACTTTTCCTGAGTAAGATAATGTGCACTTCATGGAATTATTAAGATCTGAATATATATAAGTTGTTTCTACCTACTTTGATGCATATATTGCAGTCCATTGTGTTGAGATAAGAATCCCATGTGATACACACGATTGAGAATCTTTCACGATACTAGGAAAATACACAACTAGATATTCATTTAGATGTTAGACATTCATTTAGGTGTTCCTGATAACTCGCAGGTATGCACAACTATAAAACAATAGACTTGTCACACATAAAACACCCTATACAACTATAAAACAAAAAAGTATTAAGATATGCATGATACAATAACTATTTTGCATCACATTATAGCAGACTTATCATTGATACCTTACTAACTTATTTCCACATTTACATATCATCACTTGATCAAAATTACATGTATTGTATAGACAATAGAGGATTCAACTCAGTAGAAGCACAAAATCAGTACCTAAACCCTAAACACAAATAAGTAAATAACTTTTAAAAAAATAAAAAATGCCCAGCAGCTGCTTGGGCGTGCCTTGGCACCGCCCAAGCAGCCGCCGGAGCAGAGGAAGAAGGAAGAAGGCAGGGGGGCGGGCATACCTTGAGGGAAGAGGAGAGCAGCAGCCGAAGCACAACAACCACCGGCAGAGGCGGCGACAAAGAGAGGAGAAGCGTCGGTGAGGACACGGAGCAGCGGCGGCGAGGGCACGGAGCAGCGATGAGGGCACGGAGCAGGAGCACGGATGGCCGCCGGTGAGCACAGAGGGCAGGAGCAGGAGCAGGAGCACGGCCGCTGGTGAGCACGGAGCAGCGGCGAGGGCAGGAGCACGAGCACGGCAGCGGCGGTGGAGGAGCAATGACCGGTGGGGGCGAGCAAGAAATCGCCAGACCTAACTAAAATCGGGAATGAAACTGGGAAAGGGGGAAGAGTCGCTCGCATTGGTGAGATATTAAGTTGACAATAAGCGTCGGTTATTCAAAATAACTGACAACTAAACCAACAGTGTCAGTTCTTTTCCAACAACCGACGCCTATACTAGATTATAGTCATCAGTTTTTAACTAAAAGACAACCGACAACTATTCCTGTCCCGCGAATAATCTTTGGTCGTCGGTTATTCATTTATAAATCGACGCCATATGTGAAATTTTGGAGGTAATTTTTTCGCTGGAATTTTGGTTTTGGCGGTTGATTTTAGGTGTCAGTTGTTTATTAATTAACTGACACTTAATAAAAGCGGTACCCGTGTCTGGTCGACTTTCACAGATTGTATGTTGGTTTATGTTATAAACCGACACTGTAGAGTTTAGGTGTCTGTTTATGTATACAACCGACACCTTGAAAAGTGACTTTATAAGCCATTTCTGTAGTAGTGTGGGGATAGTCAAGGATGATGTGATGAAGTTGAGGGTAGGCTTTATAGGTAGAGACTAGAGGAGGAAAGGATGAGAGGAAACCAATGTCAATCATTTTTCATTTGATTTCCAACCTAGATGGTGATAAATGTTTCCATTTCAAAAGTTGAAAAATATAATAAAGTCTTCATTTTCCAACATGTTTTCATCTTAATCTATTAAGTAAAAGTAGCAAGATATACTTAACTCGTTATGAGATGCCAAATATTTCAATCATGCCAATTTTTTATTGTAACAATTTCCAATTGATTCCTCGACGAAGAGTAACATTCACAATAAGATTATCCTTTTTCATATTCCTTAGCTTGCAAAATACAATTTGAAATGCAAAAAATTTTGGACCTTTCTTATTATTTGACTTTCCTTTTTTACCAACTCTCAAACCAAACAGACAAGATTTTATGGGCCAACTAAATTTGTAATAAGGCGTGTATCCAAAATCAAAAGCCATTATAAAAACTTATAAAATTGTGATTCGTTGCCTCATTTCATTTTTCTTTATCTAGGATCCTTAACTATCCCCAATTACAAATATTTTCTTTAGTCTATATGGTTAGAATACAATATGTATTGCCAAGTTATCAAAGAAGAGTTATTGTTGGTAACTAAAACTAGTGGATGATTACAAAAAGAAAAAACTAATTACAAATTTTCTAATTGCTTATCCAGAGTTCCACAATTAAAATCATATTACCAAAAGAGATCTCGTATTTCTTTTGACCAATGTTTTTTTGTAACTTAAAATTCATCTTGACCAAAACTAAGGGGTTGGTGGATCAAACCAAAACCCAATAAGGCAAGTATAAAAGATTATATCCATCTTAAATATTCACAAGCCTCTTCAAATACTTTCCTCCTAGTCAATAGAACTATTTGCTAATGCTACTAATATCATTATGTTGAATAATATTTACTATTTGACCAACAAAATATCAAAAAATAAATTGAACCTTAAATACATGAATAGAAACCATATAATGTATCTAACAATTGATTTCTCTGAAATTATTTCCAAAGTATTTAAAAACACTATTATTACTCATTATTTTATATATACTCACTCAAAAATGATATCTTACCAAAATAAAATAATGTATGAAATTCCACTTAGTCACAACTTGCTTTGAAGTCACATAGTGAACCAAGATAGATTTCCTATGAAGAATGGCATTTTAAGGGCTATGCATCACTTTTCTTTTGTGGTAGATCTTATGAGTTAAGACAATGATCTCCTCATGCACCAAAAAAACCTCCTTCACCTTCATTAAACTTTTCTTATAAATGATTCCTATCAAAAGTTTCCTATATACTGGAATCCTCGATACTACTTCAACAAGTGGGATGTTGATGTGAAAGTTGTTGAATATATCAAGAAACTTTTGAATTGCTTGAGGCTATTAGGTAAAGGTACATGTTCCATGATCTTGTGATGGTCTGGGGAAACATGCATGTCGTTGGGTGCATTTTTCTTCCTCAAACTTGATATAAGAATCACTATCTTAGGTACCTACTCTATCTTCAGGCACTCTACTAGATTCTTTCCTCCTCAATGATGAACTAGGGTATGGGTCTTGGTATTCTAGGAACCAAGTTTATGTGTGTATGTACATCTTCAATGGTCTATCCACTACTCAAAGTCACTACCTCATCATATTCATTATTTGGTAACTCAATGTTTCCTAGTAATCCAATCCTTTTTGGCTTCTTCAACTCTATAAATGTCTGAAGCCAACCATCGAATATCCGTCTCTAATTCAAAAATATATGAACCTTGGTTCTGCATTTCCCTCTACAGTTTATCAATGTAGTGGTCATTCTTATCCATGTACTTTTAAAACAAATATTCATCTTATCTGGACGACTTAGATTACCACTGGGAGAGTTTCATTGGTTATGTGTAGTTGATGATGTGAATGAAGTTGTTGATGATCGTAATGAGGATCTTGGTAGAAATTAGTGTTATCCTTCCAAGAGAAGTTTGGATGATTATCCATGGATGCAGTTCAATCCTCTATTTCAACCATCATATATATAATGCTTTTTCTTCTCTGGAATGACCAAATGATAAAGTAGCTTTGAGTTTACTTTTACGATGTGGCTCATTGCAAAATCCCACATATTAGTGATTATGTGAAGTTGTTCTATATAGGTCCCAATTTCTTTTTCAAAGAACTAAACTGAGACTTCAATTGAATGACTTCCTTTAGCTCTTTTTTTACTAGGTTTTCATGCTCTCCTTAACAAGATTGGTTCTTTTTCATGTTCTATATAACCTCTGGGCATTTGGTTGCATAATTCTTCAACATACAAAATCATCCCTTAGTCAAAAAGTTTGATCCCATGGTGGTATCACTAATGCCTAGCTTAATATTTTATGTGATTCTTAGTAAGATTCTACCTTAGTTGCTGTAAGATGTGAATCTTACCCACTACCTCTACCATTTCTTTGGTTGATAAGTGTGTACTAGAATATTTTAATCATTTTATCACATGACTCTATGGAATCTAGATACAAGCAGTTTACTATTATTTTATCTACTCAAAAGAGGATAGGTAAAATATACAGGAAAACCACAATAGTTGGTTCCCTATTAATCTTCATTGTATTGAATAATTCCACATAAGAATATATGTGTTGCATTACGTCCTCATGAAGGTTTTTATAGAATACCTACGACTTTGCAAGTTCCACTAGCATAGAATCAATCTTAAAACTATCTATTCCTCAAAACAAAAATCTTAAAACTATCTATGTCAATTACATTTCAATGTATGCATTAATGTTTTATTGTAGATGATGGACTAACCTTTTCATTTAGATTGTCATTT
The DNA here is from genome assembly GCA_963693085.1 of Alisma plantago-aquatica. NCBI lineage: Eukaryota > Viridiplantae > Streptophyta > Magnoliopsida > Alismatales > Alismataceae > Alisma > Alisma plantago-aquatica. The sequence continues at coordinate 157,527,891 of OY856413.1, forward strand.
TGTCTTGGCATTGGCATTTGCATCATCCTCCTATGTTGGATCTTCTTTCTCCTATTGTTGTGTAATTCATTTGAGACGTGAAGAGTCTAAGATTATATCCTAGTGAACAATGTGATCTTGATCATATGTAAATGGGGGTGAATTCACCATCATTACTACCTCACCTTTGTACCATGCACTATTACCTAGAAAAAGAGACCATGATGTGATATTACAAGATAAAAAAGGCAACATACATAATTATTAAATCAAAATGGCCTAGAGATTCCATTTATAAGTTAAATTGCTAGTGATTATGTTCACCAATTCTCCAAATACAGCACCAAATACCTTACCCATAAATTCTACATGTGAATGCAAGTGCATAATCTTGTATATACATCATTTTGAGATCATATACATCATTGCATAGAGAATTGGATCACTAATTACCACACTACTATTATTGATTATCAAGGTGGATGAAAAGAGTTTAATATTATGGTTACTAATTAATAAATAATGAAACTAAAAGAATAAATAGTTTTTTTATTAACTTTCATAATTGAGGATCCCTACAATTGATTTCATGATGAAAATCCACCATTGATAAATATATTGAATTATTAACAAATTTATATGCCTTTCATAGATAGGTGTTTCAGTATAGTTTTATGTCCCTCCGAATTGTAATATTTTATTTATAACAAAGAACCCTTATTTTGTGGCATTCAAACACAACATAATCCATTTATGTCTATGTCAAAAACTCTTCACAACCAAATGGCTTCCACTATTTCTTAACTTGCGTTCATTATGGAAATTTGATAAAAGATGCCACTGCCAACAACTGATTAAATCTAGGAATTCGATGATGGTATCAAGCACAATCTATCCAATAAACCATCAAATTATGAAATCTAAGGTTAATATAAATATATTAATAAATCTACTAGTTTAAGCATCGCTACTCTAAGATCCTATAGAAATATGAGTACTTCTTATGATTCAGTGTTGCTCCATATAGTTGAGAGATTATAGAACATAAATCATGCTAGAACAATGAGAAAAGAAGGGAATTTCATTATAGTGCGCATAGAAGAAGGATTTTAGCATCTCTAATATGCCTTTGTCAATCAAATCTTCCATTGTTTGCTCTACTGGCTCCAATAAACTCTTCTCTCTTTCTCTCCCTTGGTCTCCATCTGTCAAGCAACATAAATGATGAGAGGTCCCACTAAAATGGCTTTATTAAGTCATAAGTGGGTCTTTTCTCTTTAAACACCTCCTTTAGATCATGATTAAGTGATTTATGTGTTCAGCTATGCAGATTCGATGTTATTGACCAATTTATCGGTACACTGACATGAATGGTTATGAACATCTAAGTCTTCAGTTATCAAGTCAAGGGTTATTGACTAATCAGTTGTTGCATGAATCTGTTAAGTCTTTTGCACATAAATCTCACATGTTTGTGAAGTGATAAAGTTAATTTCATCAACTAGGTGGCCAATGTTGTCATCTTAGTAGAATTTGTAAGTCTGAAGTGTTGTCAATAAAGTTCATGAAATCTATCATAAAGTCAATGGATCAATGTTTTAGGGAATCACTTAAAATCAAACATGCAGGTATCAACATCTTAAATACTTACAATAAAAATTAGAATTAATACTTCAAAAATATTGTTCTTCATGCACAAGAATGTATTTATTTATTTAGTGACAATTGATTAAGAAGATATGTATTAATGACCATTTTCTAATAAATTCATTATAAACTATCAAAGAAAATGGGATAATGGTGTGTACATCACAAATCATTTCTAAATGTATTATAAAAAATGAATTTGAAATTATGTTCCTTTGGTAAAAATAAGGGTTTAAAAATGTGTGGAAGAAATCCCCCACAATCCATGTGATAAATCCTTGTTGCCATTCTTTTAGAAGTAACTCAATTCTTTGAAAGTTATGCATTAAAGATATTTATAGTATAATGAAGAAACTTGGTTTTCAATGTCTTCTGCCCCTTTGTCATATAAAAAACTAGAGGGGCCACAAAATTAGTCTAAAACACTTATATTAGAAAATAAAAAAAGGAAAATATGGACATCAATAAACCACAATGCTTGGTAACAAACATATAACCATCAACATATCACACACAACAAAGAGAATAATTATTCTACATTAAGTGGTTGCATGCTTAGTAATTAGACACAATACGAAGGAAATAGTTCTATAAACCAAGTAAAAAATTTATAAAAGAAACCATAATGCCTCGTAAAGAATGTTCTTTTTTTAGTTTATTGGATCATACAAAATATAAACTCAGATAACCTGGACTAATGTGAAACCTAGTCTTTACAACTGTTGTAGTCCTTATTATCATTGTGATTCATAGATGGATAAACATGTGGAGAATCACCATTTTCATCATCTAACAATATGTTTGGATTTAAATTTCAACATTCTCATCATCTTCTTTTATTTTCCTTTGATAATTTCATCTTTTCCTTATATCTCCAAATCTTCATCTATTTGATGATAGGATGGAGAATTTATTTTCATGTCATCCCAATTCATGTGACACTCCTAAAGAAGATCATTGGCCTTGCCAATGTTAAGAACTAATATCTGGCTGAACTCTGGGAATACACCGTTCAAGGCTACATGACATAAATCTTGAGGTGTGTCTATAGAACTAGTGGAGTATATGATGGAGGAGGATATCCAAAGTTAGGGTATACTCAATATCAAACTTTTGATAAGCATATGAATCATAGTTCTCAGTGGGTGAGAAGGAGGTTGTAGACCCATGCACAAAGAAGGATGATGGGGGAAGGGAAAGTGACACTCACATTGTGCATCATGGAAGAGAGGTTATGATGGAGGTGATTTTTGTCTTGGTTGAGCCAGTGGATTTTGTCTCATGTGTGCAATAAAATGATCAATTGAATCATGCAAATTATCCATCATAGTGGGAGGGTCTTGAGTTTGCGATGTTGGTGGATCTTGCTAAGAGCAACCTTCTTTCTGATAGCAGGAAAGACATGATGCTTACTTCAATATATTGATACAAATGACAAGGGTGCCTGATAACTTCATCGAATACTTTATAGTACTGAAATGATCATGGGAGGTGGTGATTGGGAAAATTCCACATTTGAAGTTTTCCAAGGGGAAAATAGCATCTAGGGTGTTTTGACTAGTGTCAAAAAAAGTTAGATGATACAAAATATAGCAGGACTACTTGAAAAACACATGCTAGAAATAAAAAATAAGAATATTTATTCTCTCAACAATATATGATTGACTCTTCTTGGATGTATGTCATAATTCACAAAGAGCCCTCCCCCCTGAGCTACAGAAGTGAGTGAGAAAGCAAGATGAATGTCCATCTAGTAGTTTTGGAATTGGAATTCTTAAACCATGATGTAAGGAAGAGAGGAAAAAGTTTTCATTAAATACTACTTCAACCATGTGAGAGTAAAAGTTGAAGTATTCAGTGAGACAAGAGATTCCATATTTCCTTCAAAAAATGATCATGGATAGATATCCATCATATGATATCCTTTATCAGGTAAGACAAGAAATTCACTAGTTTTTCTACTTCAATTTCTTGATATCAGATTATAATCACCTCTTACCACTATAAATATAGTATGCGAGAATCTCACAGACCAAATATTTTAAGAATGCATTAACTATTTACTTGGTTGACTTGAATATAATGTTTTTCATTGTGAATGGTAAGTAGGTTATAATTCCATAAACTAAAAATGAGAATATCCTAGGGAATAAGAAAATGTATCTCATTGGTAAGAATGATTGGGAATATATAACTTCGACAATAAATTATAGCTTTATGGATGAATATGTGTCATAAGAAGCTATCCTCCTTTCCTTCCCTCTTCATGTCTAACTTAAATTTTTATTTGCATTTCAATTTCCACTTTTTGGTGTGCAAACAAATCTTATAATTTTGTTTATGTTTGGTTAGATAGGTTCCTATATTTATGTTGGACGAGTGAGTTTGAGCTCACTTTGCTAGAAGTCGATTGACTTGTATTGGGTGTCAAAAGTATGTTCGCACCTTTTTAGTTCATATAGTGGTGAATTTCCTTCTCAAGTTCATTTTAGGTTAGCGGATAGGAATCATACATATGTGTTTCTTTGTTATTGGTATTTATTACTTGAACTCTTGGGTATATATTAAAATCATCCTTCCTCTAATAATATCTTTATCATATATTCCCTCATATTAATTGAGAAATACAATCTTGTAGTCTAACTATTGTGGATATCTTTCCTATAAGAAAAAAGTAACACATCATAAATACATATTAATTCAATAAATTTCGAAATCAAACATACAAGGAAAAAAATGTAGTAATTTAGAGTAGCTTATTTGGAGAAATAATCTCAATAGTCCATAACTGAATAAAGCATTACCACCATGGGTAATAAACATTATTTCTCCACAGAAGATAAAATTTACAAGAATACTTGTAGAATCCTATAGTCTCCAAAGATAGGTGATATTTGAGAAGCACTACCAGATCATCCCATAGTTTCAAAGAGAGGTGAACTTTGAGAAGCACAACTAGAGTATCTTGAAAATATTTATAAATTGTAATCTAATAGACAACAATTTCTAAGTAGAGAGAATTTTAGAAGAGAAGTCAATAATAAAACTGATGAAGTGTCTCGACAAAAAAATACAAGAAAATTGGGAACATGTGATATGGGAATGGTGGAAGTGTGAGAGAAAACAAAGTTGTGCTTATATTAATGATGAGTGAAAAACAATGTAAGTTTACCCCTAGAATTTGTATTTATTACACACCAATAGGGTCCCCCTTTTCACTCACATTATACAATCACTATTGAACATGTAAAATACTATGATGACTCAAAATTGTATTATAATACAAATTAACATAATTTCAAAGTCCTAATTAAGATATAATTATTTTTTTCCATTAATGAGAAAAAAATGGAAGAAAGATTAAATTCACATGACTCGTGAGCCTTGAAACCAGTACGGGCATGCATGGTGCAAGGAAAACATGTCTATGTGACTATATCCATATTTTCCTAACATGCAATCATTTAGTTTTTGTGAAAAAATATTAAAAAGTGATTCCTGATATAAGGAAGTGCACTATGTTGGTGTTTAGTAATACATATTGAAATTCCTACTTCCATTCACAAACTATAATAGCTACTTCTCTTGTATGAACAAGTTCAACATTTACCTCCCTTGGGGTTAGCCTAAGGTTTCTTGCAAAAGTAAAAAAAAAAAAACTAAGCACCTCCAACTGAAAACAAATTGTAGAGTGCTCAACTAATATACACATGATATTGTTCTTTCATTAGTAATACCATTCAACTTCAAACATACCTAAGTTATCAAATATTTCTCCTACATGAACTAGGTGAAGATAATCATTCAACTTGAACCTTGGATTTAAGATGTCTTCCACTAGACACTGAACATGACTATCACAAAATTATAGTTTTAATGCATTAAAGGCCACAAATCTACATAAAGTATCATGATTGACTCCCAAATCATAGAACTCAAGATTAAATTTACTTGAGTATCCTAGAACTATGGAATGTCTATTACTAACTTACAATCATGACACCAACATGTCTCTAGGGTATAGACACAAAGACGCACAAATCATCATGAATGCTACATGGTATCATAAAATTCACCTAAAACCTTATCATCACCACATCAAACTCCATTTGTAGGATCTTCAATCATTTAGGTGGTTTTGATGCTAGTTATGCATTGCCAAGGGGTTTAAGTTCCATCCCTATCTTGAATCACTTAGATAATACCAATGTAAGATCATTACTAAAAGGATATACTGTACTTCCTTTGCTACTAAGTAGTGAAAATCGAAAACACAACCAGACATTATCTGCCATATAGATTCAACTATGATTTGGATGTTTCTAGATTTAATCATTTGTACTTGGATAGGTGTTTCACTATCACTATGAAAAAATAGGCTTGTTTATTGTAACACCCTTGTCCATGTTCTTGGAAACATTCTTTGTTTTTGTTGGATCTTTCTTGTTGAGATAGTTAGGTGTTTTCAAATGACATTATGACATATTCTAAAAAAAATACTACATGATTAACTATTGTTTCACTATATAAGTGAAAGAGAGGGGATTCTTCATCATTAATACAAAATAATATTGTGGTACGTTTTATTATATTATCAAACAAGGAAATTTGCATGGAAAGAGCACAAGAATGCAACAAGAAAGCATCAAAGTTTAAAATTTAGGGAATGTATACATGTTTTGCCTCTCCCCATCCCAATTATACACTAATCTAGTCACGGAGAACTATCCACTCAGCTCAAACAAGGAAATGCAATTCTCCTCCATGCTCCAACAACTACACAACAAAAAAAATTATGCCACAAGGCTAGCCCACAATCATAAGGCCTACAACAACCTTAAACCCTAATCATTTTACTTTGGCCCTAGACAAGAGAGAAAGCATAGATGGTAGAAGAAGAAAGTCCAAACTCCACAATATAAACTTGGGAAAGACTATCCATGGCACTAAGGAGAGGACCAGAACAAGATAAATGATGGAGAAAGGAAGAACAAACATATAAGGACATTCACCTTCAAGATCCACCCAATAATATTTTTCTTAAAGTCATAGGAGGCATGACAAAAATGGATCACCCCTCATTTCTCAAATAGGTTGAAAAAGTCAAATGAATCTTTTGAGTGCAATATAGGTTGAAGCAGACCTATAAATGCACCCTAACAAGGTGACAAAACCACCTTCAAATGGAAAGTATATAATACCCTAGAAATCAAACAATTTAATGTAAATTCAACCAGAGGAGGTGAATTGGAAAAATTGGGAGATCAATGAAAGTATAACACCAGTAGGCCCTAGTCAATTTGATATGTCTTATCAAACAAGCCAGCTGGTATTGCCTGCCCAATAATAGCTGATTGACTGATCTAGCTTGTCAATCTTAGACAATCCTATCAACTCTTATTGATCAATAGTTGATCATAAAACTATAATATTGGCCTCATATGACCATTGGTCGAGGTCGGGTCCAAATTTAACAAAAAAAACTTCCACTCTTCTAACTCCATTTGACACACAATTAACCATGTTATTCTTACATATACACGCATTACGTCATGTAAATCATAAGTTATCATTTAATCACATAAGAGATAAGACTTACAAGCATATGATATAAGTTTTTAATCATATAAGAAAATATGTTGTTAATAAGAATATCATGTCATTTTTTAATCACATTTCATATCTTCGATATCTTCATACATCAAATTACTATGATAATTGTTTACTTAAACCCTATTCCAACATAGGAGTTATAAGTTGAGAGTAATACACATTAAAGATCATATTGAAGTGCATCACACGTGGATATTTACATGAATTAGGAATCCATTTTTTCTTAAACACAAGCAGATGAAGATGCCATGATGTCATTTCAAAACACCTAACTATCTCAACAAGAAAGATCCAATACAAGAAAAGAAGGTTTAGAAGAACAAGGACAAAGGTGTTAGTAAACAAGCCTCTTTCTCCCATATTTTTTCATAGTGATAGTGAAACAAATATCCAAGTACAAATGATTAAATCTAGAAACATCCTATTCATAGTTGAATCTATATGTCAGATAATTTCTAGTTGTGTTTTAGATTTTCACTACATTGGTAGTAAAGGCAGTATAGTCTATTCTTTTAGTAATGATCGTGAGTTGGTATTATCTAAGAAGCTCAAAATAGGGATGGAACTTAAACCCCTTGGCAATGTATAACTAGCATCAAACCCACCTAAATGATTTAAGATCCTACAAATGGAGTTTGATGTAGTGATGATAAGCTTTTAGGTTACTTTTATGATACCATGTAGCATTCTTGGTAGATTCATGCGTCTCTGTGTCTATACCCTAGAGACATGTTGGTGTCATGATTGTAAGTTAGTAATAGATATTCCCTAGTTCTAGCATATTTTTCTCAAGTAAGTTTAATCTTGAGTTCTATGACTTAGAAGTCAATCATGATACTTTATGTAGATTTGTTGCCTTTAACGCATTAAAAAATACTACATGATTAACTAATAACAAAATTTAGCTACTAACAAAATATTATATGAGTGCATAAATGTATGCCCATGATGATTGTCCAAATGAGAATGGTTATAATGCCCTACGAGATAGATGAATTTGATATAATATGTAACTTAAATGCTTATACATAAAATGCAAGATAAGAATGTTTAATTATGACACATGAAGATAGAATGTGTTGTAATGTCAGCATGATGATATATGTGAATATCTATTAATGATAAGAAAGAGATGTTTCATGTGGCATATTTACATGCTTGTGATGATTTTGGAATGTATAAGGAACTCATATAGGTAGAATAGGGAGCCCAACTCTAATGATTAGGTTGGTAGGGATGAGATAGAGTCCCTAATTATGTGATATGTGAGGGAGAGAGTGAGTACATAAGTGGAAAACCTCTCTGATTTTGGAAAGGGTGATTTGATCTATAAATACACACTTCTTTCCTTTTTGGGATGTTGGACCCTTGTCTTATCCCTAAGTAGTTTTCCCTTGTGTCATCACTTTGATAGGTTGGTATGTAGGTCCATGGTAGCATCCCAATTGGTGGTTTAGTGGTTACCCTAGTAAATATGAGATGAATGAGTTGTGAGATGAATGATGATAAAATGTGTATCAGAAATATGTATAAAATATAAGTGATAATGTGAAAATCATGTGTTCATGTTTGTATCAAACTCTTTGGATTTTATTCATTTATTTTATTATATTACATCATATCATGTTGTATATTATTCAACTACTAAGTAATTCATGGAATCATAAGAATAATCCTCCTTGTCTATGCATATATGTCGAGTGAGTAGTACCAACTCAATTGGGTGGAAATGCCTCACAAAAAATGTTTCCAGAGTTGTTTAGGAATCAAAGTGTGGTGATTAGTGTTGGAGTTTTATTATGTTGTATTAGTTGTATGTAGTCCATGCAGACTCAATCCTGGTGGGAGAGTCACATCACATGGTTTATTTTTGAATTTTCCCTTTTTTTTGTTGAATCTTGTATTCGCTTGCATGTTTAGTAGTCAAGTTGTAACAATAATATGAATCCTTATGTGTCATTTTTATATAAGAATCGTGCATATGAAACATATTATGTACAATGTGATACATTGTGACAGCATAATTATTCCTAGTTTATATAATGTTATACTACATATATCTAATTTTATTGTGTCACATTTAGGATATAAGTAATATTTATTTAGCTTATCTTGTTAGACCTAAGATTTTTTTTCTTATGCTTCCATTGCTTTTTTTAGATCTCATTAAGATTTTATATGGTTTCAACAATAAGTTTTTCTATTTATTCACCTATGGGGTTAATTAGATAAAATAGGGAGGCAAGCTTCATAGTCATTATATGTATAATGGACATAAATCCATGCAATGATTTAACTTACAAGTCTCTTTCACCGAAAGAACACAAATTAGCCTCATTAGTGTTCATAGACAACATGCTATATTTTTTAAATATTTATGTAAAAAATCTCTCTTAATAGGAATATATATCCTATGTTCTTATTAATCTCCATTCATGTAAATGCATCATGCATCTCTATATCTCTCAACAAAAAGATATTTTTCACATAAATGCATCCCGAGTGAAGAAGTTATTTACCTCAACGCTTTGTTAACATCCTATTAATAGAACTATCACAAAAATAGGTGTATTAACCCAACTTAAACATAGAAAATGCAATTTATGGCTGTCTACAAATAATAATTCACACCAAACTTCTAATAATCTATGAACACCATAATTTTTATATAGGATTGTCACTATCATTTTGTAGTAGAGCATTACTTTAAAGGTATGGAGTAATAAAAATTTAAGTGATGTGTTTTCAAATATCTTCAGTTATGCCTTCAACACTATGAGAATGATAGAGGACAATACCATCTATAAACATAGTGTATTTCCATCCCTAAAATCACATCAGCTACATCAACATTTTTGTCTCAAAGTTGCTACACTAAAATGATTTTGTTCCATTTATCACTTTCATATTGGTACCAAAACTAGTATATCATCTATGTTAATATATAATACAACTAGCCTATCTTTGTTGGTATCATAGCAAGCATACATATCGTAATCATTTTAAATGTAGGCATAAGATCATATCATTGGTATCAAATTTCTAATGCAAATTCTTAGGGACTTCTTTCAAACCAAACCAATATTTAGCTACCTTACAACACCTTTAACACATTCTTGATGGACATCAAACTTTGAGTTATATTCCATCTCTATCTCCTCTTAAAAATTGCAATGTAGGAACATTGTCTTTCATACATTTGATGAATAAGGTTATAAATAAAAGCCATTTCTATAAGAACACTGATTGTGGTCGTGAGGGAAATATGTGGATATATATCACACTAATATATGATCCTTTTATGTGTTTCCATTAGCAACTTATCTCATTATTTATATGCTAGTTTCTCATCTCCAATAAGTTTCTTGTTAAAGATACATTTACAACCAAAACATTTACAAAATCATGTGCATATACACCAAGTTATAAGTTACATTTTTGAGGATTGATTGGATACAAATGGATATAGCTTATTTTAAGATTGCTCTAGAATACATACATTATTTAAAGGATACAAGATCGTCCCATACGATGCAAGTGGGGAAATGAATTGCAATTTTTTTGGAGATCCTAGTCCATATTCACTTCCCAAGTTCAACAATTTACTCATAAAGGTAAGACTCAATGATAGTGTATATCGATTCAACCACAACACCAATCACTAATTAGACATGTGTGATGGAGTAGACTTTTAGAATCCTTAAATATCAAGGACATAAGTGAATTCTTGCATGTTGAGTTATTTTGGGAGTTCCAAGTGTTTTGTCAAAGTTTGGATGGCAAATGATAAGTATATTATGATTAAGTTTCTTAACTTTATGCCTTTTTGAAGTATATAGTTAGATTATCAAATAGTTGAGTTTTATCACCAAATTTGAGTGCAAGATATCTTTAGAGGTAGTAACTCTATGGTTAAATTTTGGTAGCATTTGGATGTTCCTAGAGGAAGTTATGAGAGTTTGAAATTTGGGAAATAATACGCTTTATTGGTATTTGATTAGTCTTACTGATTAAATAGGTGTCACAAACCCTTGGCTTCCATGCGATCGTATCTCTAGCCGTGGATCCAAGATCCAGTGGCTACTTTCCCAGTGCTTAAGTGAGCCTCGGATTCGGTCCTATAATGGGCTTTTCATAACTGTTGGATGTAGATTGGACGACCCTGAGATCACCTCCAAGCTCTGGATCTGGAGGAGTCATGGGAGCAGAGTGGCGTGTGAGAATCCACGCCACCACGATCTCCAGACGTGCATCTAAAAGAGGAAGCAACTGAGCAGTTATCTTTGCCTTGTTGAGAAGAATAGACCGACCCCTTACAACAATCTTCCCATGACCAGTGCTGGGAGCATCACCTTATCCCCTATCCCGCCTCTCCACCGAAACGTACAGGCGTAGAAAGGAACAGGATAAAGAATGTAGCAGAGGCAAAAGGAGTTCAAAGGAGAAGAAAGAAGGGGATGATAAATCTCAGGGTTGGTGGAGTTTGACCACAGTCTCATTGTAGGCTTCTGTGAGGTTATCATGGTTGACGAGCTCCTCACGGCCAGAGTTGGAGGTAGGGTTTGGGGGAGTGTGATGATCACTTATCTCCAGAATTGGGGGACACACTGAGTTGCATATGCTCTTGCAGAGCTCGTAGAAGTGATTTCGAAGCCTGAGATCCTTCCCAAGTCAAACGCCCTTCACCCATCTCCTTGCTCTGCCATGACTGCGCCCTTGACGGCAGGCTCGTGGATGTAGATCCCTGGAGTTGCGGACTAGAAAGTGAGGAGACGAGGAGGTATGTAAGATCTCAACGAAGCTGGGGCATCTATTATCTCTCTCTAAGGAGCCACTGATCTTCCTTGTTTCCTCACCGGTTGAGGACCGTGCGGCGGCGTCTCCGTAGGACAGAGGTGGGCTCACGATCGCATCTCGGACTCGCGAGGATGAAAAAGGGAGCAGGCTGAGCCGACTGACCCACAGGTAGAACCAGTCCACCCAACACAACTCAGGACCTGGACCAGGTTCCAGCGGGAAGAAAGGGAGCAACGCCTCTACCACGTGTCACCTCTGGATTGGCTGATTGAGGTAATATCTCAGAAAATGTCCATATCTTCAATAATTCGTAGAAATTAGCCCACTTATCAGAAAAATACAAATAAGGTACCAAAATTCTTAGAAAAATGAGTAGAATAACATGGTACCATAAAATTCGTGTTTTGATGCACTAATGTTAGGAATACTGTGTAAGTTGTATAATGTTTATACCCTTTGTTATAAATAGTAAATGATGGCCTAAAATTATGAGAACTTGTTGATAAATCATAAATCATGTTTTTAGTCCATATAAGGTCAGTAATCATGATGTTGATGCACGAAATCATGTAATTTGCTTATAATGTCTTTTAGGGCTAATAACCCTAAATAAAATGCAATAAATGCACACATGCTCAATAAATGATAAAATTCACACAGTAAGCTCATATCAATATATGGAACCTCAGTTTAATTATGAGATCATAAAGATGAACAGAATCCATGTTATATGAAGATGAATCTTAATACATGTTATAAAACCCTAATCTAGATTAATGATGTAACCTAGGGTTAATATGTGGAAAAAAAAGGATATGAAACCTAATGTTCAGATGATGAACTTTGATAATGAGATGTAATCTGGAAAATGACATCAGTGAGATAATCATAAGATAAGAATACAAGTAATGATACACATATCCTAATGAACTAAGAGAAACTCTAATGAACACGATTAGGGTTAAGATGAGATGTAAGATGATGTGAACCTAATGATAGTATATGATCTTGTCTTGATCAGGTTTAACAAAGTTATAGTTGATATGGGGATATGATGATTAGGAATGTCTCTTTGGAAGGTATGCCATTACCTCTTTCTTGGCTTATTATACATTATGCTTGTGTTATATGGTAGTAAAGACTTGGCATATGGTATTGATTGAAATGATTGTCTTGTATGATATGTTGCTTGAATTTCCATATTTATGGCTATGAACACCTGCAAACATAATATAGACGTTCCATCATAATATAGCTCATAAACCACTTGGTGGTAGAGCGCATGCATAATGATCACAAACCACTTGGTGGTAGATCATATGATGTTTGTATAATGATCACAAACCACTTGGTGGTAGATCATAAGGCCTGAAGACGTCAAAGCCACTTGGTGGCAGACACACGAGATATATGATGGAAATGTGCTTAAAATATGTGTTCTCTTTTGCTAATGAATATCTTTGTGCAAGCATACACTTTTCTTATAATCTTCTATTACTGCCAAGTATTAGTTTTATCTTATTGCCAAGATATGATGAGAGGTATATAAAAGACACGTATGCGTACTCAGTACAATATTCTTGAATAATGTGCTGACGCGTACCGCATGTAATCTTTTTTTTAGGTTGTGGTTATGATCTTGAAGATCCAGGATAGTGAGAGTTGTGTGGCGAGTTGATGTACAGGTGGACCTGTTGTCTTAAGATCCTGTAGTTTAGATGTAGTACATGTATATGTATAAGTTTGTTGTTCAATATGTAATATCAAATGTTGTAACAATTCATGTTGTAATTATATGTTGAATGGTGAACATGTGTGTATGGTTTTATTATTGTTCATGTACATGTTCTACTGATTGTTTCCTTCTGACTCCCTTGATTTTCTCTTTCTTAGCCTAATGTGTGATGTTTAAATTGGGATTCTCATTGAGGTGAGGGTTTCAATTTGTACGTCATACATCAGATTAAGTTTTAAAAAATTCGGGGACGTCACAGGTGGTATCAAAGCATGAACAATAGCAAAGCCTGACATTTTCTCATTATGCAACACAAAACCAAAGAACCTTGAACTTAGAAATATTTAGGGTTAGACTAGTCATTTTTTAGAGACTAGATCTGACCTAGACTTTAGGTTAGCACCTAGATGTCTGAGAACTAGGTTTAGACTGGTGCTTGTTGTATAACAGGTCCTTAGATGTCGTTCTTTCCTTATAGTGCAGCGGTATGGGACGTTGCAGTATTTGGAAATGACTTACATCAAGGGAAGAGAAACCCTAGACATATTGTGCACATTGTCTAGAGTGTCTACACTAGTGTACCCCTTGTTCTCACCCTTTTCACTAGTTTTCATGACATTGTACTCTCTACTATGTGTGGGACACTCGTTTTTAGGATTTGGTTTTTGATTCCAAATGGATCGAACCTCAATAGTTTTCTCTGACACTTGTTTTATCGGAGAAAAACTATATAATATTTTATTATGTATATGTATTACAAAAATGTGTCCCCACACATGTATGAGTAGGAGGTGATCATGCAACCTAAGTGAAAGTGAATGACATCAGTCTAGAAGGGAGAGTAGTTCTAGATTAGATATCTAGAGCCTTTTTTATTTATATGTTAGATGTAATAGATGATATAAGTTTTCATGATATGATGTAAGCCTTATATAGATGACATAAGATGGTTATGATGATCTATGTTTGTCTTCGAGGACTTAAGTTCAGTTTTGAGGATTTGGGATAAGTTTTGATGATGAAAGTAACTATGCTTTTATGAGATAAGATAAGCTAAGTTAAGACAAGGTTGTGAGTCAGCATGAGTCTCAAGCTCTTTTACAAAGGAGGACCTCTAGTGTTAGGACCAATTTTAGGGTTAATTCCAGAGAGAGTGAGACAGAATGGGAGAAGGTTAGAAGAACCTAAACTCCAAGATATGAGAATTCTGAGATATGTGATATGATATGTCCTAAACTAGACTAATCCTGAGTGAATGAGTTGTGTTGCTTTATGCATGATTCCTATAGTTTGTTAAACCATAGATCTCCTTGGGAGGGCCAAACCCTAGATTCAAAGAGAGGCTGGCTATATGTGCATATGTGAATATGAATATGAGTTCCTGCCATCTGGGTGAGGGAGAGAGCCCAAAACCCTAGAGGAGGTAGCTATGTTAGTTTCTTTGAACCCTCATGCTCGGGTTGGTGGTTTCCCACATAGGAATAAAGTAGTGTATATAAGAGAGTTTTGGGTAAGCATGTTTCATGGGTAGAAGACCTATGATGAGAATATCATGTCATGTTTTGGTTTGTGTTTATGTGTCTAGAGCTTGTATGGCTATCCCTAGTGCCAATGAGGTAATCCAAGAACCCTAGACCAAGAGGAAAGATAAAGTATATGCATATGGGACACTCATAGAGATGAGTTTGCTCAGAGAGATTGAGCATGACACTACCCTCATGGTATAGGTTAGAGGAACCTCATTTAGACTATATAAAGCTTTGATATACGTTTCACGAGCCACCTGTATAAGTTTGTTAGCACAACCATGATATAATATATGTAAGATGTGATCTAATCTCGATGACATGATATATAGACATGATATGATGGAAACCTAGAGATGGTTTAATAGATAGAAATGCATAAATGGTTAATCATGTACATGAATAATGATTATTACTGTGAAACTATTATTTAATATTGTGATAAATTCACTAGTAAATGATGCAATTTATTATGAGTAATGAAATAAGATCATACGAATGAAACATGTTACACAAGGTGCTAATCTTAGTGCTTAACAAAGATGGAAAATATAGTTTGATAGTTAGCACAACATAATGTTGATGACACCTTGACATAATTGGTCAACTTTAGTTAACTTCTTTGGAACGTGATAGTATGATGTCAAATATTAATGCATGAGCCAAGATAAGGAAACAAATCTAACATAAGAGATATGTAATAACTTAAGCTAAGTTTCTAAACCCTTGTTTGAGCTTCCTTGAAGTGATGTTTCACCCTAGATGTTTTAAAACATCCCCAGTAGCTTGGATATAGTTCTGGAGCTCTTGTCTATGTTGTACATAGAATGGTGCCTACATGTGGATGAAGGCAAGAGAATGTTTTCTCTGGAAGTATGAGTATGGTTTACTTTCGAGGACGAAAGTTCTTTTAAGATGTGTATGATGTAAAAGACTGGATTTCTGGCTTACTTCTGAGGATGGAATTTCTTTTAAGGTGCATAGGATGTGATGGAGTAGACTTTTCAAATCCTTAAATATCAAGGACATAAGTGAATTCTTGCATGTTGAGTTATTTTGGGATTTCCAAGTGTTTTGTCAAAGTTTGGATGGAAAATGATAAGTATATTATGATTAAGTTTCTTAACTTTATGCCTTTTTGAAGTATATAGTTGGATGATCAAATAGTTGAGTTTTGTCACCAAATTTGAGTGCAAGGTATCTTTAGATGTAGTAACGCTATGGTTAAATTTTGGTGGCATTTGGATGTTCCTAGAGGAAGTTATGAGAGTTTGAAATTTGGGAAATAATATGCTTTGTTGGTGTTTGATTAGTCTAAGTTACTGATTAAATAGGTGTCACACACCCTTGGCTTCCATGCGATCCTATCTCTAGTTGTGGATCCCAGATCCAGTGGTTACTTTCCCAGCGCTTAAGTGAGCCTCGGATTCGGTCCTTTAATGGGCCTTTCATAACTGTTGGATGTAGATCGGACGACCCTGAGATCACCTCCAAGCTCCGAATCTGGAGGAGTCATGGGAGCAGAGTGGCATGCGAGAATCCACGCCACCACGATCTCCAGACGTGCATCTAAAATAGTAAGCAACTGAGCAGTTATCTTTGCCTTGTCGAGAAGAATAGACCGACCCCTTACAACAGTCTGCCCATGACCAGTGCTGCGAGCATCACCTTATCCCCTATCCCTCCTCTCCACCGAAACGTACAGGCCGTAGAAAGGAATAGGATAAAGAATGTAGCAGAGGTAGAAGGAGTTCAAAGGAGAAGAAAGAAGCGGATGATAGAGCTCAGGGTTGGTGGAGTTTGACCACAGTCTCATCGTAGGCTTCTATGAGGTTATCATGGTTGACGAGCTCCTCACGGCCAGAGTTGGAGGTAGGGTTTGGGGGAGTGTGATGATCACTTATCTCTAGAATTGGAGGACACATTGAGTTGTGTATGCTCTTGCAGAGCTCGTAGAAGTGATTTCGAAGCCTGAGAGCCTTCCCAAGTCAAACACCCTTCACCCATCTCCTTGCTCTGCCGCGACGACGTCCTTGACGGCAGGCTCGTGGATGTAGATCCCTGGAGCTGCAGACTAGAAAGTGAGGAGTCAAGGAGGTCTGCAAGATCTCAACGAAGCTGGGGGATTTATTGTCTCTCTGTAAGGAGCCACTGATCTGCCTTGTTTCCTTACCGGCTGAGGACCGTGCGGCGACGTCTCCGCAGGACAGAGGCGGGCTCACGCTCGCATCTCGGACTCGCGAGGATGAAAAAGGGAGCGGGCTGAGCCGACTGACCCACAGGCAGAACCAGTCGACCCAACACAACTCAGGACCTGGACCGGGTCCCAAAGGGAAGAAAGGGAGCAACGCCTCTACCACGTGTCGCCTCCGGATTGGCTGATTGAGGTAATATCTCAGAAAATGTCCAGATCTTAAATAATTCGTAGAAATTAGCCCACTTATCAGAAAAATACAAATAAGGTACCAAAATTCTCAAAAAAATGAGTAGAATAACATGGTACCATAAAATTAGTTTTTTGCTGCACTAATGTTAGTAATATCGTGTAAGTTGTATAATGTTTATACCCTTTGTTATAAATAGTAAATGATAGACGAAAATTATGAGAACTTGTTGATAAATCATAAATCATGTTTTTAGTCAATATAAGGTCAATAATCATGATGTTGATGCACGAAATCATGTAATTTCCTTATAATGTCTATTTAGGGCTAATAACCCTAAATAAAATGCAATAAATGCATACATGCTCAATAAATGATGAAATTCACAGAGTAAGCTCATATCAATATATGGAACCTCAATTTTAATTATGAGGTCATAAAGATGAATAGAATCAATGTTATATGAAGATGAATCTTAATACATGTTATAAAACCCTAATCTAGGTTAATGATGTAACCTAGAGTTAATATGTGCACAAAAAAGGATATGGGACCTTATTGTTCATATGATGAACTTTGATAATGAGATGTAACCTGGAAAATGACATCAGTGAGATAATCATAAGATAAGAATACAAGTAATGATACACATATCCTAATGAACTAAGAGAAACTCTAATGAATACGATTAGGGTTAAGATGAGATGTAAGATGATGTGAACCTGATGATAGTATATGATCTTGTCTTGATCAGGTTTAACAAAGTTATAGTTGATATGGAGATATGATGATTAGGAATGTCTCTTTGGAAGGTACACCATTACCTCTTGCTTGGCTTATTATACATTTTGCTTGTGTTATAAGGTATTAAAGACTTGGCATATGGTATTGATTGAAATGATTGTCTTATATGATATTTTGCTTGAATTTCCATATTTATGGCTATGAACACCTGCAAACATAATATAGATGTTCCATCATAATATAGCTAATAAACCACTTGGTGGTAGAGCGCATGCATAATGATCACAAACCACTTGGTGGTAGATCATATGATGTTTGTATAATGATCACAAACCACTTGGTGGTAGATCATAAGGCCTGAAGATGTCAAAGACACTTGGTGGCAGACGCACGAGATATATGATGGAAATGTGCTTAAAATATGTGTTCTCTTTTGCTAATGAATATCTTTGTGCAAGCATACACTTTTCTTATATTCTTCTGTTACTGCCAAGTATTAGTTTTATCTTATTGCCAAGATATGATGAGAGGTATATAAAAGACACGTAGGCATACTCAGTACAATATTCTTGAATATTGTGTTGACGCGTACCACATGTAATCTTTTGTTTAGGTTGTGGTTATGATCTTGAAGATCTAGGATAGTGAGAGTTGTGTGGCGAGCTGATGTACAGGTGGACCTGTTGTATTAAGATCTTATAGTTTAGATGTAGTACATGTATATGTATAAGTTTGTTGTTCAATATGTAATATCAAATGTGGTAACAATTCATGTTGTAATTATATGTTGAATGGTGAACATGTGTGTATGGTTTTATTATTGTTCATGTACATGTGCTATTGATTGTTTCCTTCTGACTCCCATGATTTTCTCTTTCTTAGCCTAATGTGTGATTTTTAAATTGGGATTCTTGTTGAGGTGAGGGTTTCAATTTGGACGTCATACATCAGATTATTTTTTAGAAAATTTGGGGACGTCACAACATGAGTAGGTTTGGGTTGTAGATTGTATATCAAGTTGAGTAATGTTCTAGATCTCACTAGTTTTCATGGGAAACACCTCCCCAAAATTTTTCACATAATACATTTCAATAATCCTATTGATATTTATGATAAATATTTCAAACATAAACCCTTTTGTTTAAGGGGAACTCTATTAAGTGTATGCCAATTCATCATCTGATATTCCATCCATATGTATGTAGTTGTTTAGCCTATAGATATAGAGTATGTGATTTTATTATACATATTAGGGCCCACTTCTCCAACCTAATATGACATTAGGTTATGGAAAATATGGAGAAGTTACCTCATGAATATATATACCATGTAATTTGCATGACTTCAACAGCATGCTTGAGGTATACTTGCCCTACAATAGACCTTAAACATTAAGTACCTTGTGAATTTGCAATTCTGCTTCTTTCTAGTATATTTGGAATACTTCTAGCATTTTATCCTTCCATTTTTTGTAGGAAAGTGTAACTATATATAGTGAAAACAAAAATAAATGTAAAAATATAGATTCAATTATCCATGGTTGTTATACTAGTGAGGTTACATATACTTGTGTCCATCTAGCATAAAATGTTAATATTTATATCAATAATAAATTTGTATTTATGGTAGTGTTAGTTGTGTGTGCATGTTTTAACATTTGTAAACTCGATCATAACCCACAAGTATACCGGTGTGTGTAGTATTATCAAGATTGTCCAAGGAGCAGGGTATTGTTAGGCTCAAGAGTATTGAACTTCAACAATATAGATCATTTAATAAAATTTGAGTTTGATTGGAGATAACTAGAAAATGAAAGAGCATGAACTAAATTAAGAGGTCTTAGATCAAATTTTGGAGATCTTGGTCATAGGATTTCACTTCCATACTATTACTCACATGTGAATACAAAATTAAAACATGTGAATTAGCTTGCAAAGGAGGTCGCAATCATCATACACCTCCTGGTGATATGAGACGGTTCTCATCTTCAGATAAACTCCCATGCTTATGTTTAGATTCAAAGAGAACCTTGGTTCCAAAACATTCCCTAGCCACTCCCATGGTCAAGAGTTTGTTTCTAAGAGATCTACTCCATACTGTCTCATAAATTCTCCCGAATTGTATAATGAAGCATAAAACAAGCATATATAATGACATGTCAAACATACAATCAAAAACACACCATAGAAGATCTTGGAGAAGCAAATTAACTAACATTAAATATAAATTACGAGTTCACATGTGTAGTAGCATGGGATCTACTCTCCCATACCCAAGAAAAAGGGTTCTACTCACATGTGATGAAGATACACAAGGGCAGGGCACAAATTCCAGAGTTTTGCATGACTAAAGAGAAGAAAGAGCAAAGGGAACCAAAGGGTGAAGTTGAGTAAAGTGAAACTCCAGTTGGAGGATAGAATTCCACTCTTGCAGCTACTCCCACTCGAACTGTCTTCCCTCCCGAGAAGCTTGGACAAGTACAAAAGAACAACTGCATCTTTTAGAGAAGAAATGGTGATGAATGTATATTCTTCCCAAGAAACCTCTCATTCTTCCCCAAAATCCTCCTCCTCTTGCTCTGCAACTCCATTTAGTCATAAAATGTTTCAAATAAAAATATATAACCACCCCATCTGGCTGGTCTCATCTTTAAAATGAGGGGCGGTTGTTTAAAAAATCTATAGAAACTGACAAAGAAACGCCATGTCGCTCAATGCAACAGTTTGGTGAACTTGTCTTCCGCGAAGAGGACATGACATGCCACTAAAAAGACACACAATATAGCTGTAACTAAAGTCGATTTGGGTAGATAGTACATGTCATGTGTCAATAAACACACATCATGTACTTTGGAAGAACTTTAAATTTTGGCTTTTGAACATGAGGACACATCATGTTTGGATGAACAACACTCCATGTCTTTTATTATATAGTTGAAGACAAAATCCTCTTGAAACTTACATGCAGTGTGTTAAATAACTCACTCCATGTCTTCTACTTTACGTTAATGGTTGTCCTTCTTGGAAAGTTACACGTCGTGTGTTAATAAAGACACAGCATGTCTTCCTCAATTTCTTGAGGATCAACTCTATATCAAATGGAAATCATCAGAGAATCCAACTAAGGTCGGATTTGGGTTGGATTAGCCCAATTTCATCATCTTTATGGTGTACCTACGATCATAGTCATGTAATGAGTAAAACAACTACACAGATGGCAAACTAAATATGATTAAAGGCCTAATGAAGAGAAAAATAAACTTAATTTATATGTGAAAGTGTGCAAATAGTATATATGAAATATGCACACCAAATCCCCCTAATCTTGAACTATTGCTTGTCCTCAAGCAAAAAGAGCATAGAAACACAAATGAAGGAATTGTCAAAAGGTTTATGAGTATGACACCAACCCAACCATAATCAAAAGGTTTATACTCATAACTTTGATTTCAACTTAAACACCTAAGAAAGAGATTTTTAATTCAGTAGGGGTGGTAACAAATCAAATGAAATAGTCAACTAGGAAGCACTAAATGGAGCTTAAATAACCAAGCCAAACAATTAGTGAGTCTGCAACCAAAACATTCAGCTATTAAGGATGCAAATGATGGATTCTTAGTTAATGTTATCAAAATTTCATCTTGCTCTCCTTGTTTTCCAAAAGCTATGAGTGGATTTTGGGTTCTGTCACTCGACTGCTAATGTAGGCTTATGCACACATGGAGTGTTGGATGGGGTATTTTACCCTCTTTTAAGACATACCACCTAACTATCATGGCCATATCAGACTTACACTAGGCTAGTATGATATGTGGGCGATTTAGCAATCTTTTCAAGTGGTAATTAAGGTGAAGTGAACTGAAAGAGATTTTTAGATGAGATTGGGTTTTACTTATTTTCCCTAGAATATAGAAGAGTTAACTAAATTGCAACATTATCTAGATTCCATTCACTTGTTTTAAAAAAATCACTAAAAAGGTGTGATTGAAAAAGCACTAAGAGTTTGGTAAGGGCATCCCATGCTCTAAGTAGTGTTTCAAAGTTGGTTTATTCACAAAATTTGTTACCATTACATGAGTTAGGCAATCAAGGATGTGAAAGATGAAATTTCATGATAAAATATAAACATGAAGTTAAGAACATGCTGGTGTCCATGAAGTTTCATTTGATTTATGCATGCCTTTTATAATTTCCACAAATGACATTTCTTAAGAGGGAGAATAAGATAGTTCAACACAAAAGGAAATCAATTCATAACACAAGATAGGAATTATATCATGCTAGATTTGTCATAAGAAGAACAAAAACTAAAACAAGTACTAAGGAAAAGATGATGAAAAGAAACTAAAGAAACTACAACTACATTACCAACTGGTTTCACCCCCTAAGCTTGAAATATGTAGTGTCCTCACTACATCAATCAAACTCAAGGTGATAGCAACCGATTACCTATCATGGAGGGAATCAAGATCAAGTGATATCACCCTCATGACCAGTTGGGAAGTATTGTTTCAGCAAATCACCATGGTCAAGAATCTCTACAGTCATCGGATCTGGAGGAGTGGGCTCTGGCTGAGGATGGGGTGGTGGAAGTGTGGGCTATGGAGGTTGTGGCATGGCATAGTGGCCTTGCGAAATGTGTTGCATATCCATTCATTAGACCATGTTGTGCATAACAGAATATTGTTGACTCATAAGATCAAAATGGTTGTCCAGATGGTCAAATCTCCATTGGACATAGCCATATAGGTGCAGAACATCAGGCATGCACCGATTGTAGTTTGTGGAGGGAGGTGGTGGAGCAATGACAACTAAAGCAAGTGCATTTGGTGCATCCTCATGCTCATCAGAATTAGAAAGAGTCAAATTTTGATTGTCTTTGTTCATCACAATCATTGCTTCCAAATTAGGCAAGTCAATATATTGGTCATCAGTGAAATATTTTTTAAATTCGGAGTCATTGTTGGCAACACGAACAAGTAGACTAGAAGAGAAAAATAGTTTAATGACCACCAAGTTCCTCCTAGGAGTATCCTCTATATCAGTAAATTCAATATTCACCTTACATGCAACATGGGTAATAAAACCACAACACAAGATGTCACCTGATTTGCTTTTCTTGATTTTTTTTTATATCAAAGATTCTAGTGAGATTAAAGAATTCCGCATTGATGTTGTAATCATTCACCATTGCCCAAAGAAATAATAAGGATTTATTCCGCCATACCCCTTGAGTTTCCTTCTTAACAAAAACTTTTGTTCTAAGTATCATGTTGACATATCGAAAAATAGGATTATGGATACGTGTTGCCCTAACTTTCTTAGCCCCATGCCTTGTCTCATAAGTGATTTGATTCTATAAATAATCATTGTTGAACTGAGAAGGGTAATGTAGACAACCCCCATAGTGGCAGTGGAGTGCCTAACATAATTCCTTGAATGTTAATTTGTAAGCTTGACCCAGAAGACGGAAATGAATAATACCATAGGGCTCATGACGCTTTCTTGGGCTCATCCTCAAATTTGAGAGTAGTAAGGAATTCATAAGTTATCCTGGGATAGGTGTTTCTCACCAAACAATAGATATACCTTACTCCCAGCTCTTCTAGGAGACCGAGGACTTCATCCTTGAACCCTAAAGCTTCCATAGTCTGCTCATGAGTAAATCTTGTAGGAAGAACCCTGCTGGAAATAAGAAATTGATGATACATAGGTGGTGGAGTATAAGAGTGGTGTGTAGAGATGAGATGGAGGTTAGAGACTTTGTCTCAGTGCCGATGTGGTGTTGGGCGGTGTACGGACTCGCTATCATTGATCGGAGAAAGAGCGTTGGTGGGGCAGGACATGACTGGGAACATGAATGATTGTAAGGGGTGAATGAGAGTGGCAGTTGGACTTAGGGTTAAACCACAATTCTAACTTGCAAACACAATGTTTCTTTCAAAGGACACATCATTGTTTAATATATAATTTGTCTACCTCTTTGATATTTACCTTGTTTAATGAAGACATGATGTGTAAAAATTAAGACACGTCGTGTAACTTTCCAGAGAGATAGTTGAAGTTTCCAAAATGATAACAACATGGCGTGAACCAATTAAGACACATTGTTTGTTTTTCCAAAAAATTTGTGGCATAGGAAGGAACTATCGTACACGCAGTGTTTGATTAAAAACACACCGTGTAAGATTTCAGCAGACTTGTGATGGTCCCAACCTGATAACGACACGATGTGTGTAAATAAAGACATGGTGTATATTTTGAAAGAAAAAATGTTGCCTTGCGAATGAACCATCCGATAGGCCATGTACAAATAAAGACATGACATGTTACTTACTATAAAACATCTACATCTATTTGAACTATAGGACATGTCGTGTTTGGAATTATACATGACATGTGAGTTTCAAGAGACCCATATTTTTAGCCGCACAAGTTGTGTTTAAACACGACGTGTGTTCTAGAGTTTATCTTGAATCGTCTATGTGTGAATGTAGACACGTCATGTGCCATGAATGACATGGTTTGTCTTTATGAATTTCTATAGAACTTGTCTTTTGTTTCTTCAACACTTAAAAAGTTTATGATATATGTCTATGACGATCAAAATTATTACATTCATCCAATACAATTGTTTTTGGAATGACAAAGTTATTGAGTAGATGTTAATAAAGAAATATATCCTTATGTGGGTTAAACTCCCACAAGGTCCTCCGTTTAGAGTCCAAAATGAGACTCTTAAACTTCAAAGATTATACATTAGAGAGGGAGCAAGAAGCTCTCTAGATAATCTTCTCTCTCTCTGTATATAGCTTGCATCACTATCCATTGACTTTGAAGGTTGGTTGCTTGCTTGGTAACTCTATTGCTCCAAATGGAAATACCTTTAATACTAGAAAGGGTCCAAACCACTTGGTTCTAACATTATTTGGGAAAAGTTTCAGTCTTGAGTTCACCAACAACACTTGATATCCCTCAACAAAATCTCTCTTTCTAATCTTCTTATCATGTCATGCCTTTGTCTATTATTTATAGATCTTTGCATTCTCATATGCATATAGTCTGAGTTCCTCAAGCTCTTGGAGTTACAAAATCCATTTCTCACCTACTTTCTTCATGTCAAAATTGAGAAATTGTATTGCCCATAGAACTTTATGCTCTAGCTCCAAAGGAAAGATAGAAAGACTATCCATAGACAAGTCAAAATGGTGTAGTCTTGATTACAAAATTGAATGCTGTATAGAATACCCAAAGAGCATCATCTATCTTAATTGCCCAATCCTTCCTTGAGCTTGAAACCATCTTCTCTATGATGTTCTTCAGCTATCTGTTTGACAATTCAACCTATCCAGATGTTTGGGGATGGTACGGGGTAGAGATTTTATGTGTCACACCATACTTGGAGAGAACATTATTGACCTATTTCTCATTAAAATGGATCCCTACATCTGAGATAATGGCCCTTGGAACTCCAAAGAGGGGAAGATAATCTTTTGGAACAACTTGAGTACAGACTTTGCATTTGGGGTTTGCGTAGGAATAGGTTCTACCCATTTTGAGACATAATCACATGCAACCAAAATGTATTTGCAACCAAAAGAGGATGGGAAAGGGGCCACGTAATCGACACCCTATACATAAAACACTTCAATCTCTAAGATGGAGTTAAGAGGCATCTCATCTCACTTTGATATTCCACCTGTCCTTTGACATTGGTCACATGCTTTGACATAAGCATGAACATCATGAAACAAGGTAGGCCAATAGAATCTAGCTTGAAGGATCTTGGTAGCTGTCTTATCTCCCCCAAAGTGACCTCCATAGGAAAAAAATGGCAGCCGAATATGATTCTTGGTATCTCCTCATCAGCTACACATCAGTGACTCAGTCCATCGGTTCCTTGTTTAAACAATAGTGGATCATCTCAATAGTAGAATTTGACGTCATGCATAAATTTCTTCTTTTACTGGTAGGTAAGATTAGGTGGAAGGTGTCATGTGGCAAGGAATTTTCTATATCAGCAAACCAAGGTGCTTGTGTTGCATCATCGGAATAGAGTCTTTCAATAGGCAAGTAATCATCAATTGACATTGTGTCTTTAGCATCTGTGGTGACTCTAGATAGATGATCATCAACATTGTTCTCAGTTCCTTTCTTGTCCTTTATCTCAAGATAAAATTCTTAGAGAAGCAATATCGAGCGAATCAGACGTGGCTTTTCATCCTTCTTGTTTAGCAAGTACTTGATGGTTGCATGGTCAGTGTAGACTACAACTTTGGAGCCCACTAGATACTAAAAAAATGTGCTGAAGGCACAAATTATGGCTACCACCTCATTCTCGGTTGTGGCATAGCTTACTTGGGCCTCATCAAGTGTCTTGTTGGCATAGTAAACGACATGCATCTTGTTGTCCTTTACTTATCCAAGGTTGCGCCTATGGAATAGTCACTCGCATCACACATCACTTCAAATAGTGCATCCCAATCCAATGGCTGAATTATAGGAGCTAAGATGAGTGTATCCTTGAGTTTTATAGAAAGTGCCTTGAAATTCTTCATTAAAAACAAATTAACATCTTTGGCAAGCAATGAACATAGAGGTTTTTATATTTTAGAGAAGTCTATAATCAACCATCTCCAGAAACCTGGATGGTCAAGAAAACTTTTGACATCTTTGACATTACATAGGGATGACATCTTCTTATTTGCTTCCACTTTTGCCCTGTCAACTTCAATACCCTTGTTAGAAATCACATGACCTATTACCACCCCATATTATAAAATGAAATGGCACTTCTCATAGTACTAGGTTAACCTTTTTACAGTGCCCAAGGACTTTACATAAATTGTCTAGACAATCATCAAAAGAATTTTCGTAGACATTAAAATCATCCATAACAACTTCCATTGTTCCTTCAATAAAATATGATAAGATAGCCATCATGCAACGCTAGAAGGTGGCTGGTGCATTGCAAATACCAAAAGGCATGTGTCTATATGTGTATGTACCATAAGTGCATGTAAAAGTCATCCTCTTGATCCGTAGGATATATTGATATTTAGAAAAACCCCGAATAGCCGTCAAGATAACAGAAATAAGAATGATTTGCTAGTTTATCAAGCATTAAACCAATGGAAAGTGGTCTTTACGGGTTGCTTTATTTAATCTTCTATAATATATACACATGTGCCATCTTGTGGCAACACATGCCTGAAGCAGTTCACCATTGTCTCTTTTCATGATAGTTTCACCCCCCCCCCTTTTTGGGTACTACATGAGTAGCACTCACCCAGGGGCTGTCACTAATGGGATAAATGATTCATTCATCTTTTAATTTAAAAATCTCTTTCTTAACAACCTCAATAATTTTTTTTAATGACTAGAAGGTTCAATACAAGGTTTGACATCTTCTTCTAAATTAATTCTATGCATGCAAATGGAGGGATTGTTGTCTTTCAAATCATCGACAGAATAATCAGTTACTTCCCTATGTAAATGCAATTCATTCAACAATTCGATTTCTTATTCATCGGTTAAAGAAACATTTATCATGATAGGTGAAATAGAATTTGGGTCCAGAAAATCATACCTTAGCCACAAAGGAAGGGGTTTGAGTTCTCCCTTGTTCTCCTTGGTGAGCTTCCTAGAGTCATCATTCAATGGTGAAGTATCTTCATGAGAGGGATGTGATGTGATACTAGAATTATCATCCAAGTTTTGCGTGTCCATGGAGGTGTCCAACTTCATCACGATAGTCAATAAGGAAATCATAAAAACCCTTCATCTTCCTCTAGAAATTTGGCAATACAATTGAATAGGCAGATATTTTTCATCTTGCTTGGGGCTTTCATTGAATCTAAGATAGAAAACTCAATTCTCTCCCCTCCTACTCTAAGAGTGATCTTTCCCTTTTGTACATAAACTATACAATTATCTGTGCGAAGGAAGGGTCCTCCAATGAGAATAGGATTGGATGGAATCTCATTCATGTCAATCACTACGGAATCACAAGGGATGAAAAACTTG
This sequence comes from Alisma plantago-aquatica, assembly GCA_963693085.1. Lineage (NCBI taxonomy): Eukaryota > Viridiplantae > Streptophyta > Magnoliopsida > Alismatales > Alismataceae > Alisma > Alisma plantago-aquatica. The sequence goes on from OY856413.1 coordinate 157,556,341, forward strand.
CCCACTTGAACAAGCATATATTTAGTGATTCCTCTAGGATACTTGATGGTGTGATCATCTAGTTGAATGGCCATCTTGGTTGGCTTCAATTCTCCAATATCAAGCTTCTCCCACAATGTAAATGGAATACGGTTTATGTTGGCCCTGAGGTCAACTAAACCTTTATCAAACGTTGTGTCACCAATGTTGCATGGTAATATGAAGGCACCTTGAGTTTCTCTAGTTACCTATTTTGAATGATTGAACTCGTTCTTTCATATAGACAGTTTCCACTTGATCTATCCTCCTCCTTTTGGTTAAGAGAATTTTAGGAATTTTTAGCAATGAATTCGATTAACAGAAGGTTGACATACAGTTTGTTAAGAATATCCATGAACCTATGAAATGTACCTTCTTCTTTTTGGTGTGCAAACATTTTCAGAAAAGGGGCATTAGGCTTGTAAGATGGTTTCTCTTCATCTATACCTTTCTTCTTTAGATTTTCTCAACATCAACTTCTTTATCATCCTGAACTTTCTTCTCATCTACTAGTGAGGGTCTTTCAGTATTGTTTCCTACTCCTCAAGGTAATGGACTTACATTCACGGGGGTTCATCTCTGACTAACTTGGCAAAGCACTGGAAGAAGCTCTTTGATTTGCTAAGGATTGCTAGGCAATCTGATTTTCTAGCATCTTTGCATGAGTAGCAATACCATATACCTTGGAAGAGAGATGAGTGATATCATACTTTAAGAGTAACCCATGTCCATGGAACTCATCATTTTGTTGAATTTGTGTTGACATAAAAGTTTTAAGCATGGTTTCTAAAGTTGGCATAGGTTGAGGCTGATTGTAGTTCTATTGTTGTTGAATCCCTATGATTAGTTGTTATTCATGGGTTGGTAGTTGCTCACTTGATGTTGTTGATTTTAACCTTGGTTCTGCTGGTGTTGATTTGATTGTTGGTTCTATGGGTTATTGTTCCTATAAGAGAAATCTAGATGATCTCTCCATCCTAGATTATAGGTGTTAGAGTAGGGATTGTAGAGCCGCTTGTTAGGAAAAATCCCAACTACATTGGTTTGATCCTATGCCTCTCCAACATTAATTTGTGGGGCAAAACAAGAATAAGAGTAATGACGGGGGGTTCCACATGCTTTACATACTTGCTCAGCTGCTTGGATGGAGTGTGTAGTCAACTTTTTAATCTTCTGTGATGATGCATCAAGCTTGGATGCAATAATAGCAACTACATCAATGGTGTGTTTCCCACCTAACTTCTTAGTTGTGCCACTTAATGATTGAGGTTGGTTGGCTCATTTTGAAATCCATAGACAATGATTTAGTTGCATTTCTTCTATGATATCATATGCATCTCTGTAGGATTTATTCATCAATGGTCCATTAGCAATAGCATCCCCAGACATACGAGTGTTGTAGAATAACTCATTGTAGAAGGTTTGTAACAGTAGCCAATTAGTCAAACTAGGGTGAGGAGAAAGGCATTGTAGATCCTTAGATGTCTCCCATGTATCATAGAGTGTTTCACCATCTTATTGCTTGAATTTGGTGAGTTGGATCCATAGTTGAGTTCTCTTTCTAAAAGGAAGTACTTGGTAAGAAAATAATTCAATAGCTTATCCTAACTCTTGATAGATGGCTTGGGTAAAGATGAGAGTCACGCCTTGGCTCGATCTCATAGTGTGAACGGGAATAGGAGTAGATGTACTCATTCATCTAGAACATTGTTTATCTTGAAGGTGTTCATGTATTGCAAAAACTCAACTATGTAAATATTTGGATCTTCCATACGAGTTCCTCCAAACTGGTTCTTCTGGATCATCTTCATAATGTTAGGGCTAATAGAGAAATTGTTGGCCTCATTAGTCAGATGATTGATGGCAAAACATATGTTGATGGCAGCAAGCACAACACATTATTTAAGCGGGTAGTTATCCTCCATCTCTAATTCTTGAGGGTGATCAGGTGAAGGAGGTGGTGAAGGTGTTAAATGAGATGATGATGGTTGTGATCCCTTCAATCTTGAAGAGTTATCACCCTTCTTTTCTCTTCTTCGGCTACAAAAAGTTCACTCAATTTCTGGGTCTAAGAAGATTGATGTCTCAAGACCCCTCATAGAATGATGCATGCAACCTAAAAAAGCAAAAGTTGAGTGAAAATCACAAGACTAAAAAGGTCTCATAATATGAGAGTTGGAAAATGATGGCATAGTCTCGAATACTAGTTAGCGCTTTTACTCTAACTAAGAATTATCGTAGCTCCTCGGCAATGATGCCAAAAACTTGTTAGATGTGTGCACAAGTTTTAATATTTGTAAACATGAACACTACCCCGCAAGTATACAGATGTGTGTAGTATCATTGTTATCCTCCAACGAGTAGGGTAGTGTTAGGATCAAGAGTATTGAACTTCAGCAATCTAGATCATTTTACAAAAGGTGAGTTTGATTGTGATTGGCTAACTAGCAAATGAAAGAGCAAGAACTAAGTTAAGAGGAATTAGATCAGATTTAGGATATTTTGGTCCTTGGATTTAACTTTTTATAATATTACTCACACATGACTACGGAATTACAATATGTTAATTAACTTACAAAGGAGGTTACCATCATCATATACCTCTTGGTGATATGAGACGGTTCTCATCTTCACATAGCACTTCCGTACCTATGTTTAGATTTGAACGCAACCTTGGATCTACAACATTCCCCATTCACTCCTATGGTCAATAGTTTGTTACCAAGAGATCTACACCATAATCCCTCATATATCCTCCCAAATCACATAAAAAAGCATGAAATATGCATATTTGATGACCAGTCAAGAATATAAATAATAAGACACCATAGAAGCTCTTAGAGAAGCAAATTAACTAACATTAGATATAAACTACGAGTTCACTGGAGTAGTAGCATGATATCTACTCTCCCATGCCCAAGATAAGGGTTTTACTAGTACATGATGAAGATACACAAGTGTAGGGCACAAATTTCATAGTTTTGCATGATTAAAGAGAAGAAAGAGCAAAGGGAACCAAAGGGTGAAGTTGAGTAAAGTGAAACTCTGGTTGGAGGATAGAATTCCACTCTTGTAGATTCTCCTACATAGACTATCATCCCTATTGAGAAGATTGGACAATTAGAGAATCTATGTTGCACCTTTTGGAGAAGAAATGATGAAGAATGGAGGTTCTTTCCCAAGAAACCTCTCCTTCTGCAAAATCACCATCCTCATTCTCTGCAACTCCCTCTGGTCGTAAAGTGTTTCAAATGATGAGAGATAACTGCCACATATAGCTGGTCTCATATTTAAAATGAGGGGTGGTTATTTTTAAAAATCTACAGAATCTGACAAAGACACGGTGTGTCATTCGAAAGGCACACGTGTCGCTCAATGCAACTGTCGGGTGAATTGCTCTTCCATATAGAGTACACGACATGTTGTTGAAAAGACATGTTGTGAAGTTGTAACGAAAGTCGATCTAAGAAGATGTACATGGTGTGTGTCAATAAACACATACCATGTACTTTGGTAGAACTTTGCATTTCAACTTTTGGATTTGTGGACACACCGTGTCTGGGTGAATGACACATCATGTCTTTTGTTCTGTAGTTGGAGACAAAATCCTCTGGAAACTTACATGTCATGTGTTAAATAACACATGCCATATTTTTTGCTTTGCATTGAGGACTGCCCTTCCTGGAAAGTTACACACCATGTGTTAATAAAAACACGTCATGTCTTCTTAAATTTCTTCAGGATCAACTCTGTATCAAATGCAAATCATCAGGAATCCAACTAAATTCGGATTTGGGTTGGATTAGCCCCATTTCATCATCTTTATTGTGTACTTGCGGTTAGAGTCATGCAACAAGTAAAACAACCAAGAAGATGGCAAATTAAATATGATTAGAGGCGTAATGGACAACAAAATGAACTAAATTTGTGTGAAAGTATATATGAAATGCGAACATCAAGTAGATGATCCTACACTCATATTCCATATTTACAATTATCAATAATGTATTTAGAAATTAAGTTTATATTCATCAAACATTGCATAGCATCAACATTCACATGGGCCAAATATGTATGCAAAACATCATATGACAAATAATTCAACAAGCAAAACCAAAATTCATATTCATTAGAAAATGGTAAAACATGATTATTAATATTTGTGATATCATGTAAATATATATGTAAAACAATCATCACAAACATGTAAAATAACTTCTTTTATTACAATGTTAGCATTGACATAAACCATCTCTTACTAAAATTGTAGCAATAATTTTTTTTGAGGAATGGTTTATCATGTGTGGCTCTATGTAGTGTTATAACCTATCTTGATGGAAACTTCAAGTTTGTCCGTTTTTTTCCTTTGTCTTTTAAATAGCATGAATCTTTCAAAGTCATAGACACTACTGAAAGGCATGATAAGACATAATAAAGACGTGTGATGCCAAACTTGCACATTTTCTAATATCCATAATATGATATCTTAGTCAAAAGGTAGCATAAATATAAGATACAATAGATATTTACCCATATTCAAGATGCATGGGAGTAGCCATCGTGCCACCTCAATTGCAGAAAAACTAGTTTTCTTATCCTAATTTGTGGGATAGTCCTTGTTCCAATGGGCATCCCTCCCACATCTCCAACAAGGCATGATTTTTAATTTCTTTCAGATGTTATCCTTATGTTCATGCAGATTCTTTTGTTTTTTATCTTGACCAAAATTCTTAGCAATAGCAAGGTCAATATTTATGGTTGATAATAGACCAAAGTATTTTGAAGTATTGACTTCTTTGTTAATAGAGAAGTTTGTCATCAAGTTAGGTGGAGTCAACATTCCATTTTTTATTAATCTTGGCCAAATTACTCCCAAAACTTGGGATTTTTCATAATTGTTATGAAAATGATCTTCACCAAATAAACTGATGTACCCTTACAAAGTCATGATACAAAAACACATGTGTGGTTTACTGACAATCTTTCTCTCCATCATATGATACTTAAGAAATTTGGACACATAGTACTTTCCAAATACCTTGACAATTTATTCTTCAACCCCCACCACCACCACTCCTTGGTAGATGTCATAGGAGAAGAATTGTACAAATTGAACATGATTTTGGGCATGTCCATGAGGATAGGTACACATAAAAGGTGCTTCAATTTATAATCAATAATTTTTGGAACGCTTATGGTCATATGTCATGTATGGTAGGAACATCACGTTCCATAAGTCCAACATGCCAATCATGAACAATATTGGTAATGGTAACATAAAAACCTTCATGCATCATGGCCATGACAACACTAAATGCATGGATACCAAGGCCAATATGTTAACTACAAGTTATTTGTATAATTTTGTTGTAAATAACTTCCATAAAAGTAATAAACAACATATCACAATTATTAGGCGCCCCTACTATTAGTCATACTAAACCTAGCTATTAGGGGCATTCCTTAGGTGAAAATATCTACTTTACTTGTTACTCAGGTTTAACAACTACACATAAATGTTCACAAAAAGCAAATCAGACACATGCTATTAAAGTAGCATCTACATATATTTTATGCATGGCCAATCACATGTTCTATGACATTCTAATAAAAAATTCATAACAATGTTCCATAAGTATATACAAGTTTATTACATTATAGTGAACAAAAATCATAAAAAATACTAAGAGATTCCTCCTAACCCATATATAGGAACCAATTGTACACAAAATATTGTTGTGACATTAGCTCACGGTCATGTCACTCAAGTCTCATGTTGGACTATGGAGAAGAAGAGTCTACCTAGGTACCTAAAATTTTTAATGGATCATTAGCCATTCTAATGTGAATATATAAGCACATAAGAATCAAGAAATATATTTTTTCTAGACTAAGTAAATTACAAGGTAACTTCATGTGTAAGGAGTGGGACCTGATAGAGGAGCCCCTCAATGTACTTAAAGGAATAATAGAAAAAATTCAATTCTAGATTCGATAACAATTTTTCACAAAGGAAAGAAAATTAAAATTCAAGTATGTAACATATCAAACAACATAGAGTGTACAACAGAAGTTAAAAATCTAACTATTACAATATCTATGTCTATTGTTGTTCTTCACCAAGTACAATGTACACAAAAGAAAACCTTATGAACTAATATGCAGAAGGTAAATCAACTACTTTAAGTTACCTACCAAGAAATATCAACTAACTCCTAGATATGTGTTGGTTAACTCTAGTCCACTACTCCTTACTCTCTACCTATGTGGTTGGAAGAGCACCCCACAAGAGAAGACAAATATGGATGTTGTCAGCATGACAATGCTAGTATGTGCACTCAAATAGTAATTGAGAAATTATATAGGAAACAAGACATCAAATATAAACAAGGCTTCCCAAAGAAAGGGGGAAAGGAACCATCCAAGTGGATATCAAAAGAAACATCACAGTAATATGAAAATAAATATATACTTATTATGGATTAAAATAAAGTACACCTTAAAAGCATAAGCAGATCAATTAGGGTACATGATCCATCATGAATAAACAACATGCATGTGTGTTAAGTATACTACTTTTGAATTATAATAGACGATAGTATTTAGAGTGCATAACCCTAACCTGATAGATCATAGCACATAGCCATACTCCCAAATTTATATAAAATTGGGCACAAAACCTGGGTTTGAGGCACATATCATCCATCCCAAAACACAAAAGGCACATTACCTAAAAAACCAAAGTATATCATAAAACCATAGTACTACTAAATCAACAAGCATGCAATGTAGAGGCAAGTAAAGTTATATTCATGGTATTAAATAAGATTTTCCAACTAAAGGTGTAACATGATTTCATAAAAAGTCATCATGAACAAATTAGGGTTTCAGTGTAGAAATAGCACAATATCGAGCAATTCCACCAATTAGGGTTCAACTAAAGATAGCATGAACAAGATTTCACATCTTAGATTCCAAAGTAAAATATCAACATAGAATTATCATTATATAACTGATCTAAATATTAGAGTCTCCAAAGAATTTAAATAAATCTCAAAGGAGATATTTCACTCATATTCTTCAAACTAGGTCAAAAGAGAGAGAAAGTAGAATTATTTCTCCTTATAGACATAGGGATGCAACAAACCACAATGATGTGTATAACATGTTAGGGTCCAAATCTTAGATCCAGATTATGCACTTTCACCTAATAACACATCATGTATATAAGTCATTAATTAAGGTGTATGTTACAAAGCCTAGAATATTGACTTTTACTACGAGTTTTTTCAAACAATGAAAACCAAACCATTAGATAGATCTTATTTTTCTGATATATATATATATATATCTGTGTGTGTGTGTGTATTTTTGACTAACAAGTGAATTACTATGATTTTGGTAAGAAACACAATTATTGCTTTATTTAAAACAAAATAAATTTCCAGCATGATAGCCCCACATTGGAGTGGGCCAATAGCCACCGACCAAAGTGATATTGACCTGACTGAAGACCAAAATTGGGCACCCTCCCTAACTAAGATGAAAGGACTTTTTCTCCCCTATCAAAAAACAAAACATAAGAAAACTTGAGGGCTAGGATGTGAACTCACAATCTATCATCTCCTTTGTCTACCCAATGAAAGATAATAAACACATATGTTTACCTCCAATACAACTCTCAAGGAAAGAAACAAACCAATGAACCACACAAGAACTCCATCAGAGGTGAGTTTCTACACCTTTGCCCAAATCTTCCGATCAAAGCAAGCCCAAGGTGCGGCGGCAACATATCTGGGAACCCAAAATCACAGTTGTTGCCATGGTTGTTCCAAGGTGGAGATCAAACTCTAACTTAAACCTCAATCATACCTAAAACCAACAAGATCAGGTGACTCTGGATGTCATACTTAGGCTGTGTTTGGCATACAACCATGACAAGTTTATCTGCCATAGGTAAATTAACCATTGATATCTTAAGCTTGTGTAAGTTGCCCATTGTTTGAAGCAAAGGAAAATTAATTTGTAGGCAAGATCTCCGCCGTTTGGTACACATGTACATAGGCTGTGTTTATTTGGATAAAGTCTATTATGTCGTACACATAAACAATGTTGTATGTTTGAGCAGTCGGTTTGAGGGGTATCGTGGAAAATTGACACCCATGACAAACAAACATATTTTCTGCCGCAAGGATCTAGTGCAGCACGTAATTTGGAGATTTCTCAATTAACTTATCCTTGAAGCAACTTATTTACCTTTTAATCCACACAACAAACACTGATTAAAATAAATGATTAGGTTTGGTTGCCTTTCCGCCACTAGGATGACACAACAAACACAACCTTAGTCATTTGGTGAAGGAATCAGCACAAAGAAGTGAGGAGAGAGCCACCACAGCTAGAGAGTGCATAAAATGCCATTGTTGGGTAGAAAAAGGAATAAACACATATACCTTGAATTGGGCCAAGGGGAGGCTCTTAGAGATTCACAACCATATGGAAGTGAAGCATGGATGTCCAAAGTATCTTTCGAAGACCTCAAGAACCAGATCTAATGCCTAGGGATGCTATGGTAAGACAAACTTGGAAAAGACCAATGAGAACCCTTGTCATCCAGACGAGAACCTAGATTTGGTCATTGGGAGTAAATGGAGGTTGTGAAGGGGTTTAAATAGATCAGAGGATAGGAAAATCTTAGAGTCCCAACCAACCTAAAAATTAATAAGGGATAGCATGCTGAAGTAGTTGTCTGTGATGATGACTCAACGAAGTCCCATTGAGTTTACAGTCTCTGAGCTCAACGTCAAGAGGGAATGTAGATGAGAGGAGATTCTAGAGTGAGGAGTGAGATGATAGATATATTAGGGAGTAGAAAAACTAGGCTTTAGAGTCCCAGATGATCTAAGATCTATGTTTGAGAGATGATCGTAGGGTGTAGCTCATAGATCCCAGTCCGACCCTAATGGAGATCAAAGTAGTGTGGCACAATGAACTAAAGACGGACTGGAACAAAATGATGCGTAATTTAAATAAAAATATTCAAAGTCCAATTACTATAGGAAATATATAATAAGATTATCTTTCTAGTTAAATTGAAATAGCAATCATTATCCACATATATTGAAACATTGCACCTAGACTAATTAGTACACAAAGAATTCAATTTTGGAATTATATTAGGTTTTGAGGTTACCTAATATGAGTTTTACTACAATTAGTCTTTAACCCAAATATGTTTATATCCTTTTTTATATTTTATCATTATCCTCCATAATTAAGGTTTATAGTCCTATTTACCTTTTATTATCACCATCAGGGATACATTAGAATATCTCATATGAAATATGTTATTTTATTCAATTTCTCATTAAGTACATTAATATCATATTAACTTAAATAATGGCACGTAAATTGTTTATTTTTACATGAAAAGACTAGTTGTTATTACCTTACACATACTAAACACATTGGATGCCATCTAAATCATTTATGTGTGTTTATACACACCCAAACTTTATTAATCATATTTAGGTCATTATATGTGAGTTATTCAACAATGTGGCCTTTATTTTATATAGTAATTAACATATTAGATCATGGTTAGGTTATTATGCAAGTATGAGGTATCATGATATATGATGGCTTGCATAACCTAAAGTCACATAATGTATCATAAATATTAATCAAAGACACACATACATTAGGGTTAGTCATTAACTATGTATTTGTGTGAATCACTTGATATTTGTATAATATATGTTTATTAGGTCAAGATCAAGCATGTCAGACATATTGCTAATCATGTTTGTTAAAATATGAAGATCAATCATATTAACCTCCTATTACCTAAATTGGGGTTTCTACAAGTCATGATAGCCAAATCTTGGTATGTTACAAGAATCCACCCCTTAAAAAGGATTTCTTCCCCAATTTTAGCATATCCATGATCTATCAAGGTACTACCCTTCCACCCCTTAAAAAGGTTTGACCTACCAAGTCAAACTAAACTAGAGGTAGAAGGGTGAGTCTAATAGAACCATAGATAGAATCTATCACTTTTGCACTTACTATTTGATATCACCGCACATCAAAATCTAGGTTCTAGGAGTGGTCTAACCAATCATGTGGTTCTCTGGGAATAAAAACTTATTACCTACTTCACCATCACAGCCACATCTACTATTAAGTAAGATTTCACAGTTTCAAGACTCAGAGATGGGCATCATACTTATTACCCTAAGGAAAAAGGCACATGGTGTGAAAACTAACACCATAAGGTTAACTCTGTTTAGAACTTCATAAAACTTCCTTCGATTTTATATCCTTGCATGAACATAATAAAGGTAGATTCTAATGTATGTGTCTCATCTAGTGAGTTTTTACGTAAGGTAAGATTCCTATAAGGAACTTATGGAAGAGTTAAAAACCAAAGGAGAGGAGATTGAAATAGTCAGATAATCGACTGCTTTACCTCTAATACCATAATTGTAAGGAGTGGTAACAAAGAGGGGAGCCACTCAACTTACTCAAAAGAATAATAGAAAACCATCCAAAGCTAATTTTGATAATAATTTTTCATAAAGGATAGAAAACTATCAGTCAAGTTTGTAATGTATCAATCACCATAAAGTCTATCAGTTGAACTTAAAAATCTAACTATTACAATATGTATGTGTATTATAGTTCTTCACCACATAGGGTGTACATAAATAAAAACCATAGGAACTAATATGCAGAGGATAAATCAAATAATTCAATCTACCTCCCAAGAAAGATCATCTAACTCCTAGATATGTTCCCGTCAACTCTGGTCCACTCCTCCTTTCTCTATATCTAAGGGGTCAGAAGCATACCCTGCAAGAGAATACAAAGATGGATATTGTCAATATATCAATGTCGATATGTGCATATAAATATTGATTGAGCTATTATATGGAAAAAGGACTCAAGTACAAACAAGGCTTCCCATAGAAAGAGGGAAAGGAACCCTCCAAATAGATATTATAAGAAACATCACAATAAGATGGAAACAAATAGATGTAATTGTCAAGAAATAAAATAAAGTATGCCTTAAAAGCATAAGCAAATAATTTAGGGCACATGAATGATAAATGTATATTTATTCCTTTTATTTATATATTTTTGATATTTGTTTAGGTTTATTTTGTTATTTATTCTCTTAGTTTCATAATTAACTATTTTTTATCTTTAATTGGAGTTTTAATAATATTTTCTTGGGTTTTGTAGGAAAATTATACAATTTGCAGCAGTCCTGAAATTCATATATACCCTCTACCAAAAGTGACATAACTCTTGCATTCGAACTCCAAACTGAGTGCACAAGTATTCATTGGAAAGGGAATTTAATTTCCTAAAATAAAATCATATTATTTATACGGAGTTTGTGCTTTCAATGGGAGAAAAATATGTTCGAAATCACTGTTGCGAGAATCTGCATTAAAGGGAGTTACATGGTCAAAATAATTAAAGACAATCAACTTTCGATTTGACCAGATCTAGAAAATTCAAAAATTGGTCTCCCTCTCTTTTTTTCCCCTCTTTTTAGGGCATCCTACCTCCTCCCCTCCTATAAAAGGAGGGACTCTTCACTTGTAAAAGCATTCCATTCTTCATTCTATTTCATCCAATTTTTAGTTGTAGACCACATCTTGTATACTGTTGGATCTCATTTTAGTTTGCATTTCTTCTGGTCTTGTTATGTCTGAGTAAATTTCTCTAGGGAATGGAAGTAGCCCCTTAGCTCGGTTCTATTCAATATAATCAATTATATTCCTCCATAGAACAAATGTCTTCTCTCTGTTTCTTTATGGTTATTTAGATGATCTGATATATTCTTATGGAGTGATATGACTGTGGATCTCTGTAAGAATGAAACAATAGTCTCTTAATTACGATTATCATCTTTTCGTCTATTTAATCTTATTTTTCATATCTGGTTGTCTGTATATCTTGTATAATCCTTGTTCATATTCTCTAATTTTCATAACTTCAGTTTTTTTTATAATTTCTTTTAGATTTTTATAATTTTTTTTGCCTTCGGAACACAATTCTAGAAGTGTATCTTCTCTTTCTGCTGAGTTTCCATTCCAGCAATACTGCTTTCTAGTTACTTTTTTTTGTAATTTTTGTTATTTCATAATTTCTTAGATTTATAATTTTTAGTTTTGTTTGTAATTTTGACTAATTTTTTATCTCGCAATCTTTCTTCTCTCATTCGTTGATTGACTTCTCTTTCAGGAACTTTTCTTTTCAAATGGAGTGGACATCCCAATATCCCCCACAATGTTATTGTTGTGGTTTTTACCACCATGCATCTCTTTCTTGTCCAATTCTACCCCATGATTATAATAGCACCCATTTTAATTGCGAGCCCTTTCATCCTGGTGGATACAATGTGAATTCACATTTTTCTGAGAACCATTATGGGGAACCTTACTATCCATATTCTAACGGGGGATATGATCAAAAAAATTTTGTGGGGTGTAACCAACAAAACCTTGGGGGGTTATGAACATGTTTATGAAACCCAATGTAATCCTCAATAATAAGAGAAACTTAAGTCCCTAGAGAATATGGCAGAAAAACTCCTAACTAACCAAACCTTATTGGCCACCTTACTAGAAGCCCAAACCCAAAATATAGATTGTTCAAATATGTTTCCTCATGAATTAGTGACACCTTATAATATTGAATCTTCCTACCAAGATGGACGCGATGGAAATTACAATCCACCATCTTCTGGAGATTATTATGAGGAGCAATGCCATCCAAAACAATATGAGGAGTACTATGGCCAAGGACACTATGGGGAGTGTGGCGAGGATGACCAAAATTTTGGGGTGTATAAATCCTATGGTGAAATGCAAATTGATCTTGAATTGGAAGAGAGACTTAAGGCCCTAGAAAATATGGTAGCAGAAGCACAAGCAAAACTTGAATCCAGTCAAGCCATGTTAGCTACCTTTCTAGAGGATCAATCACAAACTACCCCTATAGAGCTTGAGCAACCCAAGATGGTTCTTCCTGACGATGACGATGATGATCCTTAGTTTGTGTCATATATGTTAGATCCTGAAGAAATAGAACAAACCATGGAGACATATTTTGTGTGTGATGAGGACGTTGGTATCCCTATCTTTCCTTTAGAGACTCTATTACTTGAATATGAAATGTCAAAGCAGGAGAGTCATTCTGAAGATCCAACAACTCCTCCCATCCTTAACATAAATTTGAATGATACCATAGACCAATACCCTTCTTTTGAGTCTATTTTGGATAATGAGAATCTAACCCCCTTTATGATTCTTCCCGAGCCATCACAGCCAATTTCCATCCCACACATGGCTGATCTAGAAGGGGAGATACCACCATTAGAAGAAGCCCACACACCCCCTTCTATTGTTTGCAAGGAAGACATCATCATCCCTCCTAAATACTTGGGGAACTCTTGTACAAAAAAATTAGAGAAATATGTTACATCAACAATGAAACTTACCAAACCCATTGTTGATAACATTAATTTTAAGGAGAAACAAAACACTTTTGTAAATGATTTTAAATTTTTTGTATTAGCAGCAATTCTCCCATATGCAGGTCATCATGATGGTGGAAAACTTGAACCAGATCCTACACCCAACTCAGTTCATCATGCTCTACTGGCATTACTAGTCGGTTACCCGTCAACCTCCCCTTATCCACATCCATCTTCAACAATTCCCTTGCTATCAAAGGAAGATCTATGGATATTATTGGAGGGAATGCAAGGTGAAAGAAAATATGAGCACCCCACCGAGCTTCTACAATTACCCTATCATAGGGTACATTATGAATCTCCTCAGATAAAGGTCCCAGCCCTCATACACATCCCCTTCAGCTGGACATTTTTTGAGCTACCCGGGCCACCTGGAAATCCTCGCTCTTCTCTTCCCTCCATCTCGGGTTTTGATTTTGCTCAGGATGAGCAACAATCTATGTCATTCTTGCATTATTTCTACCTTTTTTTGTTTTGCATATAGTTATTTGTTCATGGCCATTATCTAGTTGGCCATGTTTTTATTTCTTTTGTTGCAAAATGTCCTTTATCTAGTCGTCCAATATGAATAAATGTTTATCATTGTACCCCTTTGAATTTAGTAAATATTTTGCAAAAATTGTTACAAATTGCCATGTCTGAAACCACCATGTCACCTAGGATCCCAAAATAGCATCACTCCTTGGAAAAGTTGGCAAGCCGTATGGAATCAATCAAAACCAAACACAAATTTTCTCTATTTTTAAACTGTTGATTAACTTGATATAAATCTTGCATAATGTGATTGACATGAATGTTCTTTCTGATTTAATGATACTTTCAAAAAAAAAATGTCTGAAGTTATAAGCATAAGGACACCTTTTGTTTCTCCCTTATTTTCTTTCTAAAAAAAGAGAAGCAAAGAATCACCCCTAGACAAAAATCAATTCTGGAGTGGCATACCCTAGATATGTTCCGGTCAACTCTGGTCCACTCCTCCTTTCTCTATATCTAAGGGGTCAGAAGCATACCCTGCAAGAGAATACAAAGATGGATGTTGTCAATATATCAATGTCGATATGTGCATATAAATATTGATTGAGCTATTATATGGAAAAAGGACTCAAGTACAAACAAGGCTTCCCATAGAAAGATGGAAAGGAACCCTCCAAATAGATATCACAAGAAACATCACAATAAGATGGAAACAAATAGATGTAATTGTCAAGAAATAAAATAAAGTATGCCTTAAAAGCATAAGCAAATAATTTAGGGCACATGACTGATAAATGTATATTTATCCCTTTTATTCATATATTTTTGATATTTGTTTAGGTTTATTTTGTTATTTATTCTCTTAGTTTTATGAATAATTATTTTTTATCTTTAATTAGAGTTTTAATAATATGTTCTTGGGTTTTGTAGGAAAATTATACAATTTACAGCAGTCCTGAAATTCATATATACCCTCCATCAAAAGTGACATAACTCTTTCATTCGAACTCCAAATTGAGTGCACAAGTATTCATTGGAAAGGGAATTTAATTTACTAAAATAAAATACTATTATTTGGACGGCGTTTGTGCTTTCAATGGGATAGAAATACGTTCGAAATCACTGCTGCGAGAATCTGCATTAAAGGGAGTTACATGGTCAAAGATAATTAAAGACAATCAACTTTCGATTTGACCAGATCTAGAAAATTCAAAATTTGGTATCCCTCTCTTTTTTCCCCCTCTTTTGAGGGCATCCTATCCCCTCCCCCTCCTATAAAAGGAGGGACTCTTCACTTGTAAAAGCATTCCATTCTTCATTCTGTTTCATCCAATGTTTAGTTGTAGACCACATCTTGTATAATGTTGGATCTCATTTTAGTTTGCATTTCTTCTGGTCTTGTTATGTCTGAGTAAATCTCTCTGAGGAATGGAAGTAGCCCCTTAGCCCGGTTCTATTCAATATAATCAATTATATTCCTCCATCGAACAAATGTCTTCTCGTTGTTTCTTTGTGGTTATTTGGATGATCTGATATATTCTTATGGAGTGATATGACCGTGGATATCTGTAAGAATGAAACAATAGTCTCTTAATTGCGATTATCATCTTTTCATCTATTTAATCTTATTTTTGTTATAATCTTTGGTGACGCGACCACCTGAGCCTTGGGTTTGAACGCCGGTTTGAATTCATATGCTTTTTGATATGACCGTGGATAATGGCATGTTGGACGGTTGGACAATGATCCGTGAACGCTGGGACCAACAGGTTCACATGAAGTCTGACCCTTGTGAGTTTGTCCGTAAGGACATGTAAACACAAGGTCCTGATTTGATCCTTGGAGTTTATAATTTGATTAGTTGAATAGGAACGTGGTTTTGGTGGTAATCTTCCGGACCCCAGATCTTTATTTCTTGATTAGTTAAATTTTATTTTAGCACTTTTATTTTTGTTTTAACAACTCTCTCAAATCGGGATTTAATTCTTGTACTTGCAATCAGATTTGGATTTCGACTTTTCTTTCCCGCTGTCCCTTGGATCGATACCTATCTATACTAAGTTGACTTGTTGTTCGCAGCAAATTGACAATCAGATTAGAAGGTTAAACTCTAGGACTTTTCCTAGTGATTGTTGTGTGTACAACGACACACATCAATGACCTATCAACATTAATGAATAAACAAAATGCATGTGAGATAAGCAAAGTACTATTAAAATATAATAAACAATGGAAGTTAGAGCTCATAACTCTAACCTAATAGAGCATAGCACATAACCATACTCCCATAATTTATATGAAAGTGGGCACAAAGCTCAGTTATGGGGCACATCACCTCCATCCCAAAACATAAAAGGCACATAACCTTAAAAGCCAAAGCATATTATAAAACCACCGTACTATGAAATCAACAAGCATGCAATGTAGAGGCAAGTAAAGTTATGGTCATGGTATAAAACAAGATTGTCCAACTAAAGGTGTAACATCATTCCATAAAAATTCATCGTGAACAAATTAGGGTTTCAATGCACAAGTAGCACAATGAGCAATTCCACCAATAGGGTTCAACTAGAAATAACATGAACAAGATTTCACATTTTAGATTCCAAAGTACAATAACAACACAAACATATCATTATATAACTGATCTCAATATAAGAGTCTCCAAAGAATTTAAATAAATCTCAAAGGAGAGATTTCACACATATCCTTCAAACTAGGTAACAAGAAAGAGAAATTAGAGTGATTACCCAATATAGACTCAAAGGGATGCAACATACCACAATGATGTGTGTAATAGGTCAAGGTCCAAACCCTAGATTCATATTATGCACTTTCATCTAATAAAACATTAGTACATAAGTCATTAATTGAGTTATATGTTATAAACCCCAAAATATTGACTTTTACTACAAGTTTATTTAGAAAATGAAAACAACACCATTAGATAGATCTTATTTTTCTTATTCATATATATATATATATATATATATATATATATATATATATATATATATATATATATATATATATATATATATATATATATATATATATATATATTCAACCTGCAAGTGAACTACTATGATTTTTTTTAAACAAGATCATAGTCATGATGGCCGCCAGGACCGATGGTGGCGGCAACAGGGGTCTTAGGGCATCAATGAAAAATAGTGGTGGAAAAAGACCAACACAACAAACAGATGTGAGAGTTTTTGAGGCACCAAGGAACTTGGTCGTGGTATGCAAGGAACCAGTAGGAGATGAAGAAACTAAGATCATTGAGGAGACTCTACAGTCAAAGATGATGTGATCATCATATCGTAGGAAGAAGTGGACACCACAGCGGAAATGTGGATGAACACAGTAGTTGGGTACATAATTGGGTTCACACCCCATATCTCTATGCTCCAAGACCACCTCTAGACATTGTGGAAACTAGTGGCACCGATAAATGTTATGGAGAGAGACGATGGTTGTTTTATTATCAAATTTCAAGATAAGATGGGCATGGAAAATGGACTAGAGGGGGCCCTTGATATGTGAAGAGGAAACCCATGGTGCTGAAAAAATGGGAGAAGGGTGAACTGTTTGAGTAGGAAAGCTTACATCAATTATGATCTAGCTCAAAATCATCAACCCACAGTTAAAACTATGGAGTGAGAATATGATCACACAAATTGTCTCATATCTGGGGAAACCATAGTGCTTGGGAAAACAAACAAAATTGATGAAATAAATTAAATATGTAAGAGTAAATGTCCTAATGCAGGAAACATTCCTTCACAAATAAGGTCAAGCTTCATACCAACAAGGGCAGTGAGTATAAGGTCAAGATAGACTATGCATGGGTTGCAAAGAGATGTGACCTATAACACCCCTCCCAAGGGTTACATACATAACCAGTGGAAGCACAGCCTAATCCCCAACATTATCCATAATGTGGGGTACTTGGCAATTCAGGGAGGGATCGTCACAAGCATGATATTCGTTGCACAAAATAGAGTTTAAATAAACCATCACAGGATTAAGATTACAATTTCTCATTCTCAAACTTTAACAAAAGTTACATGTACATAAACATGGCAACAGGAAAAAGGTCTATAAACTAGGTATGGTTGGCACCCCACCAAAGCTCTTCTCCTTGTAGGTCCTTGAGCTAGGGTTTCCTCCTTAGATGGACTTCCCTCCTTAGCTAGCTTCCAACCTGTGGGCATCACGTCCCCAGCCATGCATCAAACAAATGGTAAGTGGATTGAACATGTTATAATATAAGAAACTTGAAAACTGAAAATAAGCATTAGCATTAAACATTGAACATTGAAAAGACATGCATTTTCTTTTAGATCAATTTCTTTTATCTTAACCTATATAAGTAACCTCGGGTTGCACAAATGTGCCTCTTCTCTTATGCACCGAAGTGCCTCTTAGGTTGCACCGAAGTGCCTCTTCTCTTATGCACCGAAGTGCCTCTTCTCTTATGAGGTACTTATATAAGCTTCATTTTATCATTCTCTTTCTCTTAATACTCTTATCTTTACTTTAAACTTTATTGGTAACTATTATCACTAAAGTTCATGAAGGTGATAGCATACCTCATAAGCAACTCAAACTATATTAATCTTACTGACTTTAACAATTAGAAACAGTATATAACATAAACATGGCATTCATTGCAATTCATACATGCATACTTTAAATCAAACAAATTAACTATGTTCAATTGCATGGACCACTTACTTTTTCACTTGGAGAGTGAACTCTCTCTCTTCCTAGGATGGGTAAAACCCTAATCACATCCTGGGTCAGAGGAACCCTAATTATCCTGTTCATAAGATATGTCACATCAAAATATATATATTATTCATAATATTAAACCCTAGATTCATTTCTACAAAATCAAGAGATATCGATTTAGAATCAGACTCTAAAAACCACATCTTCGGATTCCTCTTGAAAAATCCTTTCCAAAACATATTTTTTCTCATTTTTCTGAGCATCGAGCGATTTACTACGAATTAATGAAAATACACCAATCAGAAATTAGAGATATGCCACATGGGCCAATGAGAGCCCGCCACATAGGCGCGGGTCTCGCCCAGGTGGATAAGTGGTTAATCGGTCAGCAACAGTTGAAAACTCGAAAATACCCATGACCAGGCGTGACAAAAATGCACTGCGATCGGGGTTAAACCGGGGAAACATCGCCTGTGATTGTTTCCCCCCGATTCAGCGAAGATAGCATAGACGAATCCATCGATCTGCAAACTCCATATCCTACAGATGGGCTTCTCAATGAGAACCGAGGCTTCAGGTGAATTCCTCACCTCGAGGCGAATCTGTTGAGCCTGCTCCCAACCTCAGGCGGGCATTGGAGCTCCAAAGGAAGGTCGCCGGAAATCACTGCTTCCACGGCTAATCATTCAAGATCACCACTATAGGGGTCGATCGATAAACGGAGAAGCAAAACGTGACCGCGAGGTTACGACACAGTTAGAGTAAAACAAGTGGGCAGCCAAGGCCCACAGAACTAACCCCGGAACCCACTGGGGATCGCCGGGAGTGAAGAACAGGGGAAGGGGTCGGAGACAGAAAACTGGGGTACAGAAGGAGGAAAGGCACCCAAAAGAAGTCGAGAATCATCCTAGGAGGCGGGGCGAGGCAGACGGAAGTGATACCAGGGTCGGAGACCCACTGACGCGCCATGGAGGTATGCTCCGGCGAGGGAGGGGAAAACGTCCCTACAGGGTACAGCGATCCAGGGGACGGCGAGCCAAATCAACGCTACAACAAGTAAGTACAGAGGTCGAGGATGCTCACCACACACTCGATTGATCTACGGTGGTCCGAGGAGGTCAGGCGAACTCACATTTGTCGGAGAAGGTAACTCGAGTAGGTCGGGGAACCTCGGGGCTTTGGAGATGCAATTAAGGGTGGAGGAGGTAGCTACGGTGGCTGGCGGTGCTTTTGGTAGCTTAAAAGAGCAGTGAGGAGGGCTAGGGTGGCGGCTGCTATAACCGACGGAGAGAGCAGCGTGAGCCCTAATGGGCGTTTCCTTAAATGAGAATGAGAGGGGAAGTTCTAGGGCTCGGGAGATGCGCGGGGGAGAGACGAGACCAACGCAGCAAAAATCTCGCAAAAAGGCGGACTGGAGAGGGAGCAATCAATCGAGGGATTACTCATTGAATCGGCGCCTCTATTGCCTAAAACGGCCAAGGAGGAAGATGACTTCTGAGTCGTCTGATCCTTGATGGACGGATAGCGATGCACACATATAAGGAAGGAGGAATAAAGCGCGTGACAGGAAATAAATGCTCGGACCATAGGGAAATCTGGTGCATTGAAAGTAAATTCTAATCAAATTATATTCAAACCTTTCCTAATTTAATTGAAGGGTCAAACAAACTCCAAATGAGTCCAAATTTGGACCATTGACTAATTAGATGGCCTAGAACGTTCCTAGTCAATTAGATTCATGTTTATTGAAAGTTTTGTCTATGATTTCTATTGTTGTCACTCTTTCTTAATTTAAATGCACAAACTAATTAAATAATTGATATAAATGATTATGTTGTGATTCCTTGCTTGAAATTACGAGATAGACATTATCAACTCCTTAAAAGTCATTCAACACCTCTTTTTCCCCTTTTATGCACTTTCTTTGGAGGAGAGAGAAAACAAGGGGAATATTACTTCCCTCTTATGTAATTATAAAATAAAAAGGAAAGGTGGCCAAAAGATGCCAAGAGAGCACTCATATTCTCATATTTTCGAAATAAAAGAATAAGGGGCAAATTATTATGTATTTTTGGCAACTTTTGAGAATAGGAGAGAGAAAATGAACATTAGAGGCTTTATTTTGAAATCTATAAAAGGAAAAACATATTAATGTCTAAATTTCGAATTGTTGTTTCTTTTCTTCCTCTTTCTCTTTCTCTTTCTCTTTCTCTTTCTCTTCCATTATTTTTAGATTTATTTAATAAAATAAAAGGGAAATACATATTATCGTTATTACACCTATTTCCAACACATTAATAAAAAGAAACTAATTTGGAGCCCTTTCTTATTTCTCTTTGTATTAAAATCCTAGAAATGGACAAATTGCATTAAGACTCTTAACAAAATATTATTTAAGGAAAACTACATAAAAGGCTTTATTTTACTCTTGAAAATTAGGGATGTTACATTACTACCCACCTTAATTAAATTTCGTCCTCGAAATTTCATTAGGCTACCCACCTTAGGAATTTTCACATTTTTAACATAAAGCATTGATATATTCTCATTACCATGTAAAACCATAGTTCCATACATTGCATAAAAAAATAAAGCTTTGAATGGGAAGGAACTATACTACCAGACTCTACTCGGTCTTATCATCTTCACTATCATCTACCATAGCAAAGACTCTAGCATGTCTCTTTTCCTTAGGTGCTTGGTTGAGATTAGGCTCCTTTTTTTGAAATTTGGGACAGTTAGGTCTAATGTGGCCTTTCTCGCCACACGCATAGCAAACACCTATTCCAAACCTACATTCACCTAGGTGATATTTGGAACACTTAGCACATTGGGTCTTCCCATCCTGGTTTGCATGCTGGTTTGGAACAGCTTCAACCGGCGCCTTTCTTTTCTTATCGTTGTGGTGATTGGAGTTGTGGTTGTTGTGATGACTCTCCTTCTTCCAAGCTCTTCCTGGATGATCCTCTAACTCTAGGGCAGCATCTAGGGCACTCTGGAGTGTGCGATGCCCACGTCCTGCCAAGGCAAAGCTAAGGTCTGGCTTAAGACCTCGAATGAACTTCTTGGTCTTGTGACTTTCATCATAGTCGTAGCCGTATTTCTGCAGGATCCGGAACTTCATCTCATATTGAGTGACCGTCATGTCACCATGTTGATGTAGGTTCCGAAATTCTTCCTCCTTCTTCTCGATCATGGCCTCAGATATGTAGTGGTTTTTGAAGGCTTCAGAAAATTCATCCCATGTGAATGGAGGAGCATCAGCTTCACGAGAACCTAGTAGGTTCTCCCACCAAGTCCTAGCAGCACCCTTCAGCATATGCGTCCCAAAACGTACCCTGGAGTGGTTGGGGCAGTCTAGGTCACGAAAGCAATGTTCCATGTGCTGCATCCAGCTCTCAACCTTTCCCACCACATCCACCTCCTCCTCCCCAGTAAAGGAGTCAGGCTTGATCTTCAAAAAGTCGACTAGGGAAAGCTCAGGGTTGACCCTAGGGTTGTCCATTTGTCCTTCTCCTCTTCCCATGGCAGTGGCTAGGGCTCTAACAAGGACGTCAAAGGGGACCATGGGGGTTTCATGATGTGGAGATCCTCGTTGTTCTCCTATGCTAATAGATTCACCTTCATCTCCATCCATGGATATCTTTCCGCTCTCACCTTTCTTCTTAGGAGCCATCACTGTGAAAAAAAGACATAAACTACATGAGATCATGAGAAAAGCCTGGTGGCCAACCATATTTTGGCTCTGATACCATTATTGTAACACCCCTCCCTAGGGTTACATACATAACCAGCGGAAGCACAGCCTAATCCCCAACATTATCCATAATGTGGGGTACTTGGCAATTCAGGGAGGGATCGTCACAAGCATGATATTCGTTGCACAAAATAGAGTTTAAATAAACCATCACATGATTAAGATTACAATTTCTCATTCTCAAACTTTAACAAAAGTTACATGTACATAAACATGGCAACAGGAAAAAGGTCTATAAACTAGGTATGGTTGGCACCCCACCAAAGCTCTTCTCCTTGTAGGTCCTTGAGCTAGGGTTTCCTCCTTAGATGGACTTCCCTCCTTAGCTAGCTTCCAACCTGTGGGCATCACGCCCCCAGCCATGCATCAAACAAATGGTAAGTGGATTGAACATGTTATAATATAAGAAACTTGAAAATTGAAAATAAGCATTAGCATTAAACATTGAACATTGAAAAGACATGCATTTTCTTTTAGATCAATTTCTTTTATCTTAACCTATATAAGTAACCTCGGGTTGCACAAATGTGCCTCTTCTCTTATGCACCGAAGTGCCTCTTAGGTTGCACCGAAGTGCCTCTTCTCTTATGAGGTACTTATATAAGCTTCATTTTATCATTCTCTTTCTCTTAATACTCTTATCTTTACTTTAAACTTTATTGGTAACTATTATCACTAAAGTTCATGAAGGTGATAGCATACCTCATAAGCAACTCAAACTATATTAATCTTACTGACTTTGACAATTAGAAATAGTAAATAACATAAACATGGCATTCATTGCAATTCATACATGCATACTTTAAATCAAACAAATTAACTATGTTCAATTGCATGGACCACTTACTTTTTCACTTGGAGAGTGAACTCTCTCTCTTCCTAGGATGGGTAAAACCCTAATCACATACTGGGTCAGAGGAACCCTAATTATCTTGTTCATAAGATATGTCACATCAAAATATATATATTATTCATAATATTAAACCCTAGATTCATTTCTACAAAATCAAGAGATATCGATTTAGAATCAGACTCTAAAAACCACATATTCGGATTCCTCTCGAAAAATCCTTTCCAAAACATATTTTTGCTCATTTTTCTGAGCATCGAGCGATTTACTACGAATTAATGAAAATACACCAATCAGAAATTAGAGATATGCCACATGGGCCAATGAGAGCCCGCCACATAGGTGCGGGTCTCGCCCAGGTGGATAAGTGGTTAATCGGTCAGCAAAAGTTGAAAACCCGAAAATACCCATGACCAGGCATGACAAAAATGCACTGCGATCGGGGTTAAACTGGGGAAACATCGCCTGTGATTGTTTCCCCCCGATTCAGCGAAGATAGCAGAGATGAATCCATCGATCTGCAAACTCCAGATCCTACAGATGGGCTTCTCAATGAGAACCGAGGCTTCAGGTGAATTCCTCACCTCGAGGAAAATTTGTTGAGCCTGCTCCCAACCTCAGGCGGGCATTGGAGCTCCAAAGGAAGGTCGCCGGAAATCACTGCTTCCACGGCTAATCATTCAAGATCACCACTATAGGGGTCGATCGATAAACGGAGAAGCAAAACGTGACCGCGAGGTTACGACACAGTTAGAGAAAAACAAGTGGGCAGCCAAGGCCCAAAGAACTAACCCCGGAACCCACTGGGGATCGCCGGGAGCGAAGAACAGGGGAAGGGGTCGGAGACAGAAAACTGGGGTACAGAAGGAGGAAAGGCACCCAAAAGAAGTCGAGAATCATCCTAGGAGGCGGGGCGAGGCGGACGGAAGTGGTACCAGGGTCGGAGACCCACTGACGCGCCATGGAGGTATGCTCCGGCGAGGGAGGGGAAAACGTCCCTACAAGGTACAGCGATCCAGGGCACGACGAGCCAAATCAACGTTACATCAAGTAAGTACAGAGGTCGAGGATGCTCACCACACACTCGATTGATCTGCGGTGGTCTGAGGAGGTCAGGCGAACTCAAGTTTGTCGGAGAAGGTAACTCGAGTAGGTCGGGGAACCTCAGGGCTTTGGAGATGCAATTGAGCGTGGAGGAGGTAGCTACGGTGGCTGGCGGTGCTTTTGGTAGCTTAAAAGAGCAGTGAGGAGGGCTAGGGTGGCGGCTGCTATAACTGGCGGAGAGAGTAGCGTGAGCCCTAATGGGCGTTTCCTTAAATGAGAACGAGAGGGGAAGTTCTAGGGCTCGAGAGATGCGCGGGGGAGAGACGAGACCAACGCAGCAAAAATCTCGCAAAAAGGCGGACTGGAGAGGGAGCAATCAATCGAGGGATTACTCATTGAATCGGCGCCTCTGTTGCCTAAAACGGCCAAGGAGGAAGACGACTTCTGAGTCGTCTGATCCTTGATGGACGGATAGCGATGCGCGCATATAAGGAAGGAGGAATAAAGTGCGTGACAGGAAATAAATGCTCGGACCATAGGGAAATCTGGTGCATTGAAAGTAAATTCTAATCAAATTATATTCAAACCTTTCCTAATTTAATTGAAGGGTCAAACAAACTCCAAATGAGTCCAAATTTGGACCATTGACTAATTAGATGGCCTAGAACGTTCCTAGTCAATTAGATTCACGTTTATTGAAAGTTTTGTCTATGATTTCTATTGTTTTCACTCTTTCTTAATTTAAATGCACAAACTAATTAAATAATTGATATAAATGATTATGTTGTGATTCCTTGCTTGAAATTACAAGATAGACATTATCAACTCCTTAAAAGTCATTCAACACCTCTTTTTCCCCTTTTATGCACTTTCTTTGGAGGAGAGAGAAAACAAGGGGAATATTACTTCCCTCTTATGTAATTATAAAATAAAAAGGAAAGGTGGCCAAAAGATGCCAAGAGAGCACTCATATTCTCATATTTTCAAAATAAAAGAATAAGGGGCAAATTATTATGTATTTTTGGCAACTTTTGAGAATAGGAGAGAGAAAATGAACATTAGAGGCTTTATTTTGAAATCTATGAAAGGAAAAACATATTAATGTCTAAATTTTGAATTGTTGTTTCTTTTATTCCTCTTTCTCTTTCTCTTTCTCTTTCCTTTTCTCTTCCATTATTTTTAGATTTATTTAATAAAAGAAAAGGGAAAGACATATTATCGTTATTACACCTATTTGCAACACATTAATAAAAAGAAACTAATTTGGAGCCCTTTCTTATTTCTCTTTGTATTAAAATCCTAGAAATGGACAAATTGCATTAAGACTCTTAACAAAATATTATTTAAGGAAAACTACATAAAAGGCTTTATTTTACTCTTGAAAATTAGGGATGTTACATGACCATTATAGTATGCTTTTCCATAATCCTAGACACTACAAGACACAATCACAAGATCTTATTACTCCTTCTCCATAGGAAATCGAGATGGTGACTCAGGTGACTCAGAATACAAAAGAATGGAGCAAAATGCATGCTCAGCAAAATGTGAAAAACAAAACCACTGAAGGATCTCAATAATCCAAGTAAACTTCATCAAGACTCATAAGGAACCAGAACAAAAATTCTTTAGCAACGAAGGAGGGTGAAATAAGCAACAAGTTTGAGCCTTTGAATAAGAATAGTGGAAGCAACAATAACCATAGAACCAATGTTGAGACTAAAAGCGATATAGTTGATAGCAGAGGTTCCTTTGGTTAGTCTCCCAACCATCTTAGCTTGGAACATCAGTGGACTTACTCAATTCAATAAGCAGGATGTTTTCTGAGATGAAATCAACAAGGAGCAAGCTGACATCGTGTTCCTTATGGAAACTAAAATAAAAAGGAAGAGTATACCTAAGATGAATAAAAGGGTCAAATTGGTTGTGTCTTGGATTGATAAAGCAAAATCATGTCACAAGTCAAGGATCATTATATTATAGGATGATCCGTCGATTAAGATTGACATTATTATCTAGTCAAGGTAGTACATTCATACACGCATCCATGGGTAGGGTTTTAGCTCTAACATCACTGTCATCTATGTCGAAAATGAAGACACTAAAAGAACCAATCTGTGGATGGACTTGCAGAGCATTAGAAACACTATTATTCATCACTTGTGTATAATTGATGATTTTAATGCAGTGAGAACAACAAATGAGAGTATGGGAAAATATAACCCTTCAAGAAGGACAATGGATGAATTCAATGATGCAGTACAAGCTCTGGATCTGGTTGAAAACTAGCTAAATAACCTTTATAGACATGGAATAATCAATGGACTGGAAGCAATAGTGTGAGAAGTAAAATAGATTGATCTTTTTGCCAACTTCAATTCGAAAATCCACACCCATATCAATGTGTAGAGATTAGACCTACAATCCATAGTGATCATTATATGTGGATGCTACACTGGGTGAAAGGGGAGAAAAAGACCAATCATCCCTTTCTATTTTAATGCTTGGACTAGCCTTCTAGGATTTCAAGAAATAGTTCTTAAAGATTGGAATACAGAGATCAGTGGTTGTATGATGTACAAAGTTTGTCAGAAGCTAAGATAAACTAAAATTGTTGTTCAAAGGGGGAACTGGGAGAAATCAAGGATCTGCTAGAAGCTGCACAAATGAAAGAAGAAGAAGCACTTTAGTCTCAAGCCGAGATTAATAATTATCATGATGATGTAGCCCTTTAGGATATAGCTAAATAAAAAAATCAAAGAATCTCAACTAGCTAGATGCACTAAAGAGTCAATGATCATACACAAATCGAGGGTCATGTGGCTGAATAATGGTGATGAATTCCAAGTTCTTATATGCCTCACTCCAAACAATGAGGAATTGAAATTTGATTAAATATTTAGAGTTGATAGTGGGCGTACCGTAGAGGAGAAGATAATTACTGAGCAGTTTGTGAAACATTACGAATGTATATTCAATGGGGTGACACAAACATGGAGAAGGAATTCCCATATGAGATACCTAAACTAAATGAGCAAAAAAAGTACAATATATACTAGGAAGTTACAGAAGAAGAAATTTATAATGTAATTAAATTTCATAATGAAGATAAAACTCCAGGGTCTGATGGATTCAATGTCCAATTTTTCAAAAACACTTGGACCACCATTTTTGGGTATGTAATTAGAGCTATTAAAGATTTCTTCTATAACGGTCGCATGTTAAAGGAGGCAAACAAACCTTACATTGCCCAGATCCCAAAGTTCCAGGAGCCTACAAAGGCATCTGACTGGAGAGAAATATCCTTATGTAATTTCATCCTAAAGATAAACACTAATATAATGGTGAACAAATTGAGAGACACTCTGCTAGAATGATTATTCTTAATGAAAGTGCCTTTGTTAAAGGGAGAAAGATATTTGGTGTGATACTTATGGAAAATGAACTTATCTCAGATTTCAAGAATCTTTCTAGCAAGGATAAATTATGCCTCATGGTAGATCTAAGCAAGGTATATGACACTATTAAGAGGGATTACATTCTAATGATTATTTCTAAGATGAGACTCTCTAATTATTGTCTAAATCTGGTTGATGAATGCCTTAACTCAATATCCTTTCAAATTCTAGTGAATGGATGTCCTACCCCTATCATCCATTCCTTGAGGGGCATAAATCATAGGGACCCATTGGCACTCTACCTCTTTGTCATAGGTATGTAAGAGCTCTCAGCTATTTTTATTGATGTTTAGAAGAAGACTATTATTGATCCCATTAGTTCTGGAGGGATAGGTGTCTTGCACATTTTATTTGCAGATGACTTTTTAGTGTTTACTAAAGCAAACAGGAAGAATGTGGAAGTTATTAAACAAAGTTTACATAAATTTAGCTTGTACTCAGGTCTCAATTTGAACCAAAGTAAAAGTCTATTGTTCCTTATCAAGATGGAAGATTGTAACCTCCAAGAAGACATAGGAGTAAAAATAATTGAATTTACTATCTATTATCTTGGTCTTCCTCTCTTCTCTGGCTGGTTAACTAAAGCTATGTGCAACTCTCTGGTGGATAAAATTAAATTTAAACTAGAATCCTAGAAAACCAATATGCTCTTGATGGCAGGAAGGGTTGAACTGATAATCTCAACTCTCTCAGCTTATCATCTAATTTGGACAGGTACATTTCCCATACCTAGAGCTATAGATTTGTAAATAGAGAATATCCTCAGAAACTTTCTTTGGAAGGACAATGAAAAAGACGAGCACTTTCATACGGTTGCTTGGGATACAATATGTAGGCCTAAGGATGAAGGTGACCTTGGTATTAGAAAACTATCATATTGGATTCAAGCGGGCCTGATACATAACATGTGGGAATAAAGAATCTCTCTGGGCAAGGTGGACTCATAGTAGGTATCTCATGGGTATATATGTGTGGTCATGTCCTATAAAACCTAACCAGAGCTGGTACTAGAGAAGGCTTATGAATTTCAATGACATCATTAGCAATCGTATGATATTCAGAATAGGTAATGGTAACAATATCTCTCTTGGGGGGGTCCATGGGTAATGGAAAGATTCTCAAAGAATGTATAGATGAAGGCCTAAAGTATATAAATGGTTTTGGAAGCAACCAGAAACTTAGAACCATCATCAAAAACAATATTTAGGCGATACTAGAGACTAGGGTCATGACAAACCTAGTGCAAATCTTCCAAACAATTCAATTAACATCAGGTAATGACTATTGCTACTTTGATAAGCTTGAGGAAAAACACCCTTAGAGGTGCTTGGGAGTTCTGAGTGAAGAACCAAAAGAACATCTAGGCTAGTTGGGTCTAGAAGAATGGAACACCTAGAATATATGTTATACATGCCTCAAAGATTTTCCATCAGATCTTGTTGACTAATGATAGAAGAATACAGAGAGGACTTCAAATGGCATCCATGTGCAGTCTGTGTATGGAAGAAGAAGAATGTTTTGAGCATATACTCTGGAGATGCAAGTTGTCCTTATCATTGTGGGAGAGAGCCAAAAATCAGATTGGGGCCATCCCTAAAGGACTCGACGACATTCTGGAAATGAAAAATGATTAGAGTCTAATGCTTCACAAATGTATACTCTATCACCTTTCATTTTCTAGGAACTCTGCTATTTTTGAAGAGAACCTTCCTGACAGCTAGAATATTTGGAAGAAAATGGGTAGTGAATTAGATAGCTTTTACATGTGTAGATAGGCTTTTACTTTTTTTCCAAACATTATTTCTATTTGTCTTGCCCACTAGTTGTGAATGAATTTTGGAAGTAATGAGGAGTATTAGCATGCTTAACAATAGAAAAAAAATTCTAAGAAACTCAAATTAATTCTTTATTTAAAACAAAATAAATTGACAGCACTAAGGCCCCACATTGAAGAGAACCCATTTCCACCTGCCAAAGTGATATTGACCCAGCTGAAGACCAGAAGTGGGTGTTCTCCCTAACTGAAGTGAAAGCATAGTTTCACCCATGTTGGAAAAAGAAAACATAATAAAAATCCAAGGGCTAGGATGTGAATTTGCAAGCTATCATCTCCTTCATCTAGCTGATGAAACACAATGAACACAATTTTTTACCATTGATATAGCTCTCAAGGCAAGAAATGAACCAACGAACCATGCAAGAACTCCATCAGAGGTGAGTTCTCACACCTTCACCTGACTCTTCAGATCATAGAAAGCTCAAGGTGGGGAAGTGAGAAATCTAGGAACCCAAAATCACAGTTGTCACCATGGTTGTTCCAAGGCAGAGTTCAGAGTTTGCCCAAAACCTCAATCATAGCCAAAACCAACAAGAACAGGTGACTTTGGATGCCATAATTAGTCATTTGGTGAAGTAATCAACGCAAAGAAGTGACGAGAGAGCCTCAAGAGCTAGCAAGTGTCGAAAATGCCATCACTGGGTAGAAAATGGGGTAGATACATAGACCCTGAATTTGGCCACAGGGAGGCTCCTAGAGCTTCATAGCGGGATGGAGATGAAGTTTGGATGTCCAAAGTAGCTTCTAAAGACCTCAAACACTATACCCAACTCCCGGGGATGCTTTGGGAAGACAAATTTGGAAGAGGCCAATGCGAAATTGTGGCAGTCAAAAGAGAACCCAAATTAGGTCATTGGGAGTGTACAATGGTTGGGAAGGAGTTTAAATACATGAGTAATATAGCTGAAGCCAGGAATCCCAATTGAGCTGTAAAATAGGTAATAGCATGCCCAATTTGTCAACTGTGATGATGACTTAACAAAGTCCCATGGATTTTATTGTCTCTGAGCTCAGAATCAAGAGTCAAACATAGAGGAGAGGAGATTATGAAGTGAAGAGAAGTGAGACGAGTGAGAAACTAGGGAGTAGGAAAGCCGGACTGTAGAGTCTCAGTTGATCTAGGATTTGTGCCTTAGGGAGATGATCGCGGGGTTCAGCTTGTAGATCCTAGTTGGACTCTAATGGAGAAGAAAGGAGTGTGACACAAAAAACTATAGTTGGACTGAAGAAACAAAAATGATGCCCAATTCAAATAAAATTATCCAAAGTCCAATTATCATTGGGAATATAAATTAAGATTATCTTTTCTAGTTAAATTGAAATAGCAATAATTATCCTTTTATATTGAAACTTTGCACCAAGAGTGACTAGTACCCAAAGAATTATATTTTTGGATTATGTTTAGGTTTTGAGGTTATCTAGTATGAGTTTTACTACAATTAAGCTTTAACTAAAATATGTTGATATCCTTCATTATATTTTACCATTATCATCCATGCTTAGGATTTAGAGTCCTATTTACCTCTTATTATCACAATCAAGGTTACATTAGAATATATCACACAAATTAGGGTATTTTATTAAATTTATCATTAAGTCCATTAATTCCACGTTAACATAAATAATGCACATTAATGATTTATTTTTACATGAAAAGATTAATTATTATTCCCTTACACATATTAAATGCATTGGATACCATCTAAATCATTTATATCTGTTTATACATGCTCAAACTTTATTAATCGTATTTAGGTAATTATATGTGAATTGTTGGACAATGTGACATTTATTTTATATACTCATTCACATATCCAGTCATGGTTAGGTTATTAGGCAACTACGAGGGTATCATGATATGTGATGTGATTACATAACCTTAAGTCACTTAATGTATCATAAATATCATCAAAGACACACATACATTAGGGTTAGTCATTAACTATGCATTATGTGAATTACTCATTGTTTGTATAATATATGTTTATTAGGGAACGACCAAACATGTTAGGGCATATTTCTAATCTTGTTTAATAAAATCTAAAGATCAAGCCTATTAACCCCCTATTCTCTGAATTAGGGTTTCTACAAGTCAGAATAGCAAAATCTCAGTATGTTACATCACAAATCTATGTCTACTCAGGAGGGGAATCACAATGAGAGAAGCTTTTAGGAATTGTAGAATAATACCTAGAAATATTTAAAAGATAAAAATATAAGGTACAAAGAAAATTGGAGAAACTAATGTTTCAAACTAACACATTTATCATCTAAAATATTCCCTACAACTTCTTAGCATTTAGTAAACTAAGTCAAACTGACCATGGTATTGTCATGTGTATGAATAATCATTTCTATGTTAGGGTTAGCCGACCACCCTAAGATAAACCAACTCAGCTCATGCCCGCCACATGCCAAGGTAGGAGCCTATAGAATATATACCGTGAAATTATCAAACTTTAGTACAAGATTGGATCATTCCTCACTAATGAATCATCACATCACATATGACATAATTGTTTATGTTTTGTACACATTTTCTTGGCTTGATTAACTATCCCACTCTAATTGTGGGTCCTTCAAATTCCCTCACAGACCAGTCCTAAGGATGAATCTAGTGCTCTTATAAACCTTCATATTATATATTACCATACAAGACAAGAATGACCCATTTTTCCTTCTCCATTAAGACATCGGTGTAGGTTCACAATGTTTAGGGTTCCTAACTAATGGAATTTATTTTCTCTTTTGAACGAGGCATGTTACTTGTCTTAAGGTTTTTCATTGAATTAATACAACAATATTATCCATATAAATCACAATTGAATTTTTCTATACAATAACAAGAAGCCTAAAGAATCAACATTTAAAGAAGTAATCTTTAGCTTGATCATCCTCTCTCTTGTGGGCACTCCCTTCCATCTCTAGAATCAGCGACGATGCTATGGAGGGGGGCAGTTTGCAGTTGGTTCCCTTTGACTTTTGCGACAAGCATCCCTACTGCCTACTGCTGCCTCCTCCCACCTCTAGCATACCCACCACCACCTTCATCTCCACCATTCCCAACCCTTCCACACCTCCTCATGGTTCTAATCCCCACCTTCTTCTAGTCTTCCGCCTACATCCTCACCTGATGTAGGTTGGAATGACCCTAAAGAAGATGTTATTGTGGGAAGAAGGTGGACTAAAATCATAAAGAAGCCTATGGCAGTTCCTAGAAGTTGTCGTCCATTTAATATCCCATCTAACCCCAAAGCCCCTCACTTCAAAGAAGGCAATAGGCGGCCACAGATGAAGTTCTCGACCCCAGTCTTGGAGGATATGGATGACTTCAACAAATATTCCATAATCGTTCAATTCCTTGGAAATAAGTACCATCTTATCCAACTTTATGGATGAATGACATGCACCTAGAGACTGAGAGGGGAGATTCAAATGTTGGCCCTAAATGATGGTTTGTTCTTTGTGAACTTTGTAAAGGAGACCGATATGCATCTCTCACTCGACAAGGGTCCCTGGTTCTTTGTCTTTCAACTGGTTCTTACAAGAATGTGGAGACCCAAAGTAGATGTCAAGTGAGCAATGCTTACTACAATGTCGGTCTGGGTGACTATCCCAAACCTAAGCAAGCACTGGTCTAGTAAAGCCCTCACATCATTGTCTATTCCATCGGGACCCCTAAATCCATGTTCCCGACCACTGTCCATCCTTTAAAATGTGTTTGGCCATGTGCCCGACCACTTTCCATCCTATAAAAGAACTGTTAACAAAGACCCCCTAGAGGGGGATCTAAGAGTAGACATCAGACTAAAATATGGGCTCCAAGTCTAAGAACTCACACATCCCCAAGGCTAATGTTGTTACCAGTGGGGATGTCACAACCTCTCATGACCATCCTCGAGGTGGTCCCATGTTCTACAGTGGAGATCAACCTGATAAAGGGTGATGGATAACCAAGGAAGATGGGAGCGTGAAGAAGCATTGCTATTGTAGACTGAGAATCCTTTCTCAATGTCATCGTACCAAGATGAAGACATCTTCACTATACCAGTCATCAGGAGTGGTACTAGGAATAGAGGCAGTAGAGGGAGCTTTCTAGTTGAAGGAGTGGCTCTACCTGGGGAAGGTGTGGAGTGCAAAAGCCTGCATCATGAAGATCCTTGCATGGAATGTGTGAGGCACGTCCTAGCCGCACATATACAGTAAGGTTAGGGACATGATTTTAGAGCTTGCTATCTCCATAGATATATGCCTAGAGACCAGAATCAAATGTGTGGATCATGACAAGATGAAGGGAATGTTTTCCATGGGATGGGATCTTACTACCTGTGTTATTGAAATTCAAGGAGGACAGATTGTAATGGGTTTGAATCCTCTCATTTAGGATATAAAACCCATTCAATCCATGGATCAAATGTTGACCCTAAGTTGTATAATTAATGGTGGATCTTGTTGTGTCATCTCAGCCATTTATGGCCTCAACTCGGAAGTCGGTAGAAGGAGATTATGGGATTTTATGAAGATTTCTAATTAAAAAAAACCCTTCCCCAACTTGCTATCAGTGACTTTAACCACATCAAACTTGTCAGTGAGAAGTTGGGGGATGATGGTCCATGATTCTATCAAAGGCAAGTTCAATGAAGATGTAGATGTGACCAACTTGTGCTAGCTCAATATGAGAGGGGAGATGACTACTTGGATCAATGAAAGGGTGCCCACTAAACACATCGCCAGCAACTTCGATAGAGGCATAGTGAGCACTGCTTGTCTTGACATGTTCCCATTCTCGGCAATCCAGTTGGGCACTCATCCTAATAGCAACCATGCTTGATTGTTCTTGGAACTCCTTCCTATCTCACAGCCTACTAGGCCTTTCTGCTTCTGTGACGTCCCTGGATTTTCTAGAACTTAATCTAATGTGTGACGTCCAAATTGAAACCCTCACCTCAGCGAGAATCCCAATTTAAACATCCCACACTAGGTTAAGAAGAAGAAAATCAGAGGGCGTCAGAAGGAAACAGTCAGTAGCACATGTACATGAACAACAATAAAACCATACACACATGTTCACCATTCAACATATAATTACAACATTTGATATTACATATTGAACAACAAACTATAACATATACATGTACTACATCTAAACTACAGGATCTTAAGACAACAGGTCCACCTGAACATCCGCTCTCCACACAACTCTTAAGTATCCTGGATCTTCAAGAGCATAACCACAACCTAAACAAAAGATTACATGCGGTACACGTCAGCACAATATTTCATGAATATTGTACTGAGTACGCCTACGTGTCTTTTATATACCTCTCATCATATCTTGGCAATAAGATAAAACTAATACTTGGCAGTAACAGAAGAATATAAGAAAAGCATATACTTGTACAAGGATATTCCTTAACAAAAGAGAACACATATTTTAAGCTTATTTTCCATCATATATCTCGTACATCTGCCCCTAGGGCTTTGATGTCTTTAGGCCTTGTCATATAAATCATACATCTACCCCTAGGGCTTTGATGCTACATCTGCCCCTAGGGCTTTGATGTTTGTCAATGCATTGTACTACCAAAGAGTTTAGTGCTATCATATGATGGATCAGATACTTTATGTTTCATGTGTTCATAGCCATAAGTATGGAAAAGCTCAAGCAACGTAACATACAGGAACAATCATTTCAACCAATATCATATGCCAAGTATTTTACTACACATATAACACAAGCATATTGTATAATAAGCAAAGTAAGAGGTAATGGCATACCTTCCAAAGAGATAGATCATACTAAACACATATCACTGATGTCAACTATAAGCTTGATCAAACCTGATCAACACAAGACCATATACTATCATCAGGTTCTCATCTTATTATATCTCATCTTAACACTAATTATGTCCATTAGGGTTTCTCTTAGTTCATTAGGATATGTGTATCATTACTTGTATTCTTATCTTATGATTATCTCACTGATGTCATTTTCCAGATTACATCTCATTATCAAAGTTCATCATCTGAACATTAGGTTCCATATCCTTTTTGTGCACATATTAACCCTAGGTTACATCATTAACCTATATTATGGTTTTATAACATGTATTAAGATTCATCGTCATATAACATGGATTATACACATCATCATGATCTCATCATTAAATCTGAGGTTCCAAATATGGATATGAGCTTACTCTGTAAATTTCATCATTTATTGATCATTAATGTATTTTCTACATTTTCTTTAGGGTTATTAGCCCTAATTAACCATATGAAGCAAATTACATAATTTCGTACATCAACATGATCATCCTTGACATCAGGTGCATTATAAACATAATTATGGAGTTACTAACATTTTTCCATAATTTTATGTCATCATTTGCTATTTTTTATCTACTAAACAAGCATTACACATCTTTCATGATATCACTGAGATTTGAGCATCAAAAGCCTGATATTATAGTTCCAGGTTGTTATACGTATTTTTCTGAGAATTTTGGTATATTATATGTATTTTTCTGATCATCGAGCTATTTACTGTGAATTTTGTAAGATCTGCATAATTTGGAAATTTTCTTACCTTCTGACCAATCAGGCGTTGCCACGTGGCAAAGAGGAGGGGCGTGCTCCTTCCTTGGCTAACCCTACATGAGTCGGATCTTGTGTAGGCTCTGCCGGTGCTCAGATCCATTTACCCGGGACAAAACTGCCCTTTTCGTTCTCGCGATCCAGCCCGTGGTCTCTGTTTCCTCTGTGAAACAGAGCTCCGCCGCACGGGCTCTCCTCCGGTGAGCACAACCTCTCTGCCCTGGCCTCCTCGTCAGCCACTAAACACTCCATCGGCTTCGGTTGTCCTCCTCAAACCTCCTCGGCTGCTCAGCTTTGCCCTGGTGCCTCCGAGCCACCGTGTCCGCACGCTCGCCGCCGGTAGTGCTGTTGCGGTGGAGAAAAAGGGGCATCACACCTCAGGTCATCCTCGCGCCAAGATGAGGCTTCCAAGAGCTTCGCATCGCCTCCACAAGTCCGTTTGCAACCTTCTCTTGTGACGAGAACCTCTCCCCACAGCTCACTGAGCTTTGCCATCACTTCCGGTCAGGTTAGGTCCATCCGCCATGGAACCTCCACCTGAACTATGGAAAAAGGCTCACATACTTCTCTCTTGGCTTCGACCTTGCTTCATTCATCCTCACCTACAGCTATCACCCCCCCTCTATCTCCATTTCCTTCCTTTGGTCTTGATCTGCTCGCACAGCTGAGAGGTGGAAAGGAGCGGGAGTTCAAACTCCCTCCTCAGATGATCGTTCACCCAAAAAGAGGGGTCATCTGATAGGTCGTGGAGGGGCAAAGAGAACGACCCACACATTGTCCCTTCTTAGGCCACGACCACGACGTGGGGCGAGGCTAGGCTTCTCACTTGCTGTAACCCCATGATCGCCAGATTGGTCCGAGGTAGGGGGTGATGATCTGACCGTCAAGGTGCATCCAACGGCTATGAAGGGGCCGTGCAAAGCAGGATTCGCGACACTTCCTTCTTAAATCCCACAGCCACTGGATCTGAGATCCAAGGCTATAAAGCCTCCACGCATCCCACCCACAAATAAGGGGCGTGTGACAGCCTAGCTTAGGCTTAGAAACTTAACACTTAGGTCCATTAAACACTAATAATCCACATTATTTCTCCAAAATCAAACCTCCATAACTTCCTCTAGGAACATCCAATTGCCACCAAATTTGAACCATAGCTTCCTCACTACGGAAGGTACCTTGTACTCAAATTTGGTGCCAAATATCAAATGTTATATCACTCAGTTAAATTCCTCAAAAGGCATTAAAAGAGATGTCTTAATCACCATGTCAACCTCACATCAACACTCCTATTTTTGTCAAAAGTTTAGAACTCTCAATATTATTCAACCTTATGATTTCACTTACGTCATTGGATAATCAAGGACTCCAAAAGTCCACTCCATCACAGCTTCCTTAACTACTGGACCAAAGTGGCCTAGCTTCAATGGTGTGATCAGCGAAGCATGGCGCTGATTCATCCCTATTTTAGGGCTTCATCTTGTGGCATTTTGCATTTCAATCACATCTATACCTATTAGATTACATGTTATTTCCCTTAAAATGCATATTTGTGTAAATTGCACTTATGGACATTATATGCATGTTTTTCAGGTACTTGGACCACACTTGGATGGACGAGAGAGATGGAGGGGCCCAAAGAAATCCCCAGAGCTCCCCCAACCTACCCCTAGTGGCCAAGAGTCAAGCTTAAGCAAAGAAGTCCATGTATAATGAAGTTTGAAGCTGTTTCATTACTTGAATACCCCAACACGGCCGTGGTACCATGGAACGGACGTGTTTTCAATTAAGAAAAGATTACAGGTTGAATGTTAAAACTTTGAAGTTCAGCAAATCATCCACCACGGCCGTGCTACCCAGCACGACTGTGCCATGAAGACCCCACCACGACTGTGCTACCCAGCACGACCGTTCTACCTAGTCCCCAACACGACCATGCTGCCCAGCATGGCCATGCTACCAGCCTTCATTTTCACCCATCAACCTATTGATTTAACACCTAACCAACACGGCCGTTCTCCTCCGCCACAGTCGTGCTCACTTCAACCCACCACGGTCGTGCTACCACCTCAAAACCTAATTTTTTCACACTGATTTTCCACTTTTACCCCTACTTAACCTAGTGCTTCCCCCACACCTATATATACCTAGGTGGTGGATGGGGCACGAGGCTAGCTACCTTCTACCCCCTCCTAGCTCTCCAAATAGCCACCCACCCCATTCCACTCCATATCCACCTCAAATCCACTCCATTTCACCATTTCCACCACCAAAACACTAGTTTATACTAGTTCCTACCCATAATCCCCTTCATTTCACACCCTTGCACCTTGGAGGAGGGAGGAAGACGTCCTACAGCTGTTGGAGAGGAGGAGTTCTTCATCTACACCAATCTCCATGGCTTCTTCTACCTCTCTCTCCTTTCTTTTTGTATTTTCCATTTCCATGAGTAGCTAGGCTCCCTTGGGTGGGCTGTTTGGGGGAAATTATGTTACTTTGATACCATGTTGGGGGAAAATGACATGTAAACATTGTAATTCCATTTGTTAATGATTATATTCTTTTTGAATCTCATTCTCCATGGATTGCTTGTTGGTTTGTGTGTGGAATCACCTAGGAATTTAGGCAAATTGCTTATATGTGTGAATTTTGAGATTTGCCCCTAGGTCCAATTCTTGGATCCCTAGGTTGCCCCACATCTTCCTACATCCTAATCAATCTCCCTAAACCTAACTGAGAGATCTAAGTAGCTAGATTAGCTAATTCTAGTGCAATTAGCATGGAGCCTTCTTAAGGCTAGAATGTGCGGGAATTGGGGTCCAAAACCCTAATCTCACCTCCCCATTACTACCCTCGACCCATAATTGCCCTAGGAATGCCTAATCTAAAAACCTAGACTTAATTAGACTCTAATTGAATTGCACCTAATCCCTAACCCAATTGAGCCTCGTAAGGGTAGTAGGGGGTGTTAGGGACTAGTTCCCCTATGCACAGCCTAGCATATCCATGGACAGTTTGTAGCTTAGGTTAATTCATTAGACTCTAACTTGTTGTTTGGTTTGGATAATCTAAATGGAATCATAATGTTCATATGTCACCCCCAACTTAAGTGATAAGTTCATACCCCTAAAAATCCCACACATCTCTTTACTGCTTGAAACCCTAGTTTTGTGCTTGCTTAGCTTAATTAGTTCTTTTCTTGCTTAGGTAGCTTCTTTCCTTGATCTTGCCTTGTTCATGCTAGCTTAGCTCTTTAATTGGTCTTTTACTTCTCTCTTTCTTTCCTTAATGTAACTTGCCTTTTCATACCTAGCTTAGTCTTTCCTTGCTTGCTTAGTCTTACTCTAGTCTAGGGTTAACATAGATTTCATTCTCGCCTTTAATTGATTGCTTGTTCATAATAGTTTAACAATCAAAAAAACCTTTAAACCCTTAACCCTAGTCTCTGCAGTAGGAACCCAGTAAAACTAACCTAGCTCTAGCACCCCCTCTTTTCCATGTGGATCGAACCTATACTTGCCACCTTCCTATACTACGACACGACCCCGTGCGCTTGCAGGTGTAGTTGTTTTAGTAGACGTAGGTGTGTTAGTTTAGGTCTTATAAATTTTGAAAGCAAATCTCCATCACGTGTGTTCTGACCTCATGGGGCGCATCTAGTCAGGTCAAATCGGCTAGTGTGTTGCACCTCTCGCGGAATCACACCAAGCTTTCTGGTGTTGTTGATAGGGATTAGAGGCGTTCGACCTAGCTAGTTAGTTTTGCTTTGACTTTTCCTATTGCCCTCTTCATTTCTATTCTTTATTCATTTTTCTTTGTATTTCTTATGTATATTGGTTTACTAACTTGCTTTCTTTTGTTTGGTTGTGCTTTGTTCATGTTACAAGCCATTCGGGAGGAAACAAGATGGAAGACCAAAATGCACCTCACAAGCCACTTCAAGACTACTTCATGCCTAGCAACTACAAATATCCAATTTCTAGAAGGGTTGATTAAATGCCAGGGGAGAAATTCTCTATTCCTCTAGGTCTTCTTGGGCTCCTGCCCATCTTCTACGGCTCTGAGAGTGAGAACCCCTACAAACACTTAGACTCCTTTTTTGAAGTATGCTCCACCTTCAGGATGTCGACGGCTAGTGATGATACAATTCGGTTGACCTTGTTCTCTTTCTCCCTCAAAGATAGAGCCAAAAACTGGTATGACTCAAGAAAGGACATCATGAGTTGGGAAAAAATGAAGAATGCTTTCTTGAGACAATTCTACTCTATAGGAAGGTTGACAAAAATGTGGCGTTCTGTGACAAGTTTTAGCCAAATGGGCAATGAGCAGTTTCATAATGCATGCGAGAGATTTAAGAAGCTTTTGAGAGAGTGCCCGCACCATGAGATCCCTTTATGGCAGCTAGTTCAATCATTCTACTCTAGTTTGTCTCTAAAGGACCAAGACACAGTGGACTCTTCTTGTGGAGGAGTTTTCATGGCTAGGCCACCTGAGGAGATATGGCCTTTGTTTGAGCAGTTGGCTGAAGGATCAAGAATTTGAGCTTCTAGCATGATGAATGAAAGAGGGTATGCCTTTCGTGTGACACTCCCTACTCATGATGACTCAAGCCCACAAGTGATGAAGATTCTTGGTGACATGGTGAGCTTCATGAAGAACTAGGTGACGAATGCTTCTTGCCACCCAGTCAATTCTATTGAGTTCTATGGGGAAGAAAACAAGACACCTCACTCCTATAGCTACCAGGAACCACAAAGTTACACATACATCTCAAGGTTTGAGGAAGAGGTTCTTTCTAGATTGAAAGTGTTTGATGATGTTCAAAGAGATTTTGTAAGGTTAGAAGAGAGAATAGAGCAGCTATCTTCCATAATTTCTCTCCAAGAAGAAAAATTGTCTTCAAGACCCATCGTGAGCCACCATGAAGCAAGCGGACCCATGCCCTCTTCACAAGTTTTCTACATTCCACCCCTCATGAAAGTGCATCCCATTCACTCCTTCCAAGGCTATCCCCAGCCTTACACTCCTCCACCACCTTCACCACCAATGTTTCCCAAAACTTCACTTTCCAACCCCAATTCTCTCCTCCCCATAAATCCTCTTCACCACCTAAATTTCAACCCCAATGTCACCCCACCTCCTCCACAGCCACAACATGCTCTGTCTCCCCATGATGAGCAAGGTAGTGTTATGATAGTTCTAAGGAGTGGGAAAACACTTGAGCATCCTACAAGTCAAAGAAAGAGTGACAAAGAAAAGAAAAAGCAGTCAAGTGGTGATTTTGTGATTGAGATTGCCAAAGATTATCATTTGCCACCCCATGTTGACATTGGGAGTCCTAGTGCTCCACCTCATGCTACACCACAAGAAGATTGTGTTGAGTCAAGTAGGCCAATAGATAGTGAGCCACCATTTCCCGAAGCACTAGATGAGCCTCCGACTGTTAAAAGAAGACAAAAGCACAATATGGACATTCTTGAGGTCTTCCGACAAGTGAAGGTCAACATTCCTCTCTTAGATGCAATCAAACAAATTCCTGCATATGCCAAGTTCCTCAGGAACCTATGCACTGTGAAAAGAAGGTCAATGGGGAGGATTCCAAAGAAGGTGAGATTGACTGAGCAAGTGAGCTCCATCATACAACATTCCCTTCCCATGAAGAGAAAGGACCCATGAGCCCCACTCATACCTAGTTACACAGGGGGACATCACAT
Source organism: Alisma plantago-aquatica (assembly GCA_963693085.1). Lineage (NCBI taxonomy): Eukaryota > Viridiplantae > Streptophyta > Magnoliopsida > Alismatales > Alismataceae > Alisma > Alisma plantago-aquatica. Next base: position 157,598,379 of record OY856413.1, read on the forward strand.
AGACATGTCCTTACTTGATTGGAATCTAGTGTGAATTTGATTCCATATCATGTCTATGTTGAGCTGGGCTTAGGCAAGTTGAAGTCGGCACATTGCACTCTCTAGTTGGCGGATAGATCCATAAAAGTGCCTAGAGGTATAGTGGATGATGTCTTGGTGATGATAGACAAATAAAAAGGTGCGGTGTTCCCAATGGATTTCATTGTACTTGATATGGAGCCCGAGGATATGAAGATTCCCATCATATTGGGGAGGTCATTCTTATCTACATCTGATGCCGACATTCATGTACGCAGTGGCACTATGACAGTCTCACTTATGGACATGAAGATCAACATCAACATGTACAAGGCCCCAACCTGGCGAGTCCGAGACAGGGATATTGGACATGATCACTTCACAAGTCCAAATAGGCATTTGAGAGGACACCAAGGTGAAGAAATTGTCGATGATTATTGTGATGAAAGGGATGAGGAAAATAGATTGAGTGAAAATGAAGGATGCATGTTTTGCAAGAATGGGCACATGAGGATTCCAAATGGGTGAATTTTGAAGAATCACCAAGAAGCCTAGCTGAAGGCAAGAAACTCAGCTCTTGTGGGAGGCAACCCACCTAGGTTTGGGATTTTTTGACCCAATGTACATTTTTGATACTTTTGTTTTGTTTTTACTTTTTTCCAAGAAAACACACACACACTTGTATTTGATAGTTTTTGTGTAGTTTTGAGATGTGCAGGTGGGAAGAAAGTGAAATGAAGAAGGAATAGATGAAATTTTGACAAAGAATCAATAGAATATCAACTTGAGATCAAAATATTGATGTTTGAATAAGATTTGAAGTGTTATACTGTTGTTACAATGCACACCACGGCCGTGGTGACATGGAACGGCCGTGGTGGTGCACTCACATTCAACAAAGAAATCGTCAGAAATTCAAAAAATCAGCCAAGTATAGAACCAGGGCAGAACGGCCGTGCCGCATCCCGATTCCATCAACTTTAAGTCAGAATTTGAAAATTTTCTATTCACTTGCCCATTTCTCCGAAGAACAGAACGGTCGTTCTCCACGCCCTAGAGTCCATGCAGCACGCCACCCACCCTCTCCAGTCCTTGAATCCTCACCAAATTACCCCCAAACCATTCCCAATCATTCCCCCACCATTTCCACTACCTTAATCTCTAGATTTCACCAATTTTCATCCACAAATGCACCACTTTCTCTCCATTCCACCCCAATAGCCCCGTTCTTCGGAGAAATCTGAAATTTTTTAACTCCACTTCATTTTTCGAGCAAAAATGAAAAAGTTTGCAAAGAGAGCAGTAGAGAAGACCAGGGGTGTCATTGCTTATCAAAGGAAACTAAGGAATAGCCACTCCCGATTTACGGAGGCCGATTTGGATGCCATCGCGGATCCTATAATTGAAGAAGCCTCCGAACAGCCACATTGAGGGACACCGTCTTCGTCGATTTCACCGCCATCCGCCTCCCGGCCATCCGTCTCATATGAGAGACCCTCCGCTACCGCTGCACGATCGTCAATTTCAGCCGCACGGCCGTCCGTATCCTCGGCGGCACAACCACAGCCCGAGCCACAGCCACGACCACGTTGACGGCTTGTGTTGGATGATGAAGATGATACAGAGATGCCTGATTCTAAGCAGCACGAGGTTCTGCCACAACACCCGCTTCTACAACCCGAGGTCACCAGTGGCAGGGCAAAGGCACTTAAGCACCCGGGGTTCTTGACACACAGAGTTTTAGCTACTCGATATGCATGCCAAGCAATGATTGAGGCGATGGGTTTCTACACCTATTTTTAGGGATTGATGGAGAAAATGGGGTTGTTTGAGATTTTGACATTGCAAAAGGAGTCCTACATCGAGCTTACCCATCAATTCTTCACCACTCTAGAGAAAGAAACTGATGATGGCGAGAATGCAATTAAGGTAACGATTGGGGATAAGAGGTGGAAGATAACCTCGCAGATGCTAAATTAGATCTTTTCCCCAAGTGGGGAGATGGCAGCCCTCCTAGATGGAGGAAGGACAGAAAATGACTCTAGTTCTACATATCCAGCCATGTGGAAATGCTTCACCGTCCAAAGTACATTTGTAGCAGGGAAATCAAAGACAAGTGGTATTCATAGCCCATTTTTCCGCTATGTTCAGAAGGTGTTAGCAAACACCATCTTTGGCATGTACGAAAATCAAGGCAGCTACACCAACAAAGATCTTTTTGTGCTTGGTTGGATGACCAAGGAGAGGCATGTGAACCTGGGGGAACTACTAATTGATCACATGAGGACAATCTCGTCCAAGAGCACAAATCCATTAGTAATGGGAGGTATTGTGAAATCCATAGCCACTGCCTTGGGACATGACATGACAGGCTATACAAAGGCAAATGGTGGCAAGTTGGTTGATTTGCACTACTTGGCTCACTCATCTATGATTAAAGTTACAGATCAGAAGATCATTTACCAAATCAACCCACCTTACCTAGGAGTCACATTAGAGTTGCCTTACCATACTCCACCCCTCATGGCACAATATGGACCAATGCCAGATTTTCTAGAAAATTTGAGGAGGTACGAGGAGGAGAACCCTAGAGGGGAGGAAATCCCTAAAGTGATATTTGCTGGGGGTCTAGGAGAGACTTCACAGGAGACTGAGCAGAGTCGGACGACAGAGGAAAGAGCGGCAAGACGGGTGAGGCAAAGAGAAGAAAGGATGGGAGTGTCAGAGCCACAACATCCTTCAGTGAATGCATATGATATGGGTACCATTCATGCACAGCTGGAGGGAATTCAGGCGACGCAAGACAGAATTCTATGGGCCCAGGAAGGATTCCAAAGGACACAAGACGCCATGTGGTTGGACTATCAGTAGATGCATTACCAGGTCAACCACATTTATCAGTTTCACAATGCACATGACCAGAGGAACCCACAGTGGGGTGAAGATTGGTGGTGTTCTCTATCAGCATTCTAGCATAGCTACCCACCTCCACAGTCTGACTGCTGGGGTGCCTACTACAGGCGGGGAGGAGCACCTCCACCACCACCGCACTGATCATCTACCCTATCATCCTAGACTTTAGTGTCATGCTGAGGACAACATGATTCAAAAGTTGGGGTGGTAGGGCGGTATGCCCTCATTCATTTTCACTCTTTTTGTATCTCACCTGCTATTTACTCTTTGTTTGTTGTTTTTCACATTTTTGCTTGTTTTTCTATCTAGTTTAGAAGTTTACTGCTTTACATCCTTGCATGCAATGTAGTTTACATTCCTGCCATTTTTGCGTAATTTTCAAAAAAATTGCTCTTTTTGCCAGGCATTGCATATCATGTAGACTTTTGATAATTTTTGCATGTTTTAGTTAGGATTTGCTTGTTTTCTATTTTAAGTTCAATAATACAGGTTTAGATGTAATTGGAGGCAACTTGACACCATTTTGGGCAATTTTGCCGAAATTTGAGATTTCTTGTCTACAAAGTATGTTTTGACCCAATCTCTACTGTTTTGAGTAAAAATGACGAACTTTGACTAGTGCAAGTGAAATGTCATGCTTTATTGCTAAGTGGTATCAATGTTTGACTTTTTACATGTGCATCACCTCTCTCATGATTGTGATTGATTTGGCTGAATTGTGAATTTGAGCAAGCTTTGAACGCTTACTGTTTGTGGAGTCACGTGTTTGATATATCAATTTCATCTTGTTCATTCATGTGGTGTGATATCTAGGATGAAGTATTGGATTAACTTTCATGTAGGATGTCTTAAATGGAAAATCATACCAATGACCCCTCTTTGACTCGACTCTTCTTCCACCATCTTCATACCCCTCCGCCTCATAAAAAGATGCCTTAGTGCACATAATCATCCTTGGCCACCTTCAAAAGTTTGGGGTGGCCACATCTCTACCTCCCCGCTTCATTCTATCCACCATGTGCCCTATCTACACCAAGGGCAATAAAGAAAAGAAAAGCAAAAACAAAATAAAAGGATGCTCCTATTTAAGAGAATTCAAATAAAGAAAAGATGAGTGTGTAAAAACACTCCAAAAATATTACCGCAACCCTTTCTTCCACTTTCATACCCATTGAGCTAAGAAGCATCAAACTTAGCTCATTTTGCCTTTTTTCGCAGCCACGTGGGTCATTTGGTATGATTTGAAATATAAGACTGAATTCATGAATGTGAAACAACACTCCTAGTCATCCTTGATTAACACCATCATGAAACGGTTTACCCCGAACTTTATGGAATAAGTATGGATAACTTGTGTATTCTATGCGCTATATTTGAAGTTCATATGCTTTGTGCTCTTTTCATGGTTGGATTGTGAAAGTAGGAGAGGAGAGAGGTGAAATGCATATACTTTGTCATCTTTGATCCCATTCAGCAATAATCATCTTTTACATTGCATATGTCATTTCTTATTTGTGGAAGATTTGTAGAGAGAGTGAGTTGGAGCATACTTGAGGACAAGTATGTTTCAAGTTTGGGGTGGTGATTCAGCCCTATTTTAGGGCTTCATCTTGTGGAATTTTGCATTTCAATCACATCTATACCTATTAGATTACATGTTATTTCCCTTAATATGCATATTTGTATAAAATGCACTTATGGACATTATTTTTATGTTTTTCAGGTACTTGGACCACACTTGGATGGACGAGAGAGATGGAGGGGCCCAAAGAAGGCCCCAGAGCTCCCTCAACCTACCCCTAGTGTCTAAGAGTCAAGCTTAAGCAAAGAAGTCCATGGATAATGAAGTTTGAAGCTGTTTCATTACTTGAAGACCCCAGCACGGCCGGGGTACCATGGAACGGTCGTGCTATCAATTAAGCAAAGATTATAGGTTGAATGTTAAAACTTTGAAGTTCAGCAAATCAGCCACCACAGCCATGCACCCAGCATGGCTGTGCCATGAAGATCCCACCACGGCCGTGCTATCTAGTACGACCATTCTACCTAGTCCCCAATACAGCCGTGCTGCCCAACACGGTCATGCAACCAGCCTTCATTTTCACCCATCAACCTGTTGATTTAACACCGAACCAACACGACCGTTTTCCTCCACCATGGCCGTGCTCACTTCTACCCACCATGACCGTGCTACCCAACACGACCATGCTACCACCTCAAAACCTAACTTTTTCACACTGATTTTCCAATCTTACCCATACTTAACCTAGTGCCTCCCCCGCACATATATATACCTAGGTGGTGGCTGGGGCACGATGCTAGCTACCTTCTACCCCCTCCTAGCTCCCCAAATCACCACCCACCCCATTCCACTCCATATCCACCTCAAATCCACTCCGTTTCACCATTTCCACCACCAAAACACTAGTTTCTACTAGTTCCTACCCATAATCCCCTTCATTTCACACCCTTGCACCTTGGAGGATGGAGGAAGACATCCTACAGCTGCTGGAGAGGAGGATTTCTTCATCTACACTGAGCTCCATGGCTTCTTTTACCTCTCTCTCCTTTCTTTTTGTATTTTCCATTTCCATGAGTAGCTAGGCTCCCTTGGGTGGGCTGTTTGGGGGAAATTATGTTACTTTGATACCATGTTGGGGGAAAATGACATGTAAACATTGTAATTCCATTTGTTAATGATTATATTTTTTTTGCATCTCATTCTCCATGGATTGCTTGTTGGTTTGTGTGTGAAATCACCTAGGAATTTAGACAAATTGCTTATATGTGTGAATTTTGGGATTTGCCCCTAGGTCCAATTCTTAGATCCCTAGGTTGCCTCCCATCTTCCTACATCCTAATCAATCTCCCTAAACCTAAGTGAGAGATCTAAGTAGTTGGATTAGGTAATTCTAGTGCAATTAGCATGGAGCCTTCTCAAGGCTAGAATGTAGGGGAATTGGGGTCCAAAACCCTAATCTCACCTCCCCATTACTACCCTCGGCCCCTAATTGCCCTAGGAATGCCTAATCTAGAAACCTAGACTTGATTAGACTCTAATTGAATTGTACCTAATCCCTAACTCAATTGAGCCTCGTAAGGGTATTAGGGGGTGTTAGGGACTAGTTCCCATATGCACAACCTAGCATATCCATGGCCAGATAGTAGATTAGGTTAATTCATTAGACTCTAACTTGTTGTTTGGTTTGGATAATATAAATGGAATAATAATGGTCATATGTCACCCCCCAACTTAAGTGATAAGTTCATACCCCTAAACATCCCACACATCTCTTTACTGCTTGAAACCCTAGTTTTGTGCTTTCTTAGCTTAATTGGTTCTTTTCTTGCTTAGTTAGCTTCTTTCCTTGTTCATGCTAGCTTAGCTCTTTAATTGCTCTTTTGCTTCTCTCTTACTTGCCTTAGTGTAACTTTCCTTTTCATACCTAGCTTAGTCTTTCCTTGCTTGCTTAGTCTTAATCTAGTCTAGGGTTAACGTAGATTTCATTCTCACCTTTAATTGCTTGCTTGTTCATAATAGTTTAACAATCAAAACAACCTTTAAACCCTTAACCCTAGTATCCGCAGTAGGAACCCAAAAAAACTAACCTAGCTCTAGCGCCCCCTCTTTTCCTTGTAGATCGACCCTATACTTGCCACCTTCCTATACTACGACACGACCTCGTGCACTTGCGGGAGTAGTTGTTTTAGTAAATGTAGGTGTGTTAGTTTAGGTCTTATAAATTTTGAAAGAAAATCCCCATCATGTGTGTTCTGATCTCGTGGGGCGCATCTAGTCGGGTCAAATCGGCTAGTGTGTTGCACCTCTAGCGGAATCACACCAGGCGCCACCTGGTGGAGGGAAATAATATCCTTAGGGTGGTAGAGAAGCTAAAGAGAAAAAAGGCGGTGCTGAAGATCTGGTCCAGGAACCTCATTAACCTTCCTCATCTTATTAAGGAGGCTAGATGTGTCGTTGAATAGACTGCTACAAACCTTATCATATGAGTGATAAAAATAACATTATTACCAGACTCCAACAACTAGAGAGGGCGGAGGAACTTAATCTCTTGCAAAGGAGAAGGATTAAGTGGATCAATGATGGAAACATAAACTCTAAAGTTTACCATGCAGACATTAGGAAGAATAACATGAGGGATCAAATCCACTCCCTTATAAACTCTAGGGGGATTAGTGGATGAGCCCAAGAAGGTGGTTGACGCAGCTGTCCAATTCTTCTTTAAGTTTTACAACCAACCTTCAGGGGTTGTTTTGATCCCTGAATCTCTGCCTGGGCGCAGAGTGACTGAGAAAATGAATAGTGTCTTCTTAAACCTAACTTTGACGAAGAAGTTAGATTGTCCACTTTCTCCATTGGTGCCTCCAAAGCCCCTAGACCAGACGATTTCCATGGCAATTTTTTCCAATCTTATTGGGACATGGTGAAGGATTACATTTTTTGTGTTGTCTATTGGCTCTTGGTGGTAGGATGCATGGTTTGCCAAGCAAATTCAGACTTCATATATGGTTTATTTTAGGTTTCTAGCTTACTATTTGGTGTTCTACAAATTTATAGCCAAGTTTCTTACCAAAAGAATGAAGTCATCGATGCCTTCCATTGTATTAGATGTGCAAGGCGCTTTTGTGGAAGGTCGACCCATCTCAGAAAACATGCTTCTAGAGGATGAGTACCTTTTTTATTTCGATTTGGCCAAGTATACCACGAAGGCATGTATCAAGGTCAACATATCAAAAGCCTATGATCATCTTAGGTGGCCCTTCTTATGGGACGTCATGAAAGCCATGGGGTTCTCAAGCACGTGGATTTCCATTTTACAACTACGTGTCGAAATAGTCTCTTTCTCTATGCTGGTGAATGGCATTCCTCATGAGCTATTTGGTGCTAAGAATGGATTGTGCATGTTAGGGTGATCCCCTATCACCCCTTTTATTTTCTATCACCATGGAAGGCCTCACTCACCTTGCTAGTGAAGTTGAAGCTCATGATCTTATCAAATTATTTAAAGTTCATGGTACAAAGGCGCAAAGCTATATGATCTTCATTGATGATCTATTGTTTTTCATTGTCGGGCATGCAAAGCACTTGAGAGGAGTCAGAAGACTACTAGATCTGTTTGGATCCATGTTTGAACTATATACTAGCAAGGTGAAATCCAAAGTTTACTTATTCAGATCCTGTAACTTGAGGGGAGGTCGGTTGAAGGATGTTATTGGGCTACAGGAGAGCATCTTTCCAACCAAATATCTGAGTATCCTTCTCTCTGGAGGAAGGGCAAAGGATCAGATTACTTGGAATGCGTGGACATATTGAGGGCCTCAGTGGACAAATGGTCATGTTTGGCCATCTCTATGGTGGGTAAAGTTGTTCTGATTAGGTCTATCCTAATGTCTAAATTCCTCTACTGGTGCCGCCAAGCTGAGCTTCCTACTTTCATTGTAGAGAAATGCAAGGATGGCATGGTTGTCGTGACTTGGGATAACATTGCTAGACCCTACTATGTGATGGTCATGTGTACTAGAAATGCAACTGATGTTGTGGCCTATGCCACTGCCAGAAGGGTTGATATATTCCTTTGTACACCCCTCTCCCCTTGGTCCAAATGGCTAAGGGAAAGATATGGCTCCAACCTCCTAGATTTGAACCCCACACAACCTAATCTTTCTCATTGTGTTAGGGACATGGTAAAAGATTGGCCAACTCTCCAAATGGACTATAGCTATGATGGGTTGCAATGGAAGCTAATGAGTACCGATACTCAACCCTGGTCTAAGGTTTTCCACTACCCACAAGTGACTTCGCACACTCTAGTCTGGAATAAGGAGCATCAACTGAAGTGGAGTTTCTTCTCCTTCGACACACTCTTATCTAAACTTCCCTAAGTATATAGGTTGATGAAATGAGGGATCAACACCAACCCCATGTATTTCCTCTGTCAAACAACCACCAAAGACCATCAACATCTCTTTTTTGAATGTACCTACTCCAATTATTGCTAGACCAGATCTTATTTAAAGAGCGGCTTTAGTGGTGCACCCCCTATAATTTGCAAGAGGAGCTTCCTTAGATTTTGTTGAAGACTACAAATGACAAAGCATCTAGGGGGGGGGGGTTTGGGCTTCTCCTTACCCGTATTATCTTCCACATCTGGTCTGAGAGAAATTCTAGGTTGCATGGTAAACTGGATACTGACACCCTTGGCTTTTTTAATCTCATTGTAAATATATTAGCCTAGGTTATTAAAGCTAAGTTCGAGTACTTTAGAGGTCTCAAACCATAGATGGCCTATATGTGGGGATTTGAGTCCTTAGTTGCTATATTGTATACTAGTTTTGACCCTATATGCCTTTTTGGGAATGAGAAATATATTACCTTATCCAAAAAAAGGAATCAACATTTATAGTGCATAGAAATAGTGATAATGTCAATATAAGTACAATTTTCATTTCAACCTAGTCATCGTGTAAGTATCATTCAGTTAATGTTTCACTCCTCTCATTCCTTCATAATATCCCATTTCATGTAATTCCATATGTGATTTATAATCTTTTTAAGATAATTAATATTTAACATGTAAACAAAGATGAAAAGAATGAAAAAAGTAGATAAACATCTTTTATGCATTTAATCTTGAGTGATTTGATAAAAGACATTTAACCAAGCTTTCTATGTTGTTTCATATAATTCCATTTTATACTTGAACTACTTAATCTTTTGGAACTAGGTTTCATGAAGGTAAAATTGTACTCAATTATTAATGTAATCATCTACGTGCCTCAACAGTTGGAAGCTTTAAATCTTTGTGCCTCATTTCTCTTAGGATTGTAATTGCCCCCAAATCTACCAGTTAGGGTCGTTCAACCACCACATCTAAAACATTAATATTTATATACATGAAGTGATCACCATTTCAAAATTGATGGGTCTTGTAGGATATAAATTCAATTCTGTGTGGAGCCAATGGGTGTGAGCAACAGTTGTCACTGGGCTAAAAAGTGAGTCTTCAATACAGTTGTACATGGTGTTATTCAAAAAGTTCACACATAAAATGGTGTGAATCCTAGATTTCTTACCAAAAGTAATATTAACTATTATTGTGTGATGTATTTTGTATAGAAATAGTGGGATTTTCGATTGTGTAATACAAATGGCCCCTTTAAGGATATTTTCTACTTTGTTATCTCCTAATTTTCCTAAAAGAAAGTTGAGATTAAAGATAATTACATATTTTCCATACTTTGAAGGGGTGATGACCTATAGGATAGAGGACAAGATATAAAAGAAGATAATACAGAAAAACCAAAATCTTACTTGTAGTTCAATCCAAAAATAGACTTAAAGAGGATTCTAGGTTGAATTCTCCCCAGATAGTGTGAATTTTTCCACAAATCTTCCTTCAAGAAAAACGTTTATGGGAGAGCATGAAAAATGATGTTGAAATGAGTAGATTGCATTATGGATTGAAAATGAGTTTGTGTTGGGTATAGTCTACCAATAGTTATATTATTTCATCACTACCTCTCTTTGCCTACCTCCCGGGATGCTTAATGCGACTTCATCAACTACCATTACATGTGCTTTTTGTTTCTATTTTATATTCTATCATATTTAAAGATCAATGATATCTTGGAAAGATCATTCTAACTTCCTGATTTGTTATGATAAATTTGGTTCTTTCCTAGATTATTGCTAAAAAAATATGGTACATTCATCGTACGATGCCCTGAGTAGGAATATGGACTAAACTTGATCAGTATATAGTTAAACTCAATGTGGATGTCACAATTACTAAGAATGGAGAAGAGGTTGTGGTTATCACTAGGAATGCACAAGGTGTATGGCTGGGGGGCTGGGGCAAGAAGATTGGTACATCCAATGTCACTGAAGCTGAATTCATCAAAGTTGGCAGCTGATTAAATAAGGTTGAATGGGTGGCTGAAGGTGATAATTGAGATAGATGTTTAGGTGGTGAGGAATATATTGAATAAATATGTCAACAAATACTCAAAATTTGCCTATTGGACATCTGGTTTGAGGATGTCTATGTCAAGTATTACCATTGTGCACTAAATTTGGAGAGAGAGCAATCAAGTTGTTGATAGGTTGGCTAAGTTGCACCTGAAGAATAGATTGGATCAATCAACTTACAGAAATCCACTTAGTAGTATTTTAAATGAGTACCATTGAGATATGCATGTAAGTATAAGGTCTAATGAACCAAATTTGATTGATGAAGAGGATAGTTGTATCCCTAACATGGATTGGCATGCCCAAGGTTCACAAGATGAAGAAATAGAACCTTGATTAACAAACAAAAAATAGTCCATTATTCAAAAGTAATGACTTGTTAAAAAATACACCCAGTTGTTTGACCTAACTAATCAACATTTGTTTGTTTTGAAACAATAGGCCATGCATGGGTTCCAAAGCTCAGTACAACCTTTGTAAAGGACACTAGTATTAGGTTAAACTTATAAAACTCTATCATGGTCTAAGAAACTTCCCTAAAAGGTCACTGAACCCTAAAACCACCTTCCAATTATGTATATTTTCCCTTAATCTCAATTTACTCTATTTTCCTTACTTGGCAACATAAGAAATGATTTCCATTCTAAGTTTACCTTTATTCACCTTATGAACTATAATCCATAATATTCATAATTGATGCACTAATAATAATTATTAATCAATTACCAAATTGTGATTCATTACTAAACATATCATCATTGTCATAATAATCATGCAAATCAGGGTTCCCTAAGCATAACACTAATCATTACAAAAATTTGCTAAATTATGGTTTTACTATCATGATATTCACATAATTTATATGTCACTAACAACAATGGTTTCAAATTATCAAAGAAGAGATATTACAATATATTTATGTGACAAAAATTGGGTCCAAGTTTTCCCTATGAATGGTTTGCTAGAACTGTAAAAATTTAGTGTTAAGTTTGGACAAATAAATAGATCTAGATAAGACCACAACATCAATTGTACCATGAGAGCAAAAATAGTTATATTAGATTAACTAACTAAATTGTACATTTGTAATGTACTACCAAATAAATATTTGACAAAAGAATAGGGCTTAATCTTGAATTGTGAATGATTTTATACAATTACATTGATCATAGAAGCGAGATTTCAAATAGTTAAGTGAACCATAACTAGGGTTTAAGTTTTACATGTGAATGCTTTTCTAAAACTATAACAATTTATTGTTTAGTCTAGACAAACAAATAGATCTAAAAAGCACAAGATCATATATAGAATGACAACACAAACATAGTATACTATATTACATTAAATGAATAGATGATAGATTGTACTTTAAAAAACTTAGCACTCCTCCATGAGTCATTGAGATTGTTACCATTGAATTTTCATCTGGATATGCCATGTTTGAAGTGGGTACCATTAAAGGCATCTAAAAATTCGAATCCTAGAGAGCATGAGTCCTAAAAGTAATACTTTAGATGTAACAATAAATTATTTTCCAATTATTATTTTACATACTGACAGAAATGTATCAACAATCATGACTAAAATGTTTAGTTTGGACAAAATAAAAAGACCCAAAGGAAATTGCAAGTTCAAATTCAACATGAAAAAATATATAATAAGTTTGGTTATGTTGACTAAACAGATCATCATGATGGACTATACTTACATAAATATATGTTTTACCATGCAAGATTGATAAAAACATTCTCCTAGAGGTTATAATTCTTGAATGCACCACTAGAACATCAACATATCCAAGATAAGGAAAATTTTAGGTAGTACCACATGAGAATCCTATCAATCATTAGGTGAAAACAAGACAAATGTAGTAGTGTGAGAAAAATAATAACAAAGCCTGCAGTTATGATAGTTGCAAAATAACATGATTAACTTAATCCATAGGGGTCATATTTATGTCACACCACATGAATCTCTAGTTTAGAGAGATGCAGGTGTCTATGTCTAGTTGCGTGTGTTTGGTTTTCAGATCCACTATAATTTATTATGAAAAAAATTTCTCATTCACTTCATGTAAGGAAGGGTGCAAATTATGTGGTTAGTAGTGTGGGATCATGCGGGATGAAAGCTCATATTATCTTACATTAAATATTAATTTTTTAGATCTAGTATGTATATATATGCACGCACACACATACACACACATATATATATATATATAGAGAGAGAGAGAGAGTCAGGCTAGAATACACTCGAGTGTATTCGGAGCAGAATACACTCAATTGGTTTTTCATGATGCAATTCTTTTTTCAAAAATATAATCCATTGATCTTCTTAAACATGTTGTGAAAAGCTCATATGCAAAATTTGAGCACATTTGGACATTTATAGGTCATGTTATAAAGACCGCAAAAATTATGCTTTTCAAATTAGTTTCACGTGTCGATTTTGTTCCCTTGGATGAGTGACTTACACTCATCCAAATGGGCTCAAAATTTGTATGTAGCCTAGTTATAGTATGGCGATGAAGATCAATGGTTTACATTTTGTAAAAAATAGTCTTGATATGAAAACACACTTGAGTGTATTTGTGTGATCTGTACACTCGAGTGTATTCCAGCCTATATCTATATCTATCTATATATCTATCTATCTATCTATATGTATATATATATATATATCACATATATACATATATATTCATATACATATATATGGGTGTTCATTCATTACTCGTGCGGGTAGCCTAGATTTTCTCTATCTGACAGCCAAAAAAGTAACTCTCCTGGACAAAAAAGTAACTCTTCTATCAAAAAAGTAACTATGGTGAACAGAAAGTAACTACACGAATAAAAGAGTAACTCTGTACAAAATATACAACAGATATATATAAGGACGGGTTTTTTTTATTTTGGAGGGGCAAATGATATTATTTTTGGCTAAAATGTTTTGGAGAGCTAGACAAAATAGTCCTCTACAATTGTGATTTTTTTTTTGAAAAAAAGTGGTCGGAAGGGTGGGCGGGTAGCTACCCGCACGGGCAATAAAGGTGGGCCCTATATATATATATATATATATATATATATATAAAAGCGATCTAGTGAGAAACATTCTACGGTGACAGCATGAGAAGAATTTGAATAACTATAAAGTTGTAGCTTATTTTCAATATCCAACCTTATGGATGGGAAGAACATCATTACATTTACCTTCACACAAAAAATCATCACAATCGGATATCGTTTACATCTCCATATGTACAATATACACATTTTACATCCAACGGTCAGCCTAAAACTCAATATTGTGCGTTGAAAAGTATTTGCTTGTTTTGCGTGCAATACAAGTCCTATGATGATGAGATTTTGTGGGAATGTGACTAATATGGTATATTTTGAATCCATAAGGTTAGATTATGAAAATTTGATCATTGTGCAAAGTTATTCAAATGCCTCTCATGCTCTCACCAAGATATGTTTCTCACTGGATCATTTTCCTATATATATATATATATATATATATATATATATATATATATATATATATATATATATATATATATATATATATCTGTGTGTGTGCATCTAATAGTAGCAACCACATTGTGAGTGGTGTGTATTATGGCAAGAAGACTACCTAGTGATGCATTTCCTACCTATGAATTGAGGTCATTCCTTATACATGGGATGGCTAGTGAGCACTTGTAATGAGCTGAAATCTCGGGTCTTATTCTATTCCATGATTAGGAGGTTAGTAAATTTGGTTCCATAAATTTTATCAATAAAGGATAAAGTTGTCTCCTAATGAATATTGCTAATGCATACAACATGAACAACTCAATGGTAACATATTACATATTTAGGCTTCAAAATAGATATAACATATTAAGTGGTATATAGTTTTATAATCTACATCACATATCCATACACTCAAATTAACATATTAATTTCATTATATGCTAACATGTAAGTAAATTAATTAAGAATATCACATATGTTCCTATTTCTACCTATAGTGCAAATGATGGATAAAATATGTTTAGTAAGAGGTATAATGTGCATTGGGATAAAAATTGTTGTTCCCATGACCATAAATATAAATAATGTGTTATCATCTAAGATAAATAATGATTTAGTGGACTAAATATATTAAATTACTAAATTATGGAAATTCGTGCATAATAATATTAGGAAATTTTTTTGGAAATGAATTGAAGATAATAGGACTCAGTTAAAAGAAAATTGATAATACTGTTGAAAAATTAAAATAAAGATATATGACCCTAAATCCAAATTGTATGAGAACTCATAAAAGGAAGTGTAAAAATTAAAATATATTTCCAAAATGGTATTTTTGTGTCCAAATTATCTTGAGTGCCAATTTTTACATTATTTGAACAATAATAACTACCCTAATTTCATTTAGAGAAGAAAATGTAAGATAATGAAAAATATTAAATTGATTATTAAAAAATCTAATATATTAAATAAATAGTATAAACCAAACTGTATGGCTTATGCATATATAATTTAGGTGAAGTATTAATAAAGAGAATTGTGGTATAATAAAAAGAAAAAAAATGTTGTACATACATGATAAGTATATGAAATATTTATCATGTTCGGAAATATTAAATGGATTTACTTTCCAGGTACAATATGAGTTTAG
Source organism: Alisma plantago-aquatica (assembly GCA_963693085.1). Lineage (NCBI taxonomy): Eukaryota > Viridiplantae > Streptophyta > Magnoliopsida > Alismatales > Alismataceae > Alisma > Alisma plantago-aquatica. The sequence continues at coordinate 157,613,965 of OY856413.1, forward strand.
AAATATAAATGAGGTAATTGCAACAATGTGGAATAAAAGAGATATTTTAAAACAAACTATAGAGAACTAACTATCTCTCATTAACTTTTGAAAGCAATAAATAAATGAAAAGAATCATGTTATCACATTATAAGGGAACAAATATTGTAACTCATTTATATATTTGTTTGGAAAAACATAAACATTAAAAAGTTTATATAATCAATTACTTAACCCAAATATGAAATCATAATAATCTTTACTAAATGACTCCCTTTGTAAACCTCCCTATTACTTCCTAAAATAGTCAAAAATATGAAATGGAAAATGTTCAATACATAATGGTTTCTCCCTTTTTATTTTAATTACATGTGTCTATAATAGTTAGTTTTGGATATATGAATTTAATGGCACCTATATCCTCTGCAAATAATTAATGTAAAATATATCAAAAATATATATGGTTGCCTCAAATTTTCAATTTTTTATCTAACTTAATATTAAATAAATAGATGTCTTTTATTAAAATAAAATTTTTATACATGTTTTCAATGATTCTAAAGTGAGAATAGAAACATTTTGAGAAATTTATTTTGTAGTGGGATAAATAAGTATATATAAGAGGTTCATAACTTGAAAGATAGAAAAGGAATTCAATATGTATATCATAAATAATTGTACATTAAATTATTTTAATTTCTACATTGAGTAAATAATTACACAACAAGATATTTAAAAGTTTCATAATTGTAAATTTAACAGTCAATATTTATATGACCAAGTTGTTGGAAAGAGAGATGTATTGAGAAACATAGACATAAAGAAATGTTTAACGTTTTTTCTATATTTATTCTTTCTTTTAGGTGTTATAGAATGCTTAATGTTTCTCCTTTTATAATATATAATACATATTTTCCTTAGCAAACACAAACATATAAGTTTCTTTCTACCCAATTCTATATATAGACCTCTCTCCATGACCTTCCAACAAATAGAAATCCCCCAACCAATAGGACTTGACTCTTAACCTTCTCCCTTATCCTCCTATTAAAGTCCCTTGTATGAGACATCAAAGACTGGTAATCTCATGGTCATCTTTTCTCAACCATCGGTGTTACAAATCTTGGATCCCTGACTTGGATCTAAGACTTGAATATTGACAAATTGACAAACATCTTGACGTATGTCGCATCTATAAATCATATTGAGAGATTTTTTATTACCCTATCTTAGTGTATGTTGCGTTCCATATTCTTTTTATTGAGAAATCACCTATTTTCCTTCTCTTTCTTGGTCATATGGACATTAGCCTACACAATTTCTCTCTCTTTTGAGAATTGTTTATGTAAAATATTGTACGTTGATTCTAATCATGTTCTCATCTTACTTTTTTGGATATTCTTATTGGACTCTTATTTACATCATGTTCGTCTTATTCCTTGTGAACCCTTAATTTTCAAGTTGTGGACTTTTGTGATCATGGAAGCATCTTATTGTGGAAATGATGATGTATTTGTTTCTAGGTCCTCTGAACCCACATGATAACTACTAAATTTTCCCATACTTCATATTATAATTTATACTTACTTACTCTTTTGTTAGGCATCATGTGGCAACTACTAGTATAATGTGACATGTGTTATATTATGTGGATGTGTACACTCCCCCACTTTAGAGTGCAGAGGTGATAGTTCTTGCAAGTGATATTATTAGACCAGATGTGTATCATCTCTTTTTTAGAATAGATGTTTATATGTTCCTTCTCACACCATATTTATGGTAGCTGTGTTATTTCCTGCCAACATGTTTATATTGTTCCAGTGTTGCCACATGTAAAATACATAGATGCATTACTCTTATTTATCAACTTATTGCAATTCATATTATTTTTATGTCCAGTTGGATAGTACTTTTACTCTTCTATGGGAAGCCTTGTTCTTTTTTATGTACTTTTTCCATATATTGCTAAATTCCCTATTAACATGATAATTTCGGCTTTCATGCTGATAATTTACATCTTTGTCTTCTCTTATGGGGTATGCTTTCAACCCCTAGGTAGAGAGTAAAGAGGAAAGAATAAAGGTTGACTAGGACAATTTCAAGAGTACTTGAACCTTCTTGGGAGATAGATTCGATGTGCTTCGATAATCCTCTACTAGTCACATCTTTAGTTTAGTTTTCTTTTGTATCACCCTACGTGGTGAAGGAACCATGATATGAGTAAGCATTGTAATAGTCAGATATTTTATATTCTACTGCTACATTTGGTATTTGAAACATACTTTTGAATATATTAAATTATCATCCCTTTGCTAAAAATTGGCTGTCAAATTGAAATATGGGATGTTTTATTTTATTCGATTTAGTAGGGAGTGGATCCCCTCTCAAGTCCCACTCCTTACAATATGTTGCCAGAGCCATTAGTGATCGGTTTATCTAATAATTTTAGTCTTGTCTCCCTTAGTATGTTTACCCAAGGAAGATATGGTATGTGCAAACAAACAAAGTTTAATGGACGTACCATCCTTACCCCTCTAATATGTTGAAAGTTGTACTAGGTGAATCTTAAGTTTTGAGATGTGAATCTTAGGGTTTCTAGGTTATAATCATAAGGATCTAGAATTCAACCCTAGGTGTATATTTGATTGGATGCATGAACAGCATAAAAATTGTTCAAGATTAAAATATGTATAAGTAGCCATGATATCTATAAGAGATGTCTTCTTAGTCTAAACCTTTTAAGGATAGGAGAGTAATTGATTGATAATATATGGATGTTTAGATTTTGAGGATGAAATCCTTTAAGGGGTGGAGCATTGTAATAAACTAGAATCTAGGATCTTATGCTATTCGATGATTAGGAGGTTAAAAAGCTTGGTTCCTTAGCTTTGACCAAACAAGGAGAAAATTATGTCTTAATGAATATTGTTGATGAGTACAACATGAATAACTAAATGGTAATGTATTACATATTTAGTCTTAAAACAAATATAACATATTAAGTTGTATAAAGTTCTATAGTCCACATACCATATTAATACACTCATAATTATATATTAACTTAATTATGTGCTAACATGTAACTAAAGTTATTAAGCATGTCACACATGTTCCTTTTGCTACTTAAAATGCTAATAATGGATAAAATATGTTAATTAAGACGTATAATGTTCTTTAGAATAACTATTATTTTCCCCATGACCATAAATATAAATAATGTGTTATCATCTAAAATAAATAATGATACAGTGGAGTACATATGTTAAATAAGTACATTAAAGAAATTTGTGCATGATAATATAAGGAAATTTTTATGGAAACAATGAATATAATATGACTCAATTAAATGAATGTTGATAATAATGTTGTAACATTACAATAAAGATATAGTGGTTATAACCCTAAATCCAAATTGTACGAGAACTAATAAAATGAAGTCTTAAAAGTGAATTATAATTTCAAAATCTTATTTTTTTGGTCCCATTTGCTTGTGTACGAAGTTTCACATTATTTAAACAATAATAACCATCCTAATTTCAGTTAGAGAAGAAAATGTAAGATAAGGCAAAAAATATTAAAAAATTATTTAAAGAATGTAATGTATAAAATAAATAGTATAAACCAACTTGTGCAAAGTATATGTATAATTTAGGTGAAGTAAAAATAAAGAGAATTGCGTATAAAAAAGGAAAACAATGGTGTACATGCATCGTAAATCTATAGAAAATTTATCATGGTCGGAAATCATAAAATGGATTTACTATCCAAATACAAAATGAGTTGTAGAAATAAAAATGAGGTAATTACAACACTATGGAATAAACAAGATATTTTACAACAAACTCTAGATAAGTAATTCTCTCTCCTTGATTTTTTTAAAGAAATTAATAAATGAAAACAATCACTGTTAGCATATCATAAAGGAAAAAATATTTTAACCCAATTTTATATTTGTTTGGAAATACATAAATGTTTACAAATTTATATAATCAATTATTCAACCCAAATAAAAAATAATAAAAATATTTTACTAAATGGATTCCTTAATAAACCTCCGTATTGTGTCCTATAATTGAACAACAAGGATGAAATGAAATGTCTAATATATAATGTTTTCACCCTTTAGATTTGAAATTCATGTGTCGATAATAATTAGTTTTGGATATATGAATTTATTAGAAACTATATCCTCTGCAAATAATGAATGTAAATTATATCAACAATATATATGGTTGCCTCAAATTTGAAATTTGGGATCTAATTAAATATTAACTAGATAGATGTCATTTACTGAAATAAAATTGTCATGCATTTTTCAATGACTCTAAAGTGAGGAGAAACATTTTAAGAAAGTTAATTTGTAATGGGATGAACAACTATATATAAGAGGTTCATAAATTGAAGGATAGAAAAGGAGTTCAATATGTATATCCTAAATATTGTACATTACATTATTATACATGTTTACATTGAGTAAATAATTACACAACAAGATAATTTGAAGTCTCATAATTTTAGATTTTGTAGTTAATACTTACGTGACCAAGTTGTTGGAAAAAAGGGAAATATTTTAAAAAACATAGACATAAAGAAATGAAAGGGAAATGACGTTTTTCTATACTTATTGTTTCTTGTTATATATTAGAGAATGCTTAATGTTTCTCCATTTACCATATACAGTACATATTTTCCCTAGTAAACAAAGATAAATAAGTTTCTTTCTACCTAATTATATATAGACCCCTCTCCATGGCCTTCAAAAAAATAGAAATAACTCAACCAATAGAACATGACTCCTAATATTCTCCCTTATTCTCCTATTAAAGTCCCTTGTTTGAGTCATCAAAGACTTGTAATCTCATGGTGATATTTTCTCAACCATCAATGTTACAAAGCTTGGAACCCTGACTTGGATCTAAGATTTGGATTTTGACAAGTTGAGAAACATCTTGAGGTATGTTTCATCTCCAAACCATATTGAGTAATTTCTAATTTCACTCTCTTAATGTATTTTTCATTCCATATTATTCTTATTGAGCAATCACTTATTTTCCCTCTCTCTCTCTCTCTTCATCCTATGGACATTAGCCTACACAATTTCTCTCTCTTTTGAGAAATTATTTCATGTCAAAGATTGTATGTTGGTTCTGATCTTGTGATCGTGTTACTTTTTTAATATTCTTATTGGACTCTTATTTACATCGTGTTCATCTTATTCCTTGTGAAACCCTAATTTTTAAGTTGTGGACTTTTGTGATCTTGTAAAGAATCTTATAGTGGAAATGATTATATATTTTCCTATGGGTCCTATGACCACACATTATAAATATTGGATTTTCTCATCCCTTATATTTTGATTTATACTTGCTTAATATTTTGTTATACATCATGTAGTATTGACTACTAGTATAATTTGAAGTGTCATTTTATGTAGATGTGTAAACTCCCACACTTGATAATGCAGACGTGATAATTCCTACAAGTGATTTTATTAGAGAAGATTTGTATCTTGTCATGCTTAGAGTAGATGTTTTTATGCTCCTATTCACCCCATATTTATGGTATATGTGTTAATTCCTAACAATATTTTTATATTTTTCTAGTATTGTCATATGTAACACATGGATGGCTTGCTCTTATTTATCATCTTATTACAATTAATATTCTTTTTATGTCCATTCAGATAGTACTTTTCCTCTTCTATGGGAAGCCTTGTTATTTTTGGTGTCCTCCTAATGTTTCTCAATTCCCTATCATATGCTCAAATTGTCTTTTATGTTGATAATTTCCATCTTTGTCTTCTTTTGTTGGGTATTCTTCCAACCCCAGGGTAGAGTGCAAGGAGGAGAGAACCAAGGTTGACCAAGACAACTTCAAGAGTAGCTAAATCTTCTTGGGAGATAGAATTTAAGTGGTTAGATAATCCTATGTTGGTCATATGATTTAGTTTAGTTTTCTTATGTATCACCCTACGTGGTGAAGGAATCATGATATGAGTAAGCATTGTAATAGGTATATATTTTATATTTTGTTACAACATTTGGTATCTTGAAACATACTTTTGAATAAATTGAACCAATACCCATTTGTGAAAAAAAATTGTGTATTTTTCATATAGGATGTTTAATTTTATTTAATATAGTAGGGATAGGATCCCCTCTTAGGTCCCACTCTTTACAACACTTGTTCATAAGGACTAGAGGATGGCATGGTGGACCACACACATACTTGTGCACACACACCACGTTGTGCACACACCACATTGGGTTGGGTCAGGCTCTATCCTTGGCTCTCACGATTCATAGAATTGTCTATAGTCTTTGGTTTCCTTTCACTATAAAGTTTTTATTGCAATTATATCACTATTTCAACCTCTATTCAACCAGTCAATACTATATTTCAGACCTATATTTGACCATACATGTTGGATAACAGATAGAATATGACTTGTATCTTATTGGAGCATCTGCCTTTCCTTTTTTAGTGCACTAAATTATATGGAAAATAATGAATTTATTTGGATTGGTTATATGGTCAAAAAATAGGTGTATCATGACATATGTGAGCATATTATATGATGTAGTTAATCCATTGATGTTTCTAATTTGGGAGTGAGTAAATGTGTATATAAGAGAAATGGTTTCCATGGATAGGTGAAATGATTTTTTGTTGTATTTAGGAATACACACTCCTATCTAAACCCTTTCATTGTATACAGGAAGAGACTAGGGATTGAGCACTATATCTTTTTTCTTTTCTTAATTTTGTGTTCATTTGTTCCTGGTCATGTTCATCAATTTTCTCCAGGAGACTGAGGTATGATCAAAGTTTTCCCAAGATAAGGGGTTCCTCTCAAATGTAAGAACATTGTATCCTAGGGAGAAACATTAGGAACATTCTTGCACCATTGAAGGGATTCCATTTTCTCTAAGGAAAGTCCTAGTAGGGGGCTCATTCCGAGACAAGTTACTGTATGTATTCTCTTTTCTTTGATCCTACTACTATTAGGTTTGATGCTTTCATTTAGATATTTTTATATATTAACCTACTTTTAACTATAATCAATTATATACTAGATGATCTTTTCTATACTCATGTTGAATATTTTTCTATACTTCATTGAATAACAAGGAAAGTTCTACTATTCAAATAATTGTTTGGTATGAAAGCACGGGGCATTCTATTTATGATTTATAGAAATATGATGAATATCTTCTTATTATCATGATGTTAGTGATACAAAACATTAATTTCTAGTTTCTAAACAAGCTAGACAACCTATGAAACGTATATTCTCAATTGATTGATAATCTGATATATTATATTTGGTGCAAGCACAAATTTGTGAGATGAATGGTGTAAACACTATGGATAACACAAGATACTTAACAAACTTCACTAATTACTCCAATGGATGCTACCATATTGACTTGCTTGAGAGTAAAGATCAATAATAAGAGAAATTTTAATTTTGAAAGAATGAATTTGAAACCTAAATAAGTAAGGTAATTGAATAGAAAAAACAAGATACCCAACTACAAACCCTTTTCTATGATACTACAAAATTGGTGGTATTGTGTATGAAGTAACTCTTCATACTCACCACTATCAAATGGAATATAAAATAATAATGATACATCTCTAACAGATATGGTCAACACTATTACATAACTGTATGTTTAAATATGGCTTCCAATATTTTAAATAATTCCCCATAAGCTTAAAGAGAGTGGTCTATTTGAAGTTTGAAGTGGTATAAATATAAGTCTCGAATATCTCAAAGTATGGGGTGGCTTGCAAAAGTACTTACCCTAGAACACAAGAGAAAGAAGTTGGGAGCCCAAGTAGTTGTTGACACAATTTTGGGTTGTACAGAGAAAAGCTACACATACATCCTTTTTTATCACTGCATCTAAGATTTCTAGTATGGATGTCAACACAATAGTTGAACTTCACAATGCAACATTCTTTTAGAATGCATTTCCTTTGAAAATAATTTTTCCCAAAAGTGATTATTAATAGATCCTAAGCCTATGGCGTTGATTGTTAATCATGTGGATATGTGCCAAATGTGTAGATCGATATTGAGTGTAAAAATTCTAGGTAATACGATTATCAATTTATTTCTAAACCAAATAGGAGTAAACTTGAAACAATGTCCAAGGAGTCTAGAATTGACTTTGTCACATATAATTTGAGGACGATCATATTTCCTACCAAAAATGTATGTCTTCTTTCAAAACTGAGTTTTGGAAGGAATCCATTAATGATGAAATCAAGTACACACTTTCAAATGAAACTTGGGATTGGTGGTCTTGCCTCATGGTTGCAGTGCAATTGGATGTAAATGGATGTTCAAAAGAAACTAAATGTCCATTTGTATATTAATAGGCACATGGTCATATTAGTTTCCAAGGTATATACACACATGAGGAAATATATGGTATTGACACTTATTGTCATGTTTCTATATGACCATTATTTGAGTGCTCATCACACAAGATTCTATAATATGAACATACTATCCATCATATGGTGTGAAGAATGCATAATTTCATGGTGATATTCAGGTCCAAATATACATGGATTGGCCAAAGGAATTTGTGTCATGTAGAAATGAATCCACAGTGCACAAACTAATTAAACCACTATCTAGTTTCAAAAAATCCCCAAAATAATGGCATCAAAAGGTTGACAATGTTACATTAACCTTCTCCTTAGTTTTTAATGAATCTCATACATGCCTAATGAAAATTGTTCAATAATGGGTTCTTGAGTATTTGCATATAGATAGAGTTATTTACTTCTTTTCAGATCTAATATGAGAATCATTGATGGGACAACATATTCTTATTCAATAAGTTTTGTATGAAGGATATGTGAGTTTCATATATGATTGTATGGCTTGAAATAATTCAATTTGCAAATGGAATAACATTTTCTAATTTTACTAAGTTGAGAATGTATTTCACATATTTGACTATACACCTAGAAAACCTACAAAAACTTAATATGCTCCTTCTAAAAATTTGTTTAAGAATGATAGTGGTATTACAGTGCCTTCACTAAGATCCTCTCCAATTCTTATAAGTAGAATATATCTTAAGAACTATATATGAACAAATATTACATTTTTCTTTTACAAGTTATGCAAATACAGAACTGTAATACTTGGAACATGCGGCCCAAATTACAACTATATATGGAGGATCGACTTTGAATTTTTAAACTACATCCAAGAGATATGGATAATGATATATATGTATTATTGTGGTCAAAATGTAGGGATCAGTGTGATAGAGAACTAGTACCTTTAGTCTTAGCTTATCTAAGTCTATAATGAAAGTAATAAGATTTATTCTAGAAGGATAATTGAATTGAACAATTTTTAGAAATAAACAAGAAAAAAAATCTATGTTAGCAACCAAAATAAGGGTATATAAATACTTTTACTAATATATCTTTAAAGGGAACTTTGATCGAGGTTCACCTAGCAAGCACACTCGCCAACATATAAGCACTTAAATATGTTTCATATTATTACTATAGTTTGCAAGAAGTCATTATTAGTGTCTAATCCTACCCTTTCTCGATATTAGGTTAGATTTAGGTTAGACGCATGACTCTCTCTTTAGGAGACAAACAAACAACCAAAAAAAATAAACCATATGACTTTTTCTCTAGTGTTCCAACACTCTCTAGGGTCGACACTACTCGTTATTCCAGATCTACCTGAAAAAACATTCTATTAAGTCCATATGGAATTAAACATCCCAAGTTGGTAGGTACGCAGATGAGAAATGCAATTTAAGCAAGAACAAGGAACAAGTTATGAGTATGTATATAAATTATGTACATTATTGGGAGGGAAAAGTGGCTACTCCCAACCCAAGATCAATGAACAACACATAATGTTAATAAGAAGCATTATGGATTTGCAATACAAAATGGCAACTAGCCCAAAATAGAGTAAGAGCATAGTAAAATATGGAAAAACAAGAAGAAAATAGTAGGAGCAGCATATCATCACAAATATATCAACTATCAGTGTACATATTACTTCATTATTGTCGATGAAGGTATATGAGTAAACTAGGGGATGTTGACAAAGCTTTGTACCTTCCTTGTACCTTTATAGTGCGGAGAGCAAGCAACTATGAGGTTTATGATTACAAGGGAATGATATTTGAGCCATAGACAAGCCTTCATTTAATTGTTAAGGGTTCCACAGAGATGAAGGAACACCTTTTTTATGTTCTCTCTCTCAAGAAATGTCTTGAGGATACTCATATTTGTTTGTATATGAAGTTAGGTTATCGAGGAATCTTGTCTTAGTCGGTGGTCGATGGACAGAGAAGAAGCATTATCACATGAGAAGTAATGATGCCTCCAAAGCGAGGCCAATCGCTCCTATTTATAGGAACTGGTTGAGTCCTTGAGGTTATTGCAATAGTTCTCTATGGACGCAATTTCCTTGTGCCCCGTGTAGAGGAATGCATGCCTCAAGGAATGTTTAGAAATACCATTGTAAACATACCCGAACCTAGCATCTTGACTGTAAAAATCATATTCTCATGATTGGGGAATTAGAATGTTTGGTTCTTTAGATTTGACCAAACATGGATAAAATTATACCTTAATGAATAATGTTAAATGCACATACGTATTAAGTGGCAATATGCATTATAATACATTCATATTTACATAATAACTTAAATATGTTCTAGCATGATGATAAGTTCATGAAATATGTTACATATATTTCCTTTGCTAACTAACATTCATATAATATGTTAAATAAGAGGAATAATGTATTTAAAACACATATTAGAATAACAATTGGAATATTCATGTGCAATCACCTATGTTTAACTAGAATTAGTGGACTAAATATGTTAAACAATTAAAGGATAGAAATTTGTGCATAAAAATATAAGAAAACTCTTCTGGATATATATTGAAGATGATAGTACTCAATTAAGTAAATGTTGATAAGAAATATGTGATATTTCGATAAATACAATAGTAGTGTACAAAAAATATGGATGGGGTCATAACTCATAAAAGGGAATCACAAAAGTGAAATATAATGGTAAAAACATGTTCCTTCGGTCCTAGTTAGCTTGGGTGCCAAATTTCTTATTATTTGAACAATAATAACTATCACAATTTTATTTAAAGAAGTAAATATTAGAAAAGGCCAAAAGTATTAAATAAATTATAAATGTCTTCAAAAGTGGGAATAGATCCCAAATTTGTGTTCTACATCCCAAAATTAGTCTATGTTTTAATTTCCATCTTAATTGAACAATTTTATCTATACTAGTTTTATTTAGGAGTGAGATATAACCTAAAGCCAAAAATATTAATTAAAATAGAAAAAAAATCCCAAAGGTGTAAATCGATGCCAAAAATGGATTCTACATGCCTTAAATAGTCTAGGTCTCATATTTGGCTTTATTTGACCCTTGTTTGAGTCCTAAACTAAAATAGGAATATCAATGCCTTTTAATTTCCTAAAAGTACCATATATAGAATTGATACATCTTCTTTACCTAAAGTTTTGTGTTTATTTTTTTCATTCGCATAGTTCCCTATATATTTTTACAATGGACTCTTCAGGGCATTTTGATTTAGATTGGGTGGTTCTGACTGTCTCTTCTACCTTTCATTTTTAGTAGAACGTATGTGTGTCCATTGCTTAAGTTTTCTCGCTCTCTCTCCCTCAAATATCGATCGCCTTCTCTTCACCTCCTCACACTCGGATTCCTTCTCCAATGCTTTCATACTTCCTCTAGCAATCTGATGAGCCTATTTAAACTAGTGTTTTGGGGGTATCCACACCTCTCTCTCTCACATCACCTTACTCTTTCCCCTCTCTTCCCTTGTTTTCCCCTTCATTCTCTTATCCTTTCATCTCCAGGTCACGAGACCTATATGTAAACACCCCATTACTTTCCTGGTGTCGCATGAACCTATTCTGATACACTAGATTACTTCCTTTCCCCTCGAAACCTTTTGTTTCCCAAATAATTTTCTCTCTGGTGGCCACTTTGATCATGTTACGTCGTATAAAAGTATTGCAGGCACCCGGAAGAGACCCCATGCTTTAGAGGAGACCCAAACTCATACAATCAGACCTAGACCTAGGAACAACCATTGATTACTTCTCTTGGTTTCTTCATGTCCACATTTTTTCTTGTGAGAAAGGTTGAGTTTTCAATCTGTACTTACTTTATTTTCCACCTTGTGCACCTTTGTCAGGACCTTCTAAGGTGAGTTCAAATTATGTACCCTAAATCTTCAGGTTCCTTGCTAGGCTCCCAACCCCTCTTTCTCATGTATTGTGACAAGAGAATCATTTGACTCTCTTGACCATCCCAGGCCTTATGCCTAGGGTCATTAAGACTAGGATGGTTTGGCGAAGGTGATCGTCTGTTCCTTTTCCCCTTCAATGCCTTGAATACTAACTTCGGATCTGAGGATAAAGAGTTTGAACTTCAATCTTGCAGTTCCAGGCTAGGAAGTCATCAAAATCGATGTTGAAGAAGGTTGGGGGTCTTCTTTTATTTTAACCCTTGCACTTATTTTTATTTACAATCACAGTCGGGGGTATTTTGTTTAATTACTACTGGTCCATGTTGACTACAGTCATGTTTTTATTTGGATGATTGATCAGCCCTGAGAGCGTGCTCTAGAAGTGGAAGCGCAATCCCAAAGCTAAATTTGGACTTTAAATTTGTAACATAAAACCTTCAACGACCCCCGCAACTTTAATACAAGGTCGAAGTAGATATACGAGGTCGAATACAGGGATGTGGGGACGTTTAGGACACTTGAAATCTCATTCTTAAGTCAACTAAGTCAATCCAATAGTTGATAAAAGTATGAAACTAGAACTAGTCTAGTGGTGAATCATGAAATAAAATAAAATAAAGTAAAAAAATAAAACAAAGTTCGTCGGATTCTACTAATCAGAGAGAAGGAGTTCTTGTATATGTAATCACAAGTTAGGCAGTATATGCACCTGTTCTCGGCTATAGACAACCCTCAAACACCTCAGCAAGAAACCTACATCCAAACATACTATATATTGTGGTGTATGTTTCTGTGGGGGGTTATCCCACTCTCTTTGTCATAGTGTGACTATAGCCCATCAATGATATGAAAGATCTCTTGAGGATAACAAATCAACACCCCTAAAATATTCCATATACCCTCTCAGGTCAAGAATATTCTGAAGTGCTAGAAATAGATCTGATCTAGATAGAACCCAGAAAGAGGGCCTGGGTGGGTCAGGCTAGGCCCGACCGTGGCCAGGTCTTGGTTTTGTATAGATCACTTTGAATCTTTCTCTTCTTATATTCCAATCCAAACTACCTTCTCTTATCCACTTCTACAACTAATCAATCGATCAAGGTAGAAATAGAAGTTCAAGCAAGAAAAATATCAACAAAACTAGCAATTATAACCAAAAATAGAAGATAGAACATATACATACTAGATGTGAAACAAAACTGCTTGCTTAAGGTATAAGTACATAAACATGTACGAAATGAGCTTCATAGCCAAGAAGGAGCTCAACTAGCCATGAACAAGCATAGTTGGCACCGAAATAAGATGAAAGAGAATTATTTGTACAGAAACAAATGAGAACAGTTCAAGAAAAGAGGAGAATAAGAAGAAGAAGAGATTTAGCTCGAATAAGAGAGGTGGTTCTTGCTCCTTAGCCTCTGTATGGGCCAAATATCATCTTTGGGTTATGCTCCTTGATCATCTAAACTCTTAAACATTAGTTTGGTGGGTGTATGGAGGTGGAAGATGGTTGGGAATGGTGGGAAGTGGGTGAATGATGGTGGAACATGATGGTAGATGGAAGCAAACTGAAGGGATGGATGTAGGATGAGCACTTTAACCCTTTCACACCTTAGAAGTCCATGAGGCTCTGGGATTATCTAAACCTTGTGGGCTGGCCGAATAGCCGAACGAGCTGAACTAGGTAGTAAGGGATGGATATTTATAGACAAAGGTGGAGTATATGTGATAAGTGGTCACTACACCTCTAGCAGTGCTACATAATTTGAAGTTGTCACGACCCAACTGTATCGAGTTTGCCCCGACACTACTGAGCCTAACGGTCACTAGTATTTCCTCTTGTATCGGTCAATACAAACTCAAAGTTGTGTTCGGTCTGGCCGTGCCAAGTTGGGCCCGACCATGCCGAGCATAGTAGTCTTTTGGCATTGTAGCGGTCGAAACGGATGGATGTCGTAGTGGTATCTATGGATGTACTGGTTGAAATGGATGTAGAAGTTGTTACGGGTGGAGTTATTAGTGGTCTCTAGAGTCGTGGTTATAGCGGTCGTTGCTTTCTCCTCTTCGATCGACTGTGTCGGGACATGCCCGATCATGTCGAGCGTAGCGGTCAAAATGGATGTAGCATTTGAAACAGATGGAGGTCATAACGATCACTGACATTTTTATCTGCTATATAAAATCATGTGATAACCCTAGTCCAGCTGTCTCAAGTTGGGCCCACATGGGCCGATGGGGAGAAATCTTGGATAATAGATGTCTTTTCAAGTTTGATGCTTGTAGGTCCCAAAATTTTCTAGTTGACTTTATCTTCAAAAGATATATAAATTATGAAAAGATGATTATCTAGAATTATTTTGGGCATATTAAGGCTATAATGACTCAATCATAAATAAGTGCCTAGCACAAGTGCCTAAATTTGGGTGTTATCAACCACCCCAAGCTTAAACCCTCACTTGTCCCTAAGCAAGACTATGCCCAAAGAACAAAAGATAACGTCCAAATTAAGCTTGGTGCTAAATGATAAGGTTAAGAAATATACTTTAAAATACGAACTATCCTAATCCATATTGTTTCAGAACAAACCCCCACCAGTCCAGCACAATCTTGCTAAAGTATGATTAAAGAGTATTTAGGTAAGATATAAGCTAATTCACTACAACGTGTTAGCACCTGTGAGGGTTTGAACCATAATAATACATCATTAGAGCATTTTCACATAGGTGATCTCGCGGATGATGAGTAGTGAGCTATTATCATGTATTCATATAGACCAATGAGGAACAATGTGCCTCCCACTTATTTAGGTCCTAAGAAGAAACAAAAAGGAAAAATATTCTAATGACTTCTGGGGATCCTGATCTGCCTCAGGTTGGTCCACGTAATGAGAAATAGTCCCTAGAGTCTGAGACAGTTGTCCCAGAGCAGTGAGACAAACTCCTCATACTACTCTCAAATCAACCCTGCTATTGGGATGATCTCATAGGTTTCCTAAGGGTTCCTAGTGACTCTCTAATAAGCCTTCAGGTTGGCACTACCAAGCACGACATACCCGTTATCATGAGCATAGTCATACACTGGTTGGGCACCATCCTCAACTCTCCTGAAAGAGAAAACAACACTCATTTATTCACACTCAGGCTTTTATTCTCTGCATTCTAATTTATAGGCTTGCGTGAGAACTATTTTGATATTTTTGGGATTTTTGGGCGGCCAAACATCTTTTGCACATTTTTTTATTTTTCAACCTTTTGACTCAATCTAACGTGAGAGGGTGTGTATACCATCAAGGGAAAATAATCCTACTTGATCATAGCTCAAAACTCATCATTATCCACTTGATATCTGTGTGAAAAGTAGTAATTATGATTCAAGGATCCTTAAGTGTAGAGGTAAGTTCATGAATAACACAGCTTGGAGTTTTAATCAAACTCTAGCTATTTCATACAGTCCTATATCCTAGATTAGTCATTCTCATCATAGATTAAGGGAATAATGTTTTAAACTATGAACAAGAGTGCATAACGTTGAATTGGTCTCTAGACTCAAGGAATGAGTCAAAGAGATAGTCAAGTAAGAGATCAGGAAGTTTTAAGATGAAAATCGTGCATTTAGGTATAAAATGAACATTTAGCTATAAGATTCACATCACATAGACTTAATTTCCAAGGTTACAAATTACAGAACAAAGTTCTACAAAATTTTCAAAATGTATACTAAGTGCAGGGAGTAAACATGGATGAAAAATGATGAGATAGAAGGGTTAATAGCCCTACCACCCCAAGCTTAAAACTTTTCTCGTCCTTGAGAAAGCCCTAAACATGGGAGTAGTAGGGAAGGAATGCATGGATGTAATGTTAAGAATCTTATTAAAGCCCTAAAATGATGCATGTATGAAAAGATATACTTAAACAGTTAGAGGAAAGAAATTATCTAAGAAAGAACATGAAGAAAAAATTATTTTAACAAAAAGAGAAAAAAAAGGAGTAAGAGAAAGGGGGTTGATGCCCCACGATACTAACAATGGGATCTCAAATCCTAAGTTTTTGGGACCAGTATCACATGTGTCTTGTCGATTGGATCTACCATGCATGAGAATAAGAGGTGGACATATGGCCCCTTTTGAGTCTGAAATAAAGGAATAGGATCTGATGACTCAGTGAATTCATCCTTGTGCTGGAATTGTTTTGAACTGCACTAAAATGAATTATTCAGAAAATCATCCTCAAGGTACCTTCCAATATATGAATCTGAATAGGAAGGCCCTAGGATGCTGACATACGATGAGATGGAGGGGAGAGGTTGAAAGTGTAACGACCCCACCTCCCGGTAACCCCCAATTAAGGGAGACCCGGAGGTGAGAGCCATTAACCAATTTACAGGATCAAAGGTTCAGCAAATAATCATTTATAATTATTTAATTCTACTACTAAACTGAGTATTGGTAGTAAAAAAAAAATGAAACTTTATTTACCTTTTTGAAACTTTGGGAAACTATCTATCCCAGAATGTAAATCCTCTATCTAATCCTCCTCGTACCTTATTCTTACTTTCCAGATGTGTCACTTTACTGTTTGTACTTTCAGGGTTATACCTAAAACGCCGACAAACAAAACATCGATCAGCAATTGCTGGTATGTGGAGGCAATCAAAATCTCACAAATAAGTTTGACAATGTAACTATTGCAATCAAGGTAATTAACAAGTCAATTTACATTTTCCAAGTGACAATCCCCACCGATTTTGCCCTAACCCTGGATTTGACTTAAGGCCACCTTCTCAATCCCGAGCTTGGTGCCTGGGAGTCACCTCTCAAGGTGCTCCTTAGTCTTGCCTCATCAATCACCTTCTCATTCCCGAGCTTGGTGTATAGGGTCACCTCTCAAGGTGCCCATTAGTCTACCCTCCTGGGCCTGACCTTTATGGCATCTTCCATCAGGGTGGCATGTAGGTGCGGGATTTACACATTTTTATTAAATGGTGATAATCATAGTCACTTTATAATTGCAATATGAACATCCAAACAGTTAGTTGCATTCCATGCGTTTAAACATTCGGGAATCTTTCGGGAAACTAAGGCGGTTACTCATATTTAACCACATACCTGTTAATGAGGACTTGAATGCAGAACTAATTTAATCAACCAGGAAATCAAGCAAGCACACACACAATTTCCCTGAAAAATACATTTAATTCCTCTATTATTAATCATGTCATGATGATTCAATAATACTAAGGTTTTCCTAGGTTATTTGCCCTTTTTAGAGTTTCAACCATAATTAGGGTTTCATCTCCTTTTTATTGCTTTTGCATTCCTTTTATTAAGTTATACATCAAAACCTAATTTACTTGCTTTAACAACTATTAGGATTCCTATGATCAGACTCATTCCAATATATCCTAATTTCGAATTATTTCTTTTTCTTTTCTAAATTAGGGTTTCCAACCATTAATCCACATATGGAATCATAAAACCCTAAACTTGCAAATCTATTATCACAACAGGTTAATAACTATCTAAAACAGAAAAATAAGTTAACCATCTTCGAATTATCTTAATTGCAAGATTAATTACCCTTTTTATCAACCATTAGGGTTTTCATCCCCAAATTAACTCTTTTCTTATTCTAGATATATACTTTTACAAAACGAGTCAGATTCAGGGTCTCAAACTATTTTTATTAAATTGTTCATATTTTTCTGATCATTTTTCATGTATTGAGTTTTTCCATCCGAGCCTCCTAGCTCAAGTTATAATTTTTCTAAGATAAATCATTTAAATCGATTTATTTGCTAAACCCAAAAAAACACAGGGTCGTCCGATCCGTGGACCGTGGATCCACGGAGGATCTAACGGCCACAGTATTACGCGCCTATACCGTGCAAAATAAAAAGGAAAAGGTCGAACCTGACCTTGTCACCGCTGAAGGAGGCGAGGGGCAAAATTGTCAATCGCCGCGTCTTCTTCTTCCTTGGCCTCGCGTCGAGGTCAGTACCTCCAGCGCGGTCAACCTTGGGGTTGACTCCGGGTGCTGGTCCTTCTTTGCTCGCACCGAAAGGCTCGGAAGCTCTGCCTCCCTGCTACGAACTTTAAGCCACCTTCAATTGCTTGCCGACGACCCTCCAAGTCTGCCCCCAACTCGCCGGACTCCGACGACGTAGGCCACCGAAACGGAGTTGAAGGTCAAGGTATCCCGAGCAATTGAGGGCGCGGAATTGTTCCTTGAAGCAATCCGCAGAGGTAGGACTAGGGAAAGGGGATGCCCGTGCCTCCTATCACCCTCCCCTATTTATAGGGTCGAGGCGTCGACCTGCCCAGTTGGGCGTTTCCGCAAACGTCGACCAAACCCAACGAAAACAGGGTTGTAACTCTTCGTCTTGGTTTCCCGAATTCAATGGGACAGACTCCCGATTTCCTAATGCATTGGATCGTTGAGAAAATCAAAGGGAAACTCCCCCTGTATCCACGCACAGTCCTAGTCCCAGCGGGACTTAGACGACGATCGTCCGCCGTTGGATCAAGATCCAACGGTCTGGATTGCTCGCGTTCTAAGGAAACAAAACCCATTTATATTTTTAATTCAGGAAAATTCCCAAAAAGGCTATATCTTGTAAAATTAATATCTCTCAATATATAACTCTGATTGGTCTCAAAATTTAAAGGAAAGTTCCTTTTAATATTCTCTATCTCTGTACGAAAATTGGGAATCAAAAGCAATATATGAATAGAATTTCTTCTCTCCCAAGATTTCTTATCAAATACTCCCAATTAATTCATATCCTTATTCCTTTTGCCTTTATCTTATTAATTTGGGTCCCTTGGACCTCAAGGAAACCCAAAGGAACGAATTCCCATATTGGGGAATATTAGTTTAGCATTATCTTCTTTTAATTATCAGTTTCTCATATTTCCCTTTTATTATTCAATTTCTTTTCCTTGTTAATTCCTTTTTCTTTTCAATTGGGCTTTATGGTCTCCAAGGCCCACAATCAAACAATCAAAACCATCTCACACGAAAGTCATCACAATTCAAAGAAAAAGATCTCATTTAGTCATTAAAAGAGAAAAGCCTTTTACATTATATTTTCAGAAATTTGAGGTTATAACATCCTCCCCTCCTTATAGGAATTTTGTCCCCAAAATTCAAACAATCAAGCAAACAAACAATTCAGGGTATGTTCTCTCCATGTCTGCCTTTAGCTCCCATGTGACCTCATCCTCTCCATGGTGCTTCCAAAGAACCTTTACCATCTCTATATTCTTGCATCTGAGTTCTCTCACCTTGGTATCTAAAATCCGCAAAGGTGACTCAGGATAAGTCAGCTTCCCTTGAAGCTCAATAGGTTCAATGCTCAGCACATGGCTCGGATCTTGCACATAACGCTTCAGGTTAGACACGTGAAACACATCATGCATCATGCTATACTGAGGGGGTAACGCCAGACGGTATGCAGCTTCACCAATCCGTTCTAACACCTCAAACGGACCCACATATCGGGGACTCAACTTTCCTCTGTTCTTGGCTATAGCTCGGAGCGGTCGGATTTTCAGAAACACATGATCTCCCACAGTGAAATGCACATCAGTCCGCTTTGCATCAACATACGACTTCTGTCGATCCTGGGCTCTCTTTAGCCTTTGCTTGATCAAAGCCACTTTATCAGCATACACTTGGAGCTCATCTGACCTCAACAAGGTCTTTTCACCCACATCATCCCAGTGAAGTGGTGACCGACACGGTCTCCCATAAAAAGCTTCATACGGAGGCATCCCGATACTGGCTTGGTAGCTGTTGTTATAGGCAAACTCTGCTAACGGCAAGTATTGCTCCCATGAGCCACCCCAATCGAGCACACAAGCTCTCAGCAGATCTTCTAATGTCTGGATCGTCCTTTCTGACTGTCCATCTGTTTGGGGGTGATATGCGGTACTAAACTTTAACCTTGTACCAAGCTCCTCTTGAACCTGCTTCCACAACTTGGAAGTAAACTTGGGATCTCTATCAGAGATTATCGATCCTGGTACACCATGCAAACGCACTATCTCTCTAATGTACAACTCAGCTAGGTCTGACACCTTAGCTGTGGTCTTCAAGGCAAGGAAGTGTGCGGACTTGGTAAGACGATCTACCACGACCCATATCGCATCATGACCCCTCTTGGTTCGGGGTAGACCCACCACAAAATCCATGGTGATCTGCTCCCATTTCCACTCTGGAATCTCTATTGACTGTAAAAGTCCGCCGGGTCGCTGGTGTTCAGCCTTCACCATCTGGCACGTAAGACAACTAGCCACCCATGAAGCAATGTCTTTCTTCATTCCTGGCCACCAGAAAAACCGCTGTAGGTCCTTATACATCTTAGTAGTTCCTGGGTGTACTGTGTATTTGGATCCATGTGCCTCTTGCAGGATTTTCTCTTTTATGGTTGAATCCGCAGGAATCCAAATGCGATTCTCAAACCTTATTCCTCCATCTACTCCCACAGATAGATGGGTTTGTGGCTTCATCAGCAAACCTTTCATCTTATCAAGCTCTTCACTGGTCAACTGTGCTGTTATGACCTCACTCAACAACTCAGATTGAATCTGGATATTAGCCAACCGAACTCGGTCCTCAAGCAGTTGTGGAGTCCATTCCGCAATTTCCTCTAAACTTTTCCATTGACTGGACAGGATAGCTGCACACTTGATCTGCTTCTGACTTAGAGCATCAGCTACGACGTTCGCCTTACCAGGATGGTAGGCAATGGAGAAGTCGTAATCCTTCATGTACTCCATCCACCGTCGTTGTCGTAGGTTCAGGTCCTTCTGTGTCAACATGTACTTCAAGCTTTTGTGGTCGGTGAAGATATCAAAGGTAGCACCGTACAGGTAGTGTCTCCATATCTTCAAGGCATGAATGATAGCAGCTAATTCCAGGTCATGTGTTGGGTAATTCACCTCATTTGGCTTGAGCTGTCGGGAAGCATATGCAATTACATGCCGATCTTGTTCCAACACACAGCCAAGTCCCATCTTGGATGCATCGGTGAATATCATGAATCCTTCATTGCCAGAAGGTAGAGTCAACACAGGTGCGGTAGTCAGCTTCTCCTTCAATTCCTGGAATCGAGCTTCACATACTTCAGACCACACGAACTTCACATCCTTTCGAGTCAACATGGTCAGCGGTAGGGCAGTCTTGGAGAAATCCTTGATGAAGCGACGATAGTATCCAGCCAACCCCAGGAAGCTGCGAATCTCGGAGGGGTTCTTCGGTGCCGGCCATTCTCGAACTGCCGATACTTTGGCTGGATCTACGGCGATCGTTCCTCCTGAGATGATGTGTCCAAGAAACATGACTCGGTTCAACCAAAACTCACATTTCGAGAACTTTCCGAAAAACTTATGCTTTCTCAGGATATCAAGGACTCTACCCAGGTGGTCACGGTGTTGGGCTAGGTCATCTGAGTACACCAAAATGTCATCTATGAACACTATCACAAAAGAGTCAAGGAAGGGTTGGAACACACTGTTCATGAGGTTCATAAAGACACTCGGTGCATTGGATAATCCAAACGGCATGACTACAAACTCATAGTGGCCATAACGGGTTCTGAAAGCCGTTTTGGGTATATCCTCACTCCTCACTCTCACCTGGTGATATCCTGATCTCAAATCGATTTTGGAAAAGACTCGAGCTGATTTGAGTTGGTCAAAGAGGTCATCGATTCTAGGTAAAGGGTACTTATTCTTAATGGTTGCCTGATTGATCATCCGATAATCAATACACATCCGAAGCGACCCATCCTTCTTTTTCACAAAGAGGACCGGTGCTCCCCATGGTGATGTACTGGGTCGGATAAACCCCTTATCCAACAACTCTTGCAATTGGGTTTTCAACTCAAGCAACTCAGCAGGGGCCATTCTATAGGGCGCCTTAGATATAGGGTTAGTCCCAGGAGCTAACTCAATCGAGAAGTCTACCTCCCTCTCAGGGGGAATCCCTGGTAGATCATCTGGAAACACATCCGCGTACTCCCGAACCACCTCTATATCCTCTAAGGATTGCCCCTTAACCTCAGGTACGGTAACTATGGCTAGGTAGGCTCGACAACCCTTGGATAGCATCTGTTCAGCTTTCAAAGCGGATATGTACAGACTGGTCATCGCATCTTTCCTTCCTCGAATGGTGAAGTGTGGATAGCCAGTCTTTCTAATGAGAATCTTCTTCTCTCTACAGTCAATCTGGGCCCTATAGGTGGAAAGCCAGTCCATCCCGATGATCACATCAAAATCATTCATATCGAGAAGGATGAAGTTAGTGGGAAGCTCATGGTTCAGGTACTTTACTGGCAAGATAGGGGTTTTCAAAAGAGAGGTATAAATACGACCACTCGGGGTTGTGACATCCAAAACATAACCCAAATCCTTGATATCCAAACCAAGCATAGTTGCCAGATTTCTCGAAATAAAAGTATTAGTTGAACCAGAATCAAAGAGTGCTTTTACATTTTGTCCCATGACTTCCAGCAAGCCTACATAGTTATTCCATATTAGAAAGCTACTACATGGTCTACTGAACTAAAAGAAAAACTCTATGGGTTATTACCCTCAATCAACTTATTAGCATTCGCCTGAGCTTCTTCATTGTCGATGGCGAACACTCTAGCCTGTCTTCTCTCTCCAGCTGGTGGTACTCCGGCTGGGGGTGCTGCAGCTACAGGTTGTGCTGCCACGGGCTGTGCCCCTAAGGGTCCTCTCGGGTCAGGCTGTGGGCAGTTGGCGATGAAGTGTCCTTCTTGGTGACATCTGAAGCACACCTTCTTCTCGAAGCGGCACTTCCCAGGGTGTGTCCGTCCACACGTGCGACACTGCTGAAGGCGACCACGGGGCTTTCCCTTGTGCCCGTGCTTGTTCTTGTTGTGGTTGCGTCCTTGCCCTTTTCGGTGTTCATTCCTCTGGACTTGAACTCCTTCAGTGAAGCCCAAGTATCCTCTGGATTGGTTTTGTGTAGGCATTATTGTCCTTTCCATGTCTAAGGCAGTATTGTAGGCTTCAGCAAAGGTCTTTGGCTTACTAGACATCACATGAGGCTTGATGGCAGGATGTAGACGTTCCATGAAGTGGTCCACCCTCCTCTCTTCGTCCAACATATGCCCAAAGCGTTCCAGGAGGCGGAACCTGCGACCGAAATCTGCAACTGAAGAACTTCCTTGAGTCAAGCTCATGAACTCCCTCTCTTTCTCTTTCCTTGCTGAGATGGGGAGGAATCTGGCGGTGAAAATGGTCTTGAAGTCGGTCCACGCCATCGGTTCCTCGCTTAGGTCCCTTCTCGTGATGTGGTTCTCCCACCATATCTTGGCTGCACCTTCTAACAGGTGAGTAGCAAACAAAACCTTCTTATTCGGCTGCACCTCAAGCATCCGGAACCCGTTCACGACTGCAAGCAGCCAAGCTTCCGCCTTGTCGACCACTTCAGTCTTATCTTCTCCCCAGAACTTTTCAACGTTCAGCTTGACGAAGTCCAGAATGGTGGCTCCCAATCGAGGACGAACTGGAAGTGGCTCACCATTCTCATCTCGAGCTATGTCTCTAAGGGCCAGGGCACGGATAGCTTCGGTCAACTGCTTTTGTTGTTCCATCCAAACTGCATCTGTTGTATGAACCACCATGGCTGGTTCTGGACCACCAGGCTGGTCCTCCTCCATTTGGGCTTCCTCTTCATGCATCTCGTACTCCTCATACTCTAGTCCTTCCCCTGGCTCTCGGTTGCTGCCGGGCATGGATTCAGGGTTGGGTGCCCCAACTCCCTCTAGTCTCTTTCTCTTCTTTGAGGTCTCTCCATGGTTTCGCTTCCTCTTCTCGGAGGATCCATTCTCCTTGTGAGGTGGTCCACCATCGCTGGTGGAAAAAGGGATGGCCACCACCTTGGTACGAGCCATCTGCACACAAACAGACTTTAGTTTACTTTTAAACTAATTACACTTGTGCAAATGACATCTTACTTACGTATCTTTTATTAATTTGGTGGAGGATCCCTTAGACCTTATCAATCTTAACCCATACTACATGAGGGTGAGGAAGTGAGAGAAAACCCTAATCCTTAAAGTCCTTAAGAGAATTTGAGTTGAGAAGGGATGAATAAGATGAGAGAGTCTTAAAGGTATCTTATTTCGAGTTTTAACCTAAGACATCGGCCAGGCAGTCACACGATCCGGGAGTCCTCGTATTCCGACTAGCGGTGCGGAGGAAAATTTTGCCAGCCCCCGGATGTGATCCTTTTCTAGACACCTCAGTCTTTCGGAAAATCCTCTAATAACTCCCTCGGTTCTATGGAATTTGTAAAATTTAATAATTATTAATGATTAGATGGAGAACCTATGCTCTGATACCAATTGTAACGACCCCACCTCCCGGTAACCCCCAATTAAGGGAGACCCGGAGGTGAGAGCCATTAACCAATTTACAGGATCAAAGGTTCAGTAAATAATCATTTATAATTATTTAATTCTACTACTAAACTGAGTATTGGTAGTAAAAAAAAATGAAACTTTATTTACCTTTTTGAAACTTTGGGAAACTATCTATCCCAGAATGTAAATCCTCTATCTAATCCTCCTCGTACCTTATTCTTACTTTCCAGATGTGTCACTTTACTGTTTGTACTTTCAGGGTTATACCTAAAACGCCGACAAACAAAACATCGATCAGCAATTGCTGGTATGTGGAGGCAATCAAAATCTCACAAATAAGTTTGACAATGTAACTATTGCAATCAAGGTAATTAACAAGTCAATTTACATTTTCCAAGTGACAATCCCCACCGCTTTTGCCCTAACCCTGGATTTGACTTAAGGCCACCTTCTCAATCCCGAGCTTGGTGCCTGGGAGTCACCTCTCAAGGTGCTCCTTAGTCTTGCCTCATCAATCACCTTCTCATTCCCGAGCTTGGTGTATAGGGTCACCTCTCAAGGTGCCCATTAGTCTACCCTCCTGGGCCTGACCTTTATGGCATCTTCCATCAGGGTGGCATGTAGGTGCGGGATTTACACATTTTTATTAAATGGTGATAATCATAGTCACTTTATAATTGCAATATGAACATCCAAACAGTTAGTTGCATTCCATGCGTTTAAACATTCGGGAATCTTTCGGGAAACTAAGGCGGTTACTCATATTTAACCACATAACTGTTAATGAGGACTTGAATGCAGAACTAATTTAATCAACCAGGAAATCAAGCAAGCACACACACAATTTCCCTGAAAAATACATTTAATTCCTCTATTATTAATCATGTCATGATGATTCAATAATACTAAGGTTTTCCTAGGTTATTTGCCCTTTTTAGAGTTTCAACCATAATTAGGGTTTCATCTCCTTTTTATTGCTTTTGCATTCCTTTTATTAAGTTATACATCAAAACCTAATTTACTTGCTTTAACAACTATTAGGATTCCTATGATCAGACTCATTCCAATATATCCTAATTTCGAATTATTTCTTTTTCTTTTCTAAATTAGGGTTTCCAACCATTAATCCACATATGGAATCATAAAACCCTAAACTTGCAAATCTATTATCACAACAGGTTAATAACTATCTAAAACAGAAAAATAATTTAACCATCTTCGAATTATCTTAATTGCAAGATTAATTACCCTTTTTATCAACCATTAGGGTTTTCATCCCCAAATTAACTCTTTTCTTATTCTAGATATATACTTTTACAAAACGAGTCAGATTCAGGGTCTCAAACTATTTTTATTAAATCGTTCATATTTTTCTGATCATTTTTCATGTATTGAGTTTTTCCATCCGAGCCTCCTAGCTCAAGTTATAATTTTTCTAAGATAAATCATTTAAATCGATTTATTTGCTAAACCCAAAAAAACACAGGGTCGTCCGATCCGTGGACCGTGGATCCACGGAGGATCTAACGGCCACAGTATTACGCGCCTATACCGTGCGAAATAAAAAGGAAAAGGTCGAACCTGACCTTGTCACCGCTGAAGGAGGCGAGGGGCAAAATTGTCAATCGCCGCGTCTTCTTCTTCCTTGGCCTCGCGTCGAGGTCAGTACCTCCAGCGCGGTCAACCTTGGGGTTGACTCCGGGTGCTGGTCCTTCTTTGCTCGCACCGAAAGGCTCGGAAGCTCTGCCTCCCTGCTACGAACTTTAAGCCACCTTCAATTGCTTGCCGACGACCCTCCAAGTCTGCCCCCAACTCGCCGGACTCCGACGACGTAGGCCACCGAAACGGAGTTGAAGGTCAAGGTATCCCGAGCAATTGAGGGCGCGGAATTGTTCCTTGAAGCAATCCGCAGAGGTAGGACTAGGGAAAGGGGATGCCCGTGCCTCCTATCACCCTCCCCTATTTATAGGGTCGAGGCGTCGACCTGCCCAGTTGGGCGTTTCCGCAAACGTCGACCAAACCCAACGAAAACAGGGTTGTAACTCTTCGTCTTGGTTTCCCGAATTCAATGGGACAGACTCCCGATTTCCTAATGCATTGGATCGTTGAGAAAATCAAAGGGAAACTCCCCCTGTATCCACGCACAGTCCTAGTCCCAGCGGGACTTAGACGACGATCGTCCGCCGTTGGATCAAGATCCAACGGTCTGGATTGCTCGCGTTCTAAGGAAACAAAACCCATTTATATTTTTAATTCAGGAAAATTCCCAAAAAGGCTATATCTTGTAAAATTAATATCTCTCAATATATAACTCTGATTGGTCTCAAAATTTAAAGGAAAGTTCCTTTTAATATTCTCTATCTCTGTACGAAAATTGGGAATCAAAAGCAATATATGAATAGAATTTCTTCTCTCCCAAGATTTCTTATCAAATACTCCCAATTAATTCATATCCTTATTCCTTTTGCCTTTATCTTATTAATTTGGGTCCCTTGGACCTCAAGGAAACCCAAAGGAACGAATTCCCATATTGGGGAATATTAGTTTAGCATTATCTTCTTTTAATTATCAGTTTCTCATATTTCCCTTTTATTATTCAATTTCTTTTCCTTGTTAATTCCTTTTTCTTTTCAATTGGGCTTTATGGTCTCCAAGGCCCACAATCAAACAATCAAAACCATCTCACACGAAAGTCATCACAATTCAAAGAAAAAGATCTCATTTAGTCATTAAAAGAGAAAAGCCTTTTACATTATATTTTCAGAAATTTGAGGTTATAACATCCTCCCCTCCTTATAGGAATTTTGTCCCCAAAATTCAAACAATCAAGCAAACAAACAATTCAGGGTATGTTCTCTCCATGTCTGCCTTTAGCTCCCATGTGGCCTCATCCTCTCCATGGTGCTTCCAAAGAACCTTTACCATCTCTATATTCTTGCATCTGAGTTCTCTCACCTTGGTATCTAAAATCCGCAAAGGTGACTCAGGATAAGTCAGCTTCCCTTGAAGCTCAATAGGTTCAATGCTCAGCACATGGCTTGGATCTTGCACATAACGCTTCAGGTTAGACACGTGAAACACATCATGCATCATGCTATACTGAGGGGGTAACGCCAGACGGTATGCAGCTTCACCAATCCGTTCTAACACCTCAAACGGACCCACATATCGGGGACTCAACTTTCCTCTGTTCTTGGCTATAGCTCGGAGCGGTCGGATTTTCAGAAACACATGATCTCCCACAGTGAAATGCACATCAGTCCGCTTTGCATCAGCATACGACTTCTGTCGATCCTGGGCTCTCTTTAGCCTTTGCTTGATCAAAGCCACTTTATCAGCATACACTTGGAGCTCATCTGACCTCAACAAGGTCTTTTCACCCACATCATCCCAGTGAAGTGGTGACCGACACGGTCTCCCATAAAAAGCTTCATACGGAGGCATCCCGATACTGGCTTGGTAGCTGTTGTTATAGGCAAACTCTGCTAACGGCAAGTATTGCTCCCATGAGCCACCCCAATCGAGCACACAAGCTCTCAGCAGATCTTCTAATGTCTGGATCGTCCTTTCTGACTGTCCATCTGTTTGGGGGTGATATGCGGTACTAAACTTTAACCTTGTACCAAGCTCCTCTTGAACCTGCTTCCACAACTTGGAAGTAAACTTGGGATCTCTATCAGAGATTATCGATCCTGGTACACCATGCAAACGCACTATCTCTCTAATGTACAACTCAGCTAGGTCTGACACCTTAGCTGTGGTCTTCAAGGCAAGGAAGTGTGCGGACTTGGTAAGACGATCTACCACGACCCATATCGCATCATGACCCCTCTTGGTTCGGGGTAGACCCACCACAAAATCCATGGTGATCTGCTCCCATTTCCACTCTGGAATCTCTATTGACTGTAAAAGTCCGTCGGGTCGCTGGTGTTCAGCCTTCACCATCTGGCACGTAAGACAACTAGCCACCCATGAAGCAATGTCTTTCTTCATTCCTGGCCACCAGAAAAACCGCTGTAGGTCCTTATACATCTTAGTAGTTCCTGGGTGTACTGTGTATTTGGATCCATGTGCCTCTTGCAGGATTTTCTCTTTTATGGTTGAATACGCAGGAATCCAAATGCGATTCTCAAACCTTATTCCTCCATCTACTCCCACAGATAGATGGGTTTGTGGCTTCATCAGCAAACCTTTCATCTTATCAAGCTCTTCACTGGTCAACTGTGCTGTTATGACCTCACTCAACAACTCAGATTGAATCTGGATATTAGCCAACCGAACTCGGTCCTCAAGCAGTTGTGGAGTCCATTCCGCAATTTCCTCTAAACTTTTCCATTGACTGGACAGGATAGCTGCACACTTGATCTGCTTCTGACTTAGAGCATCAGCTACGACGTTCGCCTTACCAGGATGGTAGGCAATGGAGAAGTCGTAATCCTTCATGTACTCCATCCACCGTCGTTGTCGTAGGTTCAGGTCCTTCTGTGTCAACATGTACTTCAAGCTTTTGTGGTCGGTGAAGATATCAAAGGTAGCACCGTACAGGTAGTGTCTCCATATCTTCAAGGCATGAATGATAGCAGCTAATTCCAGGTCATGTGTTGGGTAATTCACCTCATTTGGCTTGAGCTGTCGGGAAGCATATGCAATTACATGCCGATCTTGTTCCAACACACAGCCAAGTCCCATCTTGGATGCATCGGTGAATATCATGAATCCTTCATTGCCAGAAGGTAGAGTCAACACAGGTGCGGTAGTCAGCTTCTCCTTCAATTCCTGGAATCGAGCTTCACATACTTCAGACCACACGAACTTCACATCCTTTCGAGTCAACATGGTCAGCGGTAGGGCAGTCTTGGAGAAATCCTTGATGAAGCGACGATAGTATCCAGCCAACCCCAGGAAGCTGCGAATCTCGGAGGGGTTCTTCGGTGCCGGCCATTCTCGAACTGCCGATACTTTGGCTGGATCTACGGCGATCGTTCCTCCTGAGATGATGTGTCCAAGAAACATGACTCGGTCCAACCAAAACTCACATTTCGAGAACTTTCCGAAAAACTTATGCTTTCTCAGGATATCAAGGACTCTACCCAGGTGGTCACGGTGTTGGGCTAGGTCATCTGAGTACACCAAAATGTCATCTATGAACACTATCACAAAAGAGTCAAGGAAGGGTTGGAACACACTGTTCATGAGGTTCATAAAGACACTCGGTGCATTGGATAATCCAAACGGCATGACTACAAACTCATAGTGGCCATAACGGGTTCTGAAAGCCGTTTTGGGTATATCCTCACTCCTCACTCTCACCTGGTGATATCCTGATCTCAAATCGATTTTGGAAAAGACTCGAGCTGATTTGAGTTGGTCAAAGAGGTCATCGATTCTGGGTAAAGGGTACTTATTCTTAATGGTTGCCTGATTGATCATCCGATAATCAATACACATCCGAAGCGACCCATCCTTCTTTTTCACAAAGAGGACCGGTGCTCCCCATGGTGATGTACTGGGTCGGATAAACCCCTTATCCAACAACTCTTGCAATTGGGTTTTCAACTCAAGCAACTCAGCAGGGGCCATTCTATAGGGCGCCTTAGATATAGGGTTAGTCCCAGGAGCTAACTCAATCGAGAAGTCTACCTCCCTCTCAGGGGGAATCCCTGGTAGATCATCTGGAAACACATCCGCGTACTCCCGAACCACCTCTATATCCTCTAAGGATTGCCCCTTAACCTCAGGTACGGTAACTATGGCTAGGTAGGCTCGACAACCCTTGGATAGCATCTGTTCAGCTTTCAAAGCGGATATGTACAGACTGGTCATCGCATCTTTCCTTCCTCGAATGGTGAAGTGTGGATAGTCAGTCTTTCTAATGAGAATCTTCTTCTCTCTACAGTCAATCTGGGCCCTATAGGTGGAAAGCCAGTCCATCCCGATGATCACATCAAAATCATTCATATCGAGAAGGATGAAGTCAGTGGGAAGCTCATGGTTCAGGTACTTTACTGGCAAGATAGGGGTTTTCAAAAGAGAGGTATAAATACGACCACTCGGGGTTGTGACATCCAAAACATAACCCAAATCCTTGATATCCAAACCAAGCATAGTTGCCAGATTTCTCGAAATAAAAGTATTAGTTGAACCAGAATCAAAGAGTGCTTTTACATTTTGTCCCATGACTTCCAGCAAGCCTACATAGTTATTCCATATTAGAAAGCTACTACATGGTCTACTGAACTAAAAGAAAAACTCTATGGGTTATTACCCTCAATCAACTTATTAGCATTCGCCTGAGCTTCTTCATTGTCGATGGCGAACACTCTAGCATGTCTTCTCTCTCCAGCTGGTGGTACTCCGGCTGGGGGTGCTGCAGCTACAGGTTGTGCTGCCACGGGCTGTGCCCCTAAGGGTCCTCTCGGGTCAGGCTGTGGGCAGTTGGCGATGAAGTGTCCTTCTTGGTGACATCTGAAGCACACCTTCTTCTCGAAGCGGCACTTCCCAGGGTGTGTCCGTCCACACGTGCGACACTGCTGAAGGCGACCACGGGGCTTTCCCTTGTGCCCGTGCTTGTTCTTGTTGTGGTTGCGTCCTTGCCCTTTTCGGTGTTCATTCCTCTGGACTTGAACTCCTTCAGTGAAGCCCAAGTATCCTCTGGATTGGTTTTGTGTAGGCATTATTGTCCTTTCCATGTCTAAGGCAGTATTGTAGGCTTCAGCAAAGGTCTTTGGCTTACTAGACATCACATGAGGCTTGATGGCAGGATGTAGACGTTCCATGAAGTGGTCCACCCTCCTCTCTTCGTCCAACATATGCCCAAAGCGTTCCAGGAGGCGGAACCTGCGACCGAAATCTGCAACTGAAGAACTTCCTTGAGTCAAGCTCATGAACTCCCTCTCTTTCTCTTTCCTTGCTGAGATGGGGAGGAATCTGGCGGTGAAAATGGTCTTGAAGTCGGTCCACGCCATCGGTTCCTCGCTTAGGTCCCTTCCCGTGATGTGGTTCTCCCACCATATCTTGGCTGCACCTTCTAACAGGTGAGTAGCAAACAAAACCTTCTTATTCGGCTGCACCTCAAGCATCCGGAACCCGTTCTCGACTGCAAGCAGCCAAGCTTCCGCCTTGTCGACCACTTCAGTCTTATCTTCTCCCCAGAACTTTTCAACGTTCAGCTTGATGAAGTCCAGAATGGTGGCTCCCAATCGAGGACGAACTGGAAGTGGCTCACCATTCTCATCTCGAGCTATGTCTCTAAGGGCCAGGGCACGGATAGCTTCGGTCAACTGCTTTTGTTGTTCCATCCAAACTGCATCTGTTGTATGAACCACCATGGCTGGTTCTGGACCACCAGGCTGGTCCTCCTCCATTTGGGCTTCCTCTTCATGCATCTCGTACTCCTCATACTCTAGTCCTTCCCCTGGCTCTCGGTTGCTGCCGGGCATGGATTCAGGGTTGGGTGCCCCAACTCCCTCTAGTCTCTTTCTCTTCTTTGAGGTCTCTCCATGGTTTCGCTTCCTCTTCTCGGAGGATCCATTCTCCTTGTGAGGTGGTCCACCATCGCTGGTGGAAAAAGGGATGGCCACCACCTTGGTACGAGCCATCTGCACACAAACAGACTTTAGTTTACTTTTAAACTAATTACACTTGTGCAAATGACATCTTACTTACGTATCTTTTATTAATTTGGTGGAGGATCCCTTAGACCTTATCAATCTTAACCCATACTACATGAGGGTGAGGAAGTGAGAGAAAACCCTAATCCTTAAAGTCCTTAAGAGAATTTGAGTTGAGAAGGGATGAATAAGATGAGAGAGTCTTAAAGGTATCTTATTTCGAGTTTTAACCTAAGACATCGGCCAGGCAGTCACACGATCCGGGAGTCCTCGTATTCCGACTAGCGGTGCGGAGGAAAATTTTGCCAGCCCCCGGATGTGATCCTTTTCTAGACACCTCAGTCTTTCGGAAAATCCTCTAATAACTCCCTCGGTTCTATGGAATTTGTAAAATTTAATAATTATTAATGATTAGATGGAGAACCTATGCTCTGATACCAATTGTAACGACCCCACCTCCCGGTAACCCCCAATTAAGGGAGACCCGGAGGTGAGAGCCATTAACCAATTTACAGGATCAAAGGTTCAGCAAATAATCATTTATAATTATTTAATTCTACTACTAAACTGAGTATTGGTAGTAAAAAAAAATGAAACTTTATTTACCTTTTTGAAACTTTGGGAAACTATCTATCCCAGAATGTAAATCCTCTATCTAATCCTCCTCGTACCTTATTCTTACTTTCCAGATGTGTCACTTTACTGTTTGTACTTTCAGGGTTATACCTAAAACGCCGACAAACAAAACATCGATCAGCAATTGCTGGTATGTGGAGGCAATCAAAATCTCACAAATAAGTTTGACAATGTAACTATTGCAATCAAGGTAATTAACAAGTCAATTTACATTTTCCAAGTGACAATCCCCACCGCTTTTGCCCTAACCCTGGATTTGACTTAAGGCCACCTTCTCAATCCCGAGCTTGGTGCCTGGGAGTCACCTCTCAAGGTGCTCCTTAGTCTTGCCTCATCAATCACCTTCTCATTCCCGAGCTTGGTGTATAGGGTCACCTCTCAAGGTGCCCATTAGTCTACCCTCCTGGGCCTGACCTTTATGGCATCTTCCATCAGGGTGGCATGTAGGTGCGGGATTTACACATTTTTATTAAATGGTGATAATCATAGTCACTTTATAATTGCAATATGAACATCCAAACAGTTAGTTGCATTCCATGCGTTTAAACATTCGGGAATCTTTCGGGAAACTAAGGCGGTTACTCATATTTAACCACATACCTGTTAATGAGGACTTGAATGCAGAACTAATTTAATCAACCAGGAAATCAAGCAAGCACACACACAATTTCCCTGAAAAATACATTTAATTCCTCTATTATTAATCATGTCATGATGATTCAATAATACTAAGGTTTTCCTAGGTTATTTGCCCTTTTTAGAGTTTCAACCATAATTAGGGTTTCATCTCCTTTTTATTGCTTTTGCATTCCTTTTATTAAGTTATACATCAAAACCTAATTTACTTGCTTTAACAACTATTAGGATTCCTATGATCAGACTCATTCCAATATATCCTAATTTCGAATTATTTCTTTTTCTTTTCTAAATTAGGGTTTCCAACCATTAATCCACATATGGAATCATAAAACCCTAAACTTGCAAATCTATTATCACAACAGGTTAATAACTATCTAAAACAGAAAAATAATTTAACCATCTTCGAATTATCTTAATTGCAAGATTAATTACCCTTTTTATCAACCATTAGGGTTTTCATCCCCAAATTAACTCTTTTCTTATTCTAGATATATACTTTTACAAAACGAGTCAGATTCAGGGTCTCA
Organism: Alisma plantago-aquatica; assembly: GCA_963693085.1. Classification (NCBI taxonomy): domain Eukaryota; kingdom Viridiplantae; phylum Streptophyta; class Magnoliopsida; order Alismatales; family Alismataceae; genus Alisma; species Alisma plantago-aquatica. Next base: position 157,648,067 of record OY856413.1, read on the forward strand.
AACTATTTTTATTAAATCGTTCATATTTTTCTGATCATTTTTCATGTATTGAGTTTTTCCATCCGAGCCTCCTAGCTCAAGTTATAATTTTTCTAAGATAAATCATTTAAATCGATTTATTTGCTAAACCCAAAAAAACACAGGGTCGTCCGATCCGTGGACCGTGGATCCACGGAGGATCTAACGGCCACAGTATTACGCGCCTATACCGTGCGAAATAAAAAGGAAAAGGTCGAACCTGACCTTGTCACCGCTGAAGGAGGCGAGGGGCAAAATTGTCAATCGCCGCGTCTTCTTCTTCCTTGGCCTCGCGTCGAGGTCAGTACCTCCAGCGCGGTCAACCTTGGGGTTGACTCCGGGTGCTGGTCCTTCTTTGCTCGCACCGAAAGGCTCGGAAGCTCCGCCTCCCTGCTACGAACTTTAAGCCACCTTCAATTGCTTGCCGACGACCCTCCAAGTCTGCCCCCAACTCGCCGGACTCCGACGACGTAGGCCACCGAAACGGAGTTGAAGGTCAAGGTATCCCGAGCAATTGAGGGCGCGGAATTGTTCCTTGAAGCAATCCGCAGAGGTAGGACTAGGGAAAGGGGATGCCCGTGCCTCCTATCACCCTCCCCTATTTATAGGGTCGAGGCGTCGACCTGCCCAGTTGGGCGTTTCCGCAAACGTCGACCAAACCCAACGAAAACAGGGTTGTAACTCTTCGTCTTGGTTTCCCGAATTCAATGGGACAGACTCCCGATTTCCTAATGCATTGGATCGTTGAGAAAATCAAAGGGAAACTCCCCCTGTATCCACGCACAGTCCTAGTCCCAGCGGGACTTAGACGACGATCGTCCGCCGTTGGATCAAGATCCAACGGTCTGGATTGCTCGCGTTCTAAGGAAACAAAACCCATTTATATTTTTAATTCAGGAAAATTCCCAAAAAGGCTATATCTTGTAAAATTAATATCTCTCAATATATAACTCTGATTGATCTCAAAATTTAAAGGAAAGTTCCTTTTAATATTCTCTATCTCTGAACGAAAATTGGGAATCAAAAGCAATATATGAATAGAATTTCTTCTATCCCAAGATTTCTTATCAAATACTCCCAATTAATTCATATCCTTATTCCTTTTGCCTTTATCTTATTAATTTGGGTCCCTTGGACCTCAAGGAAACCCAAAGGAACGAATTCCCATATTGGGGAATATTAGTTTAGCATTATCTTCTTTTAATTATCAGTTTCTCATATTTCCCTTTTATTATTCAATTTCTTTTCCTTGTTAATTCCTTTTTCTTTTCAATTGGGCTTTATGGTCTCCAAGGCCCACAATCAAACAATCAAAACCATCTCACACGAAAGTCATCACAATTCAAAGAAAAAGATCTCATTTAGTCATTAAAAGAGAAAAGCCTTTTACATTATATTTTCAGAAATTTGAGGTTATAACAGAAAGTCTTGTAGAGGACTCCTCTCTACTCTCTCCACCTCTAAACTTGAGGTTGGCTACTTAGATAGATACTTATATACAGTCTGATTCATCCAATCATCTTTTAAACAAGAAGTATCCCCAGTTGAATCTGTTTGCAGTTCTGCCACACCAAGCTTGTCACCTTCTATGGGGTTTGGGGTACCTTCATGCTCAGTAGCCATGTTATGATGGATTGTCCATCCCACTCCTTTAATGGAAACCACCCTTTAAAAAGGGATGGTGATGAATGTCAGCTCATGTTGCTCCAGTATGTCATCATGATTATACTCAATGCCCCAATTTTAAAGGTCTCCATCACCATCCTCCTCAAAAAAATTAGTCCAAACCATGGCAGGCATGCTAGTTGAAACAAGGTGACAAGTCTCAATGTGAGAGGTATCACTTTGGTTTGGGATAAAGGTTGATTCAGGCTGCTCAAACTCCCCCTCAAATTGTAGTGGTCATTTGGTCACTTGAGGAGAAAAAAGGTAATCAACATCATCAAACCTTTCTTCTAGGTGATGTGTATCCTCCATTGGTTGCTCAGATGAATCATTTGGATAATTTGAGGAGCCTCCCCAGGTGGATTGGTCATCACAGAAAAATCTTGGTGACTCTATTTTATGGTATGAATAGGATGTTGAGATAAGTTCCATATCAGGCCCATTACAATGGTTTTGATGACAGATTCCTTCATGATTGTGCTCTCGTGCTTGTAATCATGTGGTAACTAAATCAATGAGCTCTTGAAGTCTCCTACCTTGTTTAACATCCTTATCATGAAGGTGTTTGACTTGAGAAACAATGCTTTCAAAACCTATCAATTTCTCCATGCACCTCTGTTTTAGATCTATTGTATCGAACTGATGCTTTTGGATAAATACTTATTCCATAGTTTAAAATCTACTTCTACTGCGGTCTATGACCTCAGTGGCTACTTGGAGATGACAATATTGCTTTTCTAGTAGCTTCTGAACTAGGTTGGAGTGTTCTTGGATATGAGGAACAAAGGAGGAGGCAAGTGCATTGACACTTTCTCTAGCTAGCTCTACTGGTCTAATCAGTTCTTAACCCCATGGTACTTCTGAGGTCAAGGGTTGATTTCCAATCTACCTTTCTAAGACATCTGGTAGTGAAGAAGGCAGGGGTGAATATAGCTCGACTAGTTGTAGTGCATGATTTTCAATTATGTTCCAGTAGTCGAGACTATGGGAAATTTTGGGAGGATAGGTGGACATGATAATATTCCTTGAGGAAGCAAGGTCCATGGCTAGAAAATGTATAAGAAAGAAGGAATTCTATTCAGTATATATGAACATGTATTTGTAAAGAAAAAGAAGAACTATGCATATATATAGGCCTATGAATAACAAAACAAAATATTTGGATGTCTAAATGTAGAAAACCATGTCCCTTGCAACGACGCTAAAGTTGAATTGCCCTAAGAGCGTGCTCCAAAATTGGAGGTGTGATCCGAAAGGTAAATGAGAGTTTAAATTTATAATCCAAAACCTTAAAGGACCCCTTCAACTTCAATATAGGGTCCAAATAGAAATATGGGGTCGAACATAGGGGTGTGGGGACATTTAGAACATTTAAGATCTCGTTCTTAAGTCAACTAAGCCAATCTGAAAGTTGATGAAAGTATGGAACTAGAACTAGTCTAACGGTGAGTAATGAAATAAAATAAAATAAAACAGAGTTCGTCAAATTCTACTAATCAGAGAGAAGGAGTTCCTATCATGTAACCACAAGTTGGGCAATCTATGCACCCATTCTCAGTCGCCAGCAACCCTCAAACACCTCAGTAATCAATCTAAATCCAAACATAGTGCATATTGTGGTGTTTGTTTCTATGGGGGTCATCCACTCACTTTTGCGCAACTTTACTATAACCCATAAATGATATGAAACATCTCTAGAGTATAACATATCAACACCCCTAGAATATTCCAGATACCCTCTCGGGTCCAAAATTTCTAAATTACTAGAAACATATGTGATGTGGACAGAACCCAGACAGTGGGCCCGGGCGGGTCAGGCTAGGCCTGATCAGGCCAAGCTGGGTCCTACCGGCCAAGCTTGGCCAAACCATACCCAAGTCTCAGTTCTGTACATATCACCTTGAATCTTCGTCTTTTCATATTTTGATGCAAACTACCTTCTCTTATCCACTTCTACAACTAATCTTTCAATCAAGGAAAAAATAGAAGTTCAAGCAAGCAAGATATCAACCAAACTAGCAATCATAATGAAAAAGAGAAGATATAACAAAAACGTACTAGATCTAAAATAAGACCTCTTACTTAAGGTAAAAGTACATAAACATGCCTAAAAAGGGCTACATAGCCAAGAAGGAGCTTCACTAGCCATAGATAAGCATAGTTGACCCCTTGGCCTCTATATGGGTTGGATCTCATCATTGAGTCATCCTCCTTGGTCTTCTAGACTCTTTGACCTCCTTTCTCCTTAATTCTACCCCCAACAACCGCTTGATGGGTGTATGGAGGTGGACGATGGTTTGAAATGGTGGGAAGTGAGAGAATGGTGGTGGAAAATGATGGTAGATGGAATAAAACTGAAGGGATGAACGTATAATGAACACTTTAGCCCTTTTAAACCTTAGAACTATCCCATGAGGCTCTGGGCTCAGCTTAACCTTGTGGGTTGTCCGAATAGTTGAACTAGCTGAACTAGGTAGCGAGGGGTGGGTATTTATAGGTAAAGGAGGAGTTTATGTGAAAAGTTGTTGCTACTCCTGTAGTGGTCACTACAGAATTTGAAGTTGTCCCAGCCTAACCGTATCGAGTTGGGCCCGACCGTGCCATACCTAATGGTTGCTTGTGTTTCCTCTTGTAGTGGTCTATACAGATTCAAAGTTGTCCTGGACCCAAGTGTGCCGAGCTAGGCCCGACCGTGCTGAGTGAAGTGGTCGTTTGGCATTATAGTGGTCGAAATGGATGGAGGTCACAGTGGTCTTGTAAATGTAGCGGTCGCTACGGGTGGAGTTCCTAGCAGATGCTAGAGTCATTATTGTAGCAATTGTTGCTTTCTCCTCTCAGACTGACCGTGTCGGTCTAGGCCCGACCATGCCGAGCGTAGTGGTCAAAATGGATCTAGCATGAAAAGTGGATGGATGTCATAATGGTCGCCGACATTTTCACCTGCTATAAAAAATCTTATGACCCCCGATCTGACCGTGCCGAGATGGACTAACTCAGGCCAACCAGGAAAATTTTTGGAGAATAGATGTCTTTTCAAGTTTGGTGCATGCAAGTCCCAAAATTATCCACACAATTTCTCTCTCTTCTGAGAATTTATTTCATGTGAAAGGTTCTGTGTTGATTCTGATCTTGTGATCATCTTACTTTGTTAGATATTCTTATTGGACTCTTATTTGTATCATTTTCTTCTCATACCTTGTGGAACCCTAATTTGATATCTGGAATTCAATGTGGGCTCTTATGCATCTCATTTGTGGATATTGACGGATATTTGTTTATAGGTCCTCTGACCCCACATTATAGGGGTTGGATGTTCTCATCCTATTATTTCAATTTGACTGAACTTCAACTTGCCTTTCTCGATTTAAGTGCATGGATTAGATTAATTTTATTTCTTGTAGTGGTACATGAGTACAACCATACATAGGGTACACTTTTTCCGACCCGAGAGTGTTTACCCACTATATATATATATATATATATATATATATATATATATATATATATATATATATATATATATATATATGTGTGTGTGTGTATGTATGTATATACATATATGTATATATATGCACTATTTTTTTCATGCATTTCTTATTTTTGTGATATTGTATTAAGGCAAGAAATTTCTTGCTGCTACTTACCCTTTTATTGAACTTCATATTCATTTAATACCCACTTGGGTGTTAATTTTCTCTTCTATGTGTAGGCTTGTTATATTTGATGTCCTTTATTTCATAATGTTTCTCAATCCATATTCTATATGTACATACCAACATTGTTGCTGATAAATTCCATTTTTGTCTTTTCTTCTGAGGTATGTTTCCAACCCTAGTGTAGGACATAGAAGAGTGGACATGGTAACATGGAGCTTCTAGGTGGAGCCCTTGGGGAGATAGACTTGAGATAGAAGGATATCCCTCTACCTATATTTTGATGGTGTTGTACTTTCATGTAAGCTCCTTAGTGGGAGAATATTTTGTAACTTTGATAAATTGAATATAGTCATAATTTATTATTCTACTATTGTAATTTGGTCTTTTGTATATCATAATTTCATAAATAAAAAATACACCTATTCCAACATACCTTTTTAATGTGTTTGGAATAGATGGATTTATTCCTCAAATTTTAGTAGGGAGTGGATCCCCTCTCAGGTCTCACTCTTTACAAGCCATACTGGTCAACATCTAACTATTTCAATTTTGTATTGCTAATTAGAACCCTTTCCTTACATAGTCACCCTGTAAGTGAGATGTTACTCTAGGTTGGACCTACGATTTTCATGATATTATGTAAGGTTTATTTAGAATTATATGAAGAACTCATAAGAAATTTTATTAGTATACCCTAGTGTGAGGAGACCCACAAGATCATATGTAGATTTCTCATAATATATCTCTTTGGAAATTATGATTTTGGTCTTAGGATGGAATTGAGTAATGAGGATGTTATCATAGCATGATAAGTAGATCCTAACATGGAAACATTGTGACTTAGTTTCTCTCTTGGATTTTGGTCCCTATCTTCAGTTCTGTATCGTAAAGTTTTGTCATCAAATTATTTTTCCTTATATTATTATATGTACAAAGTAACATTTTCTAGATTTTATCGAGGTTTTCTCGAACTAAGTCAAAATGAAGAGATGTATGAAGTTTGAGATGAAACCCTAGAATAAATTGAAATAGATATCCTAAACCCAATCTTGGTGTTTGGAGTAGACCAAGAAGATGTAGCTTGTGCTGAAAGGTTTAGTTGACCTACCTTTTTTTTACACTATGATCCTTTGTTTTTAGATGTGAATCTTAGGGTTGATAGGTTCATAACACAAGGACCTAAAACTCAAACCTAGGTGAGCATGACATGCTGGTTGGATGCATGATGTATGAATAACATAAACACCTAAAATATTCACAAATAAAAGATACATAAGTAGCCCTAGTACCTTGATGTTTCTTAGCTTGGATTATTAGGTTAAACCCTTTAAAGGGATGCATGGAAGTTGATTCGTAGTATAAGGATGGCTAGATTTTAGGATCAAAATCCTTTTTGAGGGGTGGAGTGTTAGAATATATTTGAACTTGGCACCTTGACTCTAGCAAATATATTCTCATGATTGGGGGACTAGAATGTTTGGTTCTTTATATTTAACTAAACAAGGTCAAAATATACCTTAATGAAAAATGTTAAATGAACACAACATATTAAGTAGCAATATGCATCATAATAAATTCATATATATAATAACTTAAATATTTCTTAGAATGAAGGTAAATTCATGAAAAATGTTACATGTATCTCCTTTGCTAACTAGCATTCATATAATAGGTTAAACAAGAGGAATTATGTATTTAAAACATGTATTATAATAACAATTAGAAAATTAATGTACAATCACCTAAGTTAAAGTGAAATTACTGGACTAAATATGTTAAACAAGTAAAGTATAGAAATTCATGCACAAAAATATAAGAAAACTCCTTTGAAAATATATTGAAGATAATAAGACTCAATTAAGTAATTATTGATAATAAATATAATATTTTTATAAATATAATATTAATGTGGAAACAATCCTAATGGAGTCATAACTCATGAAATGGATTCTCAAAAGTGAAATATAATGGTAAAAAGGTTTTCATTGGTTCCTAATTAGCTTGGGTACCAAGTTTCATACTATTTGAACAATAATAACTACCCTAATTTTATATAGAGAAGAACATATGAGAAAAGGCCAGAAGTATTAGATAGATTATTAAATGTCTACAAAAGTGGAAGTAGATCCCAAATTCATATTCCACATATGAAAATTAGTCTATATGAGAATTTCCACCTTAATTGAAAAATCTTACCTATCCTAATTTTAGTCAGGAGAGAGAATATGACTTTAAGCCAAAAATATTAAATGAATAAGAAAATCATTTTAAAAGTGAAAATTGGTTCCAGAAATAGATTCTAAATGCCTTAAATAGTATAGGTGTCAAATTTGGCTTTATTTAACCCTTGTTCGAGTCCTAAACTAAAATAGGAATGTAAATGCCTTTTAATTTCCTAAGCAATAAAAAATAGAATCGATGCATCTCTTTCCCTACATTTTTGCATTTATTGTTGTCATTCTCATAGTTTCCTATCTTATTTTATAGTGGACCCTTCAGGGACATTTGATTCAGATCGGGTGGTTCTGACGTCCTCTTCTAGCTATTTGGATCACCTTCTCTTCACCTCCTCACACTCTGGTTCCTTCTTCAATGCTTTCATCTCTCCTTTAGGAATCTAATTATCCTATTTAAACTAGGGTTTTTTGTATTCACACCTCTCTCTCTCTCATGATGTGTTCCTCTTTCCCCTGTCTTCCCCTTATTTTCCCCTTATTTCCCTTATCCTTTCAAATCTAGGTCTTTGGACCTATATGTAAACATCCCATTACCTTCCCTAGTGTTGCATGAACCTATTCCAATGCACTTGATTACTCTCCTTCCATACGTAACCTTTTTTCCCCAAATCATTTTCTCTGCAGTAGTCACTCTGATCACGTGGTGTTGTGTCAGAGTATTGAAGGCACTCAGGGATGATCCAGAAGATACCTCGTACTTCAGCCGAGCCCAGACTCATCTAGTCAGACCTAGACCCAGGTATAACCATGGAGTTCCTCTCTTGGTTTCTTCATGTTCGTGTTTGTGCTTGTGAGCAAGGTCGAGCTTTAAGTTCACTTTTTCTTCATTTTTCGATGTGTGCACCTTCACTGGGACCTTCTGAGGTGAGTTGTGATTATGTACCTTAAATGTTTGAGTTCCTTGCTAGACTCCCGACCATCTTGCTCATGTATTGTGATAAGAGAATCATTCGACTCACTTGACCATCCCTGGCCTTGTGCCTAGGGTCATCAGGATTGGGATGGTTTGGCGAAGGTGATCCTCTATTCGGATTTCCCCTCTAATGTCTTGAATACTAACTTTGGATATGATGATAAGGAGTTTTAACTCTAATCTTATAGTTCGAGGATGGAAAGTCATCACAGTCGAGGTCGAAAAAGGATTGGGGTCTTTTTCTATTTTACCCCTCTCACTTATTTTGTTTTAAGGTCACGATCAGGCGCATATCAGTTATTTTATGACTGAATCATGTTGAATGTTGTCACATTTTCAATCGGAGGATCTATTCCATGTAGAGAAGATTCATGGCCCACCTCATCATGACTCATCCATCTAATCATGATATTCTAACATATGTGGATTTTTGTGGATTCCTAATTGGCCAAAAATCATGAAATTTACAATAAACTATATGTTGCTCATAAAATAAAAACAAAATATGTATTGAAACTAGAAAACTATAATCTACCATGTGGAAGTAGTTTCATCACCAAATTTCAAGTATATATATATATATATGTATATAGTCAGGCTGGAATACACTCGAGTATATTCGGAGCAGAATACACTCAAGTAGTTTTTCATGATGTAATGTTTTTTTCAAAATTTTAATCCATTGACCTTCTTAAACATCTTTTGAATAGCTCATACGCAAAATTTGAGCACATTTGGACATTTATAGGTCATGTTATAAAGACCACAAAAAGTATGCATTTCAAATTAGTTTCGTATGTCGATTTTGTTTCCCTTGGATGAGTGACTTACACTCATCCAAATGGTCTCAAAATTTGTATTTAGCCTAGTTATAGTATAAAGGTGAAGATCAATGGTTTACATTTTGCAAAAAATAGTCTTGATATGCAAACACATTTGAGTGTATTCATGCGATCTATACACTCGAGTGTATTCTAGCCTAACTCTCTCTCTCTCTCTCTCTCTATATATATATATATATATATATGATTTTTCAAGTCTTCTTAATTAGATATACTTTCTAAAAATTAATAATTGATAATCTATAAGTTAGGAAAACAAAGTAAAATATAATATGAACTCAAGAAAATGTAATCTATAAGATGGTATGGTTTTGATAACCTATTTGAGTAAAAATAAAAGGGGTTTTTAAGGTTCAAGTAATTGATGTAAAGCTAACCCTAATTCTACATATATGATTAATAGGTGCTTTGGAGACCTATGATGGGACCAAGGATTGGCTTTGGACTTATGTAGACTATATATGAGGTTGTTGGATCTTGTCAATATTATTGAGCAATTGATCTACTTCTCTCTCTTATTGTGTGTTTCATTCTCCAATATTCAAATTGAACAATCACCTACTTTTTATCCCTCTCTTGGTCAAATTGATAAAATTAGCCTACACAATTTCTCACTCTTCTGAGATTTTATTTCATGTGAAAGATTTGGTTTTGATTCTGATCTTTTGGTCATCTTACTTTGTTAGATATTTATATTGGACTCTTATTTGTATCATCTTCTTATCATACCTTGTGGTACCCTAACTTGAGATATGGAACTAAACGTGGACTATTATACATCTTATTTGTGGAGATTGATGGATATATGTGTATGGGTCCTCTGACCCCACATTATAGTTGTTGGATGTTGTCATCCTATTATTTCAATTTGACTAAACTTTAACTTTACTTTCTCTATTTAAGTACATGGCTTAGACTAATTTTATTCCTTGTAGTGTATGGGTGTAAAGAGTGCACCCTAGGCAAAAATAGCGTGCCCTATATATATAATGACTGGAAAAGGACAATCATGGTAGAAAAAGGGTGCCCTATATATAATGACTGGAAAAGCACAGTCAGGGTAGAAAAAGGGCTCCCTATGTATGGTTGTACTCATGTACTACATAGAGCACACTTTTTCTACCCCGATTGTGCTTTTCCTATGTTGTATCTAGTGTGTGTTGTTTCTGCTTAGGGTGCACTTTTTCCACCCAATACTTTTAGGTTGAGATCCTATGGAGTTCCTTCCCTGCTTGACATAACCTTAGTGTTTTTTTGTTTGAAAGCACTGCTTATATTATTTTATCTTGTTTTAAGGAAAGAAAATATCTTGTTGGTGATTATCCTTTTATTTCACTTCATATTCTTTTAATACCCACTTGGGTGGTACTTCCCTCTTCTATGGGGAGCCTTATTAAATTTGATGTCCTTTGTTTTGTAATGTTGTTCAATCCATATTCTATATGTACATACCAACATATTTTCTGATTAATTTCATTTTATTGTCTTCTCTTTTGGGGTATGCTTTCAACCCCGAGTGTAAGACTTGGAAGACTGGACATGGTGACATGGACCTTCTAGGTGGAGCTCTTGGGAAGATAGACTTGAGATAGATGGATATCCCTCTACTTATATCCTAAAGATGTTGTACTTTCATATAAGCCCGTTAGTGGGAGAATATTATGTAACTATGATAAATTGAATAGTCATTATTTATTATTTTGTTGATGCAACATATTGTTTGAGTGTTCTTGGAATAGATGGATTTATTCCTCAAATTTTAGTACGGAGTGGATCCCCTCTCGGGTCCCACTCCTTTCAACCATTAGTTGCATCATAACCTATCTAAGAGAAAATGTCAAAGGTCTAATCTCCCATTGGTCCAAGAAGTAGGAACATCATCATTCCAGTGCTATATCAATGTTGATCGTTCGTTGAACATAGCTCTTCTTGGGTAGAAGCCTGAATTATGCATATCATCCTATCTCGTATTTGATCATTTGAACTTAGTCATAGTCATGTCGATGGTGATCATGGCCAGCTAGGACCATTTAGTGTTGTTCATTAATGTATGACACCTTATGAGGGCCTTTATCAATGGGAACTATACATTGGTGCCTCCCCATCTACTATCCAATGAAAGCATAGTTTCTTGTTGGTTTGATAGATGAAATTTTTTTAATTGGTAATCATGTATCTATGTCACTCCTAGACAATTAGTCCTACCCTGAGAGATCCTAGGTTGGTTGTTTTCATCCCTAAGACCAATGGGGGTTCACTCATTTGTTAACTTGATGTAAGGTCTCAAAATGGGTGATTCCCTACAAAACAAAGATCTTCATTTAGTAGGGAGATTAACAAATATGATGTATAAACATAAGAATGATGACTTTGCACGTCTAAATTATATGAGGAAAAGAAGGTAAAATAGGCATATAAAACCCAAAAAATGTGGTTGGTATCAATAACTTGCCAAATAGAACCCATTGGGAAGATCTAGATAGACTATTTAGATGAAAAAAGGAAATTATGTTCCTTGGGCTCCACGATGGAAAAGTTCAAGTATTTGAAGGATTAGGTGGTGCAAGTTGGATAGGAAAGTATTCTACTTGTAGTAGGGTTTTTGGATATATGTTTCTTATGGGTGGTGGTGTCACCTAGAGGTCCAAGAAACAAACCATCTTATCTATATCAATATTTAAGGATGAGATGTGTGCTTCAATTAAACTTAGATAAAGTTTAATGAATAATGGACACAAGTATATCTTATATATGGTATAAGAATTGCTTCTAGTAATCTCAAATAATTGTGATATCATGACATCAATTTTTCAATTCAAGATTTTTTAGTACAAAGGAGACACATTCAGACTTATCTGTGTAAAGGAGGTTGTGTTTGATGGGTAGTGGTTGTTTATTACATTGGTAACAAAGACAATTTCATTGAGCCTTTCACTAATAAACTTTTTGTATCTCTATAGGATTAATCTAGGTTGGGGAAGGGACTGAAACCCATGACATACTCATAGATGGAAGAAACCCACCCTACCTGGGTAGAGGTCCCATAAATTAAATTTAATAAGGTTATAATAAGTTATTAGGTGCATGAATGAAATGTGACTTTAAATTGATTCACATGAATTGGTGCATGTCCCCAGGAAAATTGGAAGTATCATGAATTTCAAGTACATTTGAAAATATTTTCTCTAAACTATATCAATTCTTATAATAGGACTTCAGAAGTACATCCTTATACTTGCCCAACTAAGTGATTCAATTTGTGATAGTTATTGGGTTATTACCTGAATTAATCATGATAAATGATAAGGATGCATGGACATTTTTGCATCAACTTTAAGGAGTGGGACCCAAATTGGATCCACTCCTTACTATTGAGGAGAAAAAGCCATTCACATCCAGACACACAAAGAAGCGTGAGGGAAGGTATATATGTTCATTTATCAAAAGTATAATACACTAGCAGTAGAAACCAAAATATTACAAAATTATTCTCATTTCATCACTGTTAGTTCTCACCAGGGTGCCAGTAAAAATATAAATATACAAGAGATACAAGTTCGATTTATCAAAGAGGACTAGTTGCACAAAGAAACTTTACCATTTTGAGTTGTCACAAGAGTATATGTATGTGGTGTTATCTCCTCTTGCTTCTACTCTACTAGAGTACCTTCACCTGGGTGGTTTGGGAACAACTCCTAGACAAGAGTAGGAAATATAGAAGCTTTTTAGTATATAGAGGTATGTGCTACAAAACCTAACATTAGGCAATATTGATTAAGGTAACATAGTATAGTTGTTTATGTTCAAACTCAGGAATAAAAATAGGAGATAAATGATAGATAAGAATTTATAAGTTCAAGGGTTGTAATATTTTAAAAGAAATCATATAGAGTTACAAAATCATTCTTGCCTTAAATAATGTCAATTTCAACACCAAATATTATGTTCACATGTATATTAAAACACGACTAGTCTACCTAAATGTAGGGTCAGAATACTTCCATATTCGAGCCTAAGAATGAGGTGAAAGCACCCTAATCCTCTTTATAATGTTATAAAATAGGTGTGAGTGTTTGCGACTAGATGAGGGCACCATCACCCATATACAGAAAGTTGTATAATAGGGTCCAACACCATAATTTACCATTACATGAGATATAACTAGTCAAATAAATCTAACATGCTTGAAAAATCAGGAAGGCAAGATAGTTTAGTTCATTTAAATCATGTTTCTAGTATTAATAATAACATGTTCAATCAAATAGTAATTGACTAGATATCAAGATCAATATGAAAGATTTGCAACATCAACGTCAAGATGATGAGATCAATAAATAAGATTTATCGAAGAATATCTAAGGAGCACAAATTCAATTTTAAAAAATTACCCTCATCAATGGGAATATTGATTTTGAAGTCACATCGTAATTACCCAATTAAATCGAGGGTTAGAAACATACCTTATTTGTGTCTCTCTAAATATATATAATTAACGAGAGATCTTATTTATGATTCCAATTCACATTTATTTATATTTTCTGATAAGTAGAAATTTGTTATGAATTTAGGAAGTGAAGTTGGTTTGTTGAATATCAAAATCAAAACTATAGTCAAATATTTTATTTCCCCTTTATCACACATCAAATATTGATGTGTGGAAAGTAAATATAGGTCAAAACAAATTATTCGAATATTGTGTGATCAATTACTGAATGAAATTGAAAGAGGACCAAAGATTCCATCCAAGCATGACAAATATCAAAATAGAATATAGGTAAAATCATAGGTGTAAACTCACCCATCTTCTTTGTTATTCTCTCATTCTAGAACAAAACAACACTACAATATGGATAAGCTTGACAAACATAAAACAAAAAGCAATCATTAGCTCTGATGCATACTAGTGAAAGATGACCTTGACATTGAGTTCCCGACTCTATGCCAAACTCAAACAACCTTCATCATTTCTATAAAGAGTCCTAGAATGACTACATATCCATCTATCATGGTAGGCAAGGATCCATATGGGGAATATGGATAAATTCGAACACATCAAGAGAATTAAGCATCTTTAGGGTTAAAAAAATATGTGAAGAATACAAAAACAGTACAAACAAGTTAGGTGAAAGGAAAAAATGCTCAAATGATGTTTGAAGGTTATCATAGGTAAAAAGGAATAAAAGGTAAATAACATGAACAAGGAAACAAAGAGGCCTGTGAGGATCAACACAACATCATATGATGGTTTTCGTCCCTCATGACACTCTAAAGCATGCCGACAAACTCAATCATACAGGGTCAATGAAGCCAAATTGGGGAATATAGTTACAAGTTCATTGACATTAAACAGAGGCTCTAAATGATTTCTAAGGGTTGCAAGAAGGTTTATAAGATAGTATATATAGGCTAGAATACATGTCTAGGCAAGGATTCCTGGTGTAGAATAGAACATGGGAAACTAGCAACCTCATCTTTGACGGGGTGTTGGAGAAATGAATATCAGTTGAGATAGGGCTCATCTAGCTCGGCCACACAAAAGGAGTGTGTAGAGAAAGAGTGTTGGGGTGAGGAGGAGAGAAGAGAGAGAGAGTTATGAAGGAGGAGGATAAGGAGAGTCAATGCCACTATGTTGCCCCACTCCTAGTATCCCACTCATGGTAGGAGGTAGACACGGAGCCATGCGATAAATATCTGATGGATCAAAAACAACTATAGAAAATTGCAAGGTAATGATCTAGCATGATAAGGCGAACCTTAGGAAAAATCCATAGGGGAAATAAATGGTAGAGTGACCTCTGTTTAGATCAAAGCATTATCATTTAATTTGTATTGGAATT
Source organism: Alisma plantago-aquatica (assembly GCA_963693085.1). Lineage (NCBI taxonomy): Eukaryota > Viridiplantae > Streptophyta > Magnoliopsida > Alismatales > Alismataceae > Alisma > Alisma plantago-aquatica. The sequence goes on from OY856413.1 coordinate 157,663,235, forward strand.
AATATTTAAAAAATATCTTTTCTACTTGAATTGGGATAGCAAGCATAATCCAATTTGGTTAAAGAAGGACCCAGAAAATATGAATTGAAGCTTAGATGTAGCTTTTACTATAATATTATATGAGTTCTAATACAATTATGATTTAACTACATTATATCAATATTTATTATTATATATCTTCATATATCATTGTCATTTATTGTTATTATCTGCATATCTTTATCAAAAGGGTTATGTTTCATTTTATTGTACAAACTGAACACATGAAGTCCATTAATTCGACATTAACTTAGATGATGGCACATTTGATATATCCACTAGCACTAAGAATTTAGTTTTTATTATCATTATTATTAATATTATAATATATATATATATATATATATTAGTTAGATTATATTCTACATTAATCATTCCTTTGCATCATATTACTAATTAAGAACATTTAACTCATTATGTGCTTATTAATGGAAAATTCAGCATGCATGACATATTTAATTTATATATTGAACCATGTTTTGGTTATTAGGTTAGTATAAGTGCATTAATATATTTTATGTGATTGTAACACCAAATGTCACTAGTGCGTCATATGTGGTATCCAGAATGTGTGGATGAGAGTTAGTTGATTACAACTTAGGGATTAGGTTAGTGTGAGCACTATTCATCTAAAACACAACTTCAATATGTATAGTCTTTGGGTTAGGTCTCATATATCCCTATTAACATAATTTTAGGGTTTATCTATCCAAGGTATAATATGGTTCATATGTATTCCCAATTACGGTTCACATTTCAGTTGCTCATTTAATTTTCATTACGTGTTCATTAGGGTACAACCAATATATATTAGGATATTATCTTAACCTTGATTAATCATTCTATGGGTTTGAGCATATACTAACCTCATATCCATGTGACTAAGGTTTCTTGTGTCCATATGGGTTGATTTTTGTGTGTCACAACACTCCATCCCTTAAAGAGGATTTTTTTTCAAAATTAACATATCCATAATATAACATGTATTACCCATCACCTTTTAATAGAATTTTCCTCCACTGACAAGATAAAGAGGTGTAAGGGTATATGTGACAACCTTGATTTTCTCTCTCCTATATTGTACTCCTCTCTCATCAAGTGTCTCACTTACTTGTTTTGATATTAATTTCCTAATTGGATAGTTGTGATGTTCCAATTTGGCAACTACCATGGTCAATTTTGCAATGTGCAACTCCAATTCGTACCTTTAAACTAAGTATCTTGCTATATCATGTCACCTTCCTGCATCTATCTTGAACCTCATCACCATGATCTTTTGTCTTTCTAATATGAACCATAATGTAGTGGATTCAATTACAAACCCAACGGCACAAAAATCAACCCAAACGGACCTTTGTAGCCCAATTTATGATATTTTGAAGACACTTTGATTGGCTTTGATTTAATATTTACTTTTGCCCCTTTGTTGTAGCTTTGGGCCAGCCCATCAGGGTCCTTGAGAGGGCGCGTGGCCCAGCAGCCACCTCTCCCACTCCCAAACCCTAGTGCGCCCCTATTCTCAACCATCAATTCTTTCCTCCTAGGTTTGGACCCAATCTGATGGCAGTTGGCTTGTCAACTTCATCCAAACCTTGAGCCGATGCAATGGGGGCGGCTGCATATTTTGGCACCACCATCATCCTCGTTCTGCCATCGTTTGTCTATTTAATACCCTAAAATCTCTTCGCTCTCTACTCCGGTCCTTTCCCCTCTCTTTTCACTCATGTTCGTGCCCTAGAACGCCCTCCCAAACACCGCTTGCGGCGGCCGCATCTATGACGTTGCCATAGCTCCGGCGGAGCACAACTCCTAACCTAGGCCAAGTGCAATAGCTTTTGGGGTTCCTTTAGCTTCGCCAGCCACCCGTGCAACCAGCCGTCTTTTCCAAACCTGGGCCTGACCTCACCTTCTCCATCTCCCCTTCTCCGGAAGCTCGGCATCGTCGCACAACAGGTTGCAGACACGAGCAAGGCCGCCCACCTCACGCAATCGTGCGCAAGAGAGAAGAGCCCGCTGGGTTGGGCCAGCATACCCTGGGCATGGACCAAGGCCTGTGTTATTGCTACTTTTGGACCCGGCCCAGGTCTAGGAGACCAGCGCAAGGCGCCCTCCAGGAGGAAGCATGTGGTGCATCCATAGCCTCTGATCTAGAATCAAACAGCCTATAAATAATCACATCAAGGTAATCTTGCTAAAATCCTAATAAATGCAAGGAATGTTCGATTTCTACAAATAAATAGTACTTTTTGGTTAGAAGAAAAAGACCTACAACATGAGCTTATTTCCAGACGTTGAATCTTCTTATAGTTTCCTTATATTGCTAAAGATGTAACCTTTGACCACTTTGAATATGCTTAACACATGATTATGATTAATGATTGGATCTTGATGCTCGATCTACCCCCGAATCCTTAAATCAGTACTTGTGATATATACTTGAACTAAATGAAGGTCCTACTCTCCCTATTGTTCATCACGACCCTTTTTGTACATATGTGCTTAGTTTGGACTTTAATGATGAACGTTACGCCAAATTGCTAATCTTGTTGCTAATGAACAACCACCTTATCTTGCTATATGTTTCTTATGACCAAGTGTTGCTGATATAAAACCATCCCTTATGCTTGGCCCTTCTTCCTTGATGATACTTGATCTTGGTTGCTCTATTTTGAGTCATTTGACCCTAGAATGCATGTAAATGCCTTAAACCTTGTTATGATTATAGAAAGTGCATGGAACATCATAATGGCATGAAACTTGAACCACACCCACATGATGGACTCTAAATCTGTAAAATATCATCTAATGTACTAATAACCAACCTTGAAGCCAACTTGCCTAAAACCATCAAATAAAGATAATCATGGTTAAATCTAATGTATATATGCAATCTTGTTCTTAATCAGGTTTGGCATGAGACTAGATGGTGAAGGATATGTTAGGTTATGAAATCTATGAATCAGGTATGGGCCTTATATAGTTATATGATTACCACTTTCTTGCTTGAAAAGACATATATTGTATGCTTGTTTGTCTATTTGCTCAAATATTGCCATGTACTACTGCTATGTCTTACTCGATGTTTGCCTCATCAGTTTTATAACCTGAACACATATATAGATAAAACTCCATTATAATATTGTTGATAAAGGGTTAGCTCTTGGTTACGTCCATGAGTTCCCTCTCGTATAAAAGGGTTAGCTAAGCTTGAGCACCCTTACAGACCCTTCCGACGGGAAGATGGTCAAAGGCCTTAAACATGATTGATATTGTTGGTATAATGGAGTGAAATGACATAAAATATGGTTTCGCATTTGTTAAACAATTAACATGTTTATTCTTGTTCGTTTAGTCTTGAAATCTTTTCAAAATTATGCAAAGCTTATACATATATGTATCTTTAGGCCCCATACTCAACACCTCGTGTGTTGACCCATTTCTCGTATGTTGTTTTTAGGTTCAGAGATAGCTTGAAAGATGAAGGGCTTGGTGAGCTATGCTAGGTGTACTTGTTGTAAGATCCAGATATAGTATACATGAGCAGACTTGTACAAAGTGACTCTTGAATATGTAATTCAAATCGTGTAATATAATGATGTTGCTTAATATATCTTGTTAATTTTTTAGATTATGTTGGTGCTTGTATCTTGTTATCTGTTCATGTGTGCAAAGCTTTACGCTTCCGCATGTCGCCTTGGTATTCGTTTGGTTCATGGGATTGGGATTCCGGTTCCGTGACAGATGGTATCAGAGCATGAATAATAACTACACCAAACATGGCTCACATGAAACACAAACTAAACTCACCTTACATCTCAACCCTAGAAACTTAATGAAATATCCTTTTGGATTAGGTTGACTTAGCCTCTAGGTTAGAACCTAGATGTTCTAGAACTAGGTGTAGACTTGTGTAAGCTACCTCCCTAGACATGATTCGTGACATGTGCTTAGGATGTCTACACAAGTGTGCACCATGTTCTTACTAGTTCTCTAGGTGTCATGATACTAGACTGCCTAATGAGTGTGGTAACTCATTTTGGTTTTGGTTTTATTTGAATGGAGTATGGTGGTTTTCATCTCCTATTTAAACGTTGGGGAAAACATATTTCAAGTATTATTATATGTACATATGAAAAATGTTACCACACACAGAAAGGTTGTGAGTTTTCATGCAACCTAAGAGAAAGAGATGTAACATCAACTCTAGATGAGAGTTTAGATGATAGTTTTAGTATCTAGAGTTGTCTAGAGCCATGATATAGGTTAGGCAAGTGAATAAACTAGAAACCTAATCTGATGATTATGATATTGATGATGATTTTGATGTTTTATAGGACCCAAGATGTTTGAGGAAGGATAAGTATGTTTGACGATATGAGATGAGTTTGACCATGCAGCCCTAGCTAGACCTAGCACCTTGTATGATACATACCACTTGGTTGATGTGCTAAACATAGCTAGCAGGTGGACATGCTTGCTTGTACCTAGTCTTGTATGTGTGGAGATATGATATATGGTTTGAGACCAACACGGACCTCAATCTCTTTACAGAGGAAGACCTCTAGCATGGGACATATGAATAGGGTGACATGTTGATATGAGTTGAACCGTATCGGGAAAAGGTTAGAGTACCTAAACTCCAAAATATTTGAAATGTTGAATAATATGAATGATGAAATACTTGATGATAAGTCCCTAGATAGAATACTTCTAAGTATATGAGTTGAGTGACCTAGTGGACGGTTTCCTTGAAATGTTGAACCCTAGATGTCCTATGAAAATATCTAACCCTAGAGAAAGAGCCAATTGAAGATTTGATGTTGGATATATATATATATATATATATATATATAGGTGAGGGAGATGTCCCAAGACCCTTAGATAATTTATACGATGTGTTATATTCATGATGAGCCTCATACTTGGGTTAGTAGTTGTATATAAAGGAATCTAGAGGTTATCCTTGTTTTTCGAAAGATGGGTAGAAATTTTGTTACACGTATAAGGTTGTGGTTAACATGTCTTATTGGAAACATATGTCTTAGCTTGAGCTTGTGGAGCTGTTTCTAGATATAAGTGAGAGAATTCAACAATCTTGTCATTGATGATAATGTTGTTCCTCATATGGTGCTTGATATATGAAATATCTCACGTACATTAAAAATTTGACATATGCACGATAAGCATACATAAAAGATGTAGCCTTGAAATCATGAAAATAATATGATGATGTCATGAAAATTTAGCTTGAATAATCAGGGGTAACATGCCCAATCTCATATTCAAATGATCAACTTGATATGACAATACTCTTAGAGTCATAACTAGAATAAACATGCTGAATAAATTGTATAATTTTAGATTTGAAAGGAATAATAATGAACATAATTGTTTAAAGTTGGTAGAACTTTGTGGGAAAAAAACATGCATGAAATCTAGAGTAAAGATGAGGTACCCACTCGTTGATAGTCTCGACCATGAACATATTCATTTGAGAATTGATAATACAGATTTTGATGATACCCTTTGGTCTCATATGAATATATGAACAAAAACCCTAAGGTATGGATACTAGGCGATGGAAAACCCTAACACCATGATGATGTCATAATATGATAAACACACCAAGTGACATGTATTATTGAGATGAGTATACCCTTTTACAATGATAACCTAAGTTGCACCCCATTGTGGGGAATGCCTTGACAACCATGGTTGAATAGCCAGACCCGATGGATCCTGACTTGACGCCTAACTTTAATCATGGATGAATTTCAAGGATGAAATTCTTAGTAAGGAGGGAAGGATGTAACAACCTTGATTTTCTCTCTCCTATATTGTACTCCTCTCTCATCAAGTGTCTCGCTAACTTGTTTTGATATTAATTTCCTAATTGGATAGTTGTGATGTTCCAATTTGGCAACTGCCATGGTCAATTTTGCAATGTTCGACTTCAATTCGTACCTTTAAACTAAGTATCTTGCTATATCATGTCACCTTCGTGCATCTACCTTGAACCTCATAACCATGATCTTTTGTCTTTCTAATATGAACCAAAATGTAGTGGATTCAATTAAAAACCCAACGGCACAAAATCAACCCAATCGGACCTTTGTAGCCCAAGTTATGATATTTTGAAGACACTTTGATTGGCTTTGATTTAATATTTACTTTTGCCCCTTTGTTGTAGCTTTGGGCTGGCCCATCAGGGTCCTTGAGAGGGCGCGTGGCCCAGCAGCCACCTCTCCCACTCCCAAACCCTAGTGCGCCCCTATTCTCAACCGTCAGATCTTTCCGCCTAGGTTTGGACCCAATCTGACGGCAGCTGGCTTGTCAACTTCATCCAAACCTTGAGCTGATGCAATGGGGGCGGCTGCATATTTTGGCACCACCATCAGCCTAGTTCTTCCATCGTTTGTCTATTTAAGACCCTGAAATCTATTCTCTCTCTACTCCGGTCCTTTCCCCTCTCTTTTCACTCATGTTCGTGCCCTAGAGCGCCCTCCCCAACACCGCTTGCGGCGGCCGCATATATGGCATTGCCATAGCTCCGGCGGAGCATAGCTCCTAACCCAGGCCATGTGCAATGGCATTTGGGGTTCCTTTAGCTTCTCCAGCCACCCGTGCAACCAGCTGTCTTCTCCAAACCTGGGCCCAACCTCCCTTCTCCGGCAGCTCGGCGTCGTCGCACAACAGGTTGCAGACACGAGCAAGGCCGCCCACCTCACGCAATCATGCGCAAGAGAGAAGAGCCCGCTGGGCTGGGCCAGCATACCCTGGGCGTGGACCAAGGCTGGCGTTATTTCTACTTTTGGACCTGGCCCAGGTCCAGGAGACCAGCACAAGGCGCCCTCCAGGAGGAAGCATGTGGTGCATCCATAACCTCTGATCTAGAATCAAACAGCCCAGAAATAATCACATCAAGGTAATCTTGCTAAAATCCTAATAAATGTAAGGAATGTTCGATTTCTACAAATAAATAGTCCTTTTTGGTTAGAAGAAAAATACCTACAACATGAGCTTATTTCCAGACCCTGAATCTTCTTATAGTTTATATTGCTAAAGATGTAACCTTTGACCACTTTGAATATGCTTAACACATGATTATGATTAATGATTGGATCTTGATGCTCGATCTACCCCCGAATCCTTAAATTAGTACTTGTGATATATACTTGAACTAAATGAAGGTCCTACTCTTCCTATTGTTCATCACGACCCTTTTTGTACATATGTGCTTAGTTTGGACTTTAATGATGAACGTTACGCCAAATTGCTAATCTTATTGCTAATGGACAACCACCTTATCTTGCTATATGTTTCTTATGACCAAGTGTTGCTGATCTAAAACCATCCCTTATGCTTGGCCCTTCTTCCTTGATGATACTTGATCTTGGTTGCTCTATTTTGAGTCGTTTGACCCTAGAATGCATGTAAATGCCTTAAACCTTGTTATAATTATAGAAAGTGCATGGAACATCATAATGGCATGAAACTTGAACCACACCCACATGATGGACTCTAAATCAGTAAAATATCATCTAATGTACTAATAACCAACCTTGAAACCAACTTGGACAAAACCATCAAATAAAGATAATCATGGTTAAATCTAATGTATATATGCAATCTTGTTCTTAATCAGGTTTGGCATGAGACTAGATGGTGAAGGATATGTTAGGTTATGAAATCTATGAATCAGGTATGGGCCTTATCTAGTTATATGAATATCGCTTTCTTGCTTGAAAAGACATATATTGTATGCTTGTTTGTCTATTTTCTCAAATATTGTCATGTACTATTGCTATGTCTTACTCGATGTTTGCCTCGTCAGTTTTATAACTTGAACACATATATAGATAAAACTCCATTATAATATTGTTGATAAAGGGTTAACTCTTGGTTACGTCCATGAGGTTCCTCTCGTATAAAAGGGTTAGCTAAGCTTGAGCACCCTTATGGACCCTTCCGACGGGAAGATGGTCAAAGGCCTTAAACATGCTTGATATTGTTGGTATAATGGAGTGAAATGACATAAAATATGGTTTCGCATTTGTTAAACAATTAACATGTTTATTCTTGTTCATTTAGTCTTGAAATCTTTTCAAAATTATGCAAAGCTTATACATATATGTATCTTTCGGCCCCATACTCAACACCTCGTGTGTTGACCCATTTCTCGTATGTTGTTTTTAGGTTTAGACATAGCTTGAAAGATGAAGTGCTTGGTGAGCTATGCTAGGTGTACTTGTTGTAAGATCCAGATATAGTATACATGAGCAGACTTGTACAAAGTGACTCTTGAATATGTAATTCAAATCGTGTAATATAATGATGTTTCTTAATATATCTTGTTAATTGTTGAGATTATGTTGGTGCTTGTATCTTATTATCTGTCCATGTGTGCTAAGCTTTACGCTTCCGCATGTCGCCTTGGTATTCATTTGGTTCATGGGATTGGGATTCCGGTTCTGTGACAGTATATTAACTAAATTATATCATGCTCCACTTTCTCATTAACATAAACATCAACTAGAGTGTAGGTTTTAAATGGTAGGTCTAGCTAGATATGTGGTCTTTCTCTATTATCTCTCTACTACGTCATACTTCACCTATTGGTGACGTGGTTCAAGAAAACATCAATAAAATCTAAAAACTCTTTTTTATGATTATAATATTACAATACATAACATTTTAGTGGTCAAACTTTATGATGTATAAAATCAGTGCAAGAACCAAATCAATATTTTTTTCTATAAAATCATATGTATTAACGACTTCCTCATGATTTCTTTTAATCAAGAGAGTATAATCTCAAAGCATCTAGGAAGTCATACCATAAGAATTTCTAACTTACAACATAGGTGGCATATATAGGATTTTTGTTGCACTATGTCAAAAACTTTAAGATCCTAATTGGGTACGCTTTCCACCATATATAGTTTCCTCTAAACAAAAGTTGTACAACCATGGAATAGTACCCCCATTAGATAGTCACATGTCCATATCATATAATATTTAAGAGTATAAGGTTTCTCTATCATGATATTTTACTCCTCTATTACCCCTATAGGACATAAAGCTCTACTGTGGCATCCATCCTCATCCCATAGTTCAGTCAGGTATTCATATATAAATTTTCCTTAAAGTATTTGATTTTTAATCCCTCTTACATATATATTTTAGAGTTGTGGATCCTAAGGATCTTTAATAGATACCATACACCAAACCTTAACTAGGCCAAATATTTGAGAAATACACAATTTCAATGGGAGATTAGCTAGTCCCCATGACATATGAGTAAACTTCATTATGAAGGGAAGGCATAACAAAAGATAATGGATTTATTCTAGCTACCAATAATCAAATAGGTACCATAAATATATGTCTTAATTTGTGAGTCAAACTTTTCATCCTAGCATGCTCATCATCAAGCAAAGCAGAGATGAGAGCACTCTCAAAAGACAACATGGAAGAGGATTAAGAAAGAAACTATGATTTAACCTAGATAATGATGTTCAAGATAGCTACACTACATTTCACCTACAATGGTTAAGCTAAGTTTTTCCATTATGACCAAACATGGAGGCTACCACTAAAAGAGTAAGTTCTTTTATAAGAGGAAATTCTCACCACCAGGAGGAGTGTATTGGCATTGAATCTACCCAATATTGAGCCCCCACCATGAAGGTGGCTTGAGAAAAATGGGTGACCATATGATGAAGGGTTTATAACCCTTATTGGTCATCCTACTACTTAAGGGTAAAAACTTAACTCCTACTAATTATCTATCTAGTGCTTCGCATAAGGAAAGGTTAAGGGAACTACAGATGATAACTTGAAATAGTCAGATTCATTGATGGCTATATCTCTGATACCATACATGTAAGGAGTGGGATCCGAGAGAGGATCCACTCCTTACTATTGAGGAATAAAATTCAACCCCATTCAAAAACACCAAGAGTTATAAAGGAAGATGGAATGCCTGGGCCCACTGCCCAAGGCTTTAGTAGAGTTTCAGGAATGATGGTTGGCACAATAGACCACCACTAGGATTTTATCTTAACTTTGCTTGGTCATTCTATGGGTTCACGCATAATAACCTCACATCCATGTTATTAAGGTTTCTAGGGTCCAAATGGGTTGATTTTAGCATGTTACAAGACTCCACCCAATAAATAGGATTTTGTTTTCAAAATTATCATATCCATAATATAATATGTACTACCCCTCACCTTTTAATAAAATTTTCCTCCACCAACAAGATAATTAGGTGTAAGGGTATGTCAACTAAATTATATCATGATCCTCTTTCCCATAAAAATCAAGATCAACTACAGAGTCAGTTTTAAACGGTTGGTCTAGCCAGAGATGTGATCTTTATCTGTGATTTCTCTACTACTTCATACTTCACCTATTGGTGACTTGGTTTAGGAAAACATCAATAAAATCTAAAAACTCTTTTTATACTTATAATATTATAATATGTAACATTTTAATTATCAAACTTTATGATGTATAATTGAAAATGGTGCCAAAATCAGAGTGATAACCAAATCAACATTTTTTTCGTTAACATCATATGTGTCAACCACTTCCTCGTGATTTTTTTTAATGAAGAGAGTCTATACCAAAGAAACTAGGATGTCATAATATTAGCATTGATAACTTGCAAGATAAGTGGCTTACATAGAATTTTTTTTGCACTACGTCAAAAACTGTAAGATCCTAATTGGTTATCTTTCCACCATATATTGTTTCCTCTAAACACCACTTGTTCAACAATGACATAGTACCCCATTAGATAGTCACATGTCCATATCATATTATATTTAATAGTATAAGGTTTCTTGATCTTGATGTTTTACTCCTTTAATACCCCTATAGGACGTAAAGAACTATTGTGGCATCCAACCTCATCCCATAGTTCAGTCAGGTATTCATATCTACATTTGGCATAAAAGGGTTTGATTTTGAATCCCACAGACACGTATATATGAGAGGTGTGGATCCTAAGGATCTTTAATAGATGCCCTATAACAAACCTTAACTAGCCCTAATATTTGAGAAATCCACAATTTTAGTGGGAGGTTAGTTAGTCCCCATGATAGATGAGTAAATTTCACATTGAAGGGGAGGCCTAACTATAGATAATGGATTTATTCTAGCTACCACTAGTTATATAGATACCATAAATGTTGTCTTCATTTGTGATTCAAACTTTTCATCCTAGCATGCTCATCATCAAGCAAAGCAGAGTTGAGAGCACATTTAAAAGACAACATAGAAGAGGGTTAAGATATAAACAATGATTTAACCTAGATAATGATGTTCAAGATAGTTATACTACTTGTATCCTATAATCATTAAGGTAAGTTATCCCATTACAACCAAACATAGAGCTAGCACCAAAAGGGTAAGTTCTTTTATAAGAGGAAATTCCCACCACAAGTAGGAGTGTATTGGTATTGAAGCCACCCAATACTGAGTCCCCACCATAAAGGTGGCTTGGGGAAAATGGGTGACCAGAAGGTGAGGGTTTATAACCCTTATTGGTCATCCTATGACTCAAGTTTAGAAACTTAAATCATACTAATTATCTATCTAGTGCCTCACATAAGGAAAGGTTAAGGGAACTATAGAGGATAACTTGAAATAGTCTAGTTCACCGACCACTATAGCTCTAATACCATTTTTGTAAGGAGTGGGGTCTGAGAGAGGACCCACTCCTTACTATTGAGGAAGAAAATTGATTCCCATCCAAAAACACCAAGAATTATAAAGGAATATGTAACACCTGGGCCCACTAAAAGGCTTTAGTAGAGTTTCAGGAACGACGACTGACCCCATAGACGATCATTAACCTTGAGTGCATGCTTTATTCTCACTCACACACAAGCCAAGATAAACTTCCTAATCGGTCATCCGTCCTAGTACTACTCTGGGTTGAGCACGCGTAACCACAAAGTTCTTTAGTGATGGGCTCCCTGAAAAGGAGGTGCACCTTGGTGATATGGGTAGTCCAGTGATGCCTTTTAATATCATTTTATTTGAGGCCTCATATCCTGATACATTGCAATCTACATTGCTTACACTCTTGACGTCCTTGTCAAGGATCACCTATATGGCCACATAATATTTCCTCATTTTGGTTCAGACCCTAAATGGTGCATGGACATCCAACTCCAGATCATAGAATACCCTCACAAGGGTGGCTACATCACCATGGACAACCCTTTTCAACATGCCTAGACCACATGACTCAAGACTAGCATGCCACATGTCCATGTGGGCCCCACCTACTAGAGGGATTATAGATCTGATACCATTTGTAGAGCCCATACCCAATGCCCAAGGCTCTAATATAATTTTAGAAATGACGACTGGCTCCACAGACCATCACTAGCCTTAAACGCATGCTTTGTCCTCACTCACACACAAGTCAGGATAAACTTCCCAATTGGTTATTGACGCAGATTTACCATGCGTAGAAATGCAAGTGAACGCGTCGAGTAGTATAGGCCTTTGTGAGGCCCGAGTCGAACTCAAGGATACGTGCAATCGTCGGGGACTCCTACTAACTACTCGTGATCAGCTAAGCCGATTAACAAGTTGAGAGTTGTTGTTAAAATTAAAAGAAAAATAAAAACAAAACAAAACAAAACAAACAATCGATTAAATGTTGGTTTAATCAATTCAAAAGGAGATCTTTAGGGTTACAGTTTCACCGCGGGTTTTCATTGTATTAAATTCTATATAGCTCCTCAATTTTATCTCTCTATCCGGGTAGTGGCCTGAAATCGGAATTGCCCACTGTCGTGGTACAATTCACTGCCTATGTCTAGGTCAGTTCCACTATCATAGTAACCTATACCCTAAACTAGGTGCGTTATAAACGACCTCTCGATATCCACCATTAATCTTACACTGCCTTATTCAAGGGATTTGTCAATTAATGTAAATTCCATCTCTTTTCAACCGTTAATTCTTCTTTCAAAGCAATTAAGGGCATTAGGTTATTATTATGGTGATCAAGCATAACAATATATTGGAGAACACGAAACTATACCATAGATTTAAGAGATAAGATATGAATTACTATTATAAAATCGTCATACAATGAATCCCCGGGCTACTCCCGTTCCTAAACATAAAGGGGATTAGCCTTGCATGTTCATCTCAGAGTACAATGTAGTAAAGAAAAGGGGAAACATGAGAAAAACAAAATTGAGTGGTGAAACCCCTGAACGGAGAAGGTCCAATTGATCCTTGGTGTAGAATCCGCGTTCTGCCACCTTTCAGTGGTGGAATTTGTCTTCTTCAGCGTCTGGATCGGCTGGGGCGTGCTCTTGTGCTCCGTTCTTCTCTCCTTGCTCTCTGGGATGTGTGCAGCGGCTAATGACGTGATCCTCCAGTCAAGGGCACCGTCCTTAGGTTTAATTTCCGAGTTAAGTCACCAAATACTCACAGCCATCCGATTGAGATCATTCTGAATCAAACTCATATCTGACGGCGTCGATACCATCGACGCGGGTCAATGGTATCGACCTAGCGCGACATCGATTGTTCTTCTTTTCTTCCGTAATTGCGACTGATGTCATCTCGATACCATCGACGCGGGTCGATGGTATCGACGAACCTATAGCGACGATTTTGTCATTTTGTGACGTTGTAGCTCCTCTCGTCGATAGTATAGATCATCGTGTTGATAGTATCGACTCCTTCCTCGCCAGCAGCCTGATGGTATCTCGATACCATCGACATCCCCGTCGATAGTATCGACCTTGTTCTGGTCCTTGCGGCTGGAAGCCTGTGGTCCGGTCGATGGTATCGATGGCAGCAGATACTTGTTTTTCCTGAAATTAACACACAGAACCACATAAATCCACACAAAATATATTTTTTCAATAATTCATACTAAAAATGCTTAAATAAAGGGAATTTGACATAAAGAAGTAGCATAGACCAAAATGAATGAATTATGCAACATTAACCATGAAAATGACTAATAAATGCATAAAACGCATATCAAACAAGTCTATAAATGTGACTCAAAATCATCGCATCAAACTCCCCTAAGCTTGAACATTGCTCGCCCTCAAGCAACTATTTCTTAGAATAGAATTGCCATAGTCAACTAAAGAATAAAGCATCACAACAGACATCCCATATGATTCCCACCTGACATTCACATACCGACCCTCGCTAACCACAAAATGATAATTACCCTGAAGGCGACAGTAATCATCCATAAAAGATGTTGACCTCAAAACTGATGAACACTATCACATAAGGCAGTTAACATAATAAAATTTTCCGGTCCAAGCTTGGTGCATCTTGTGATCTTCTATACTACATTGCTCGCCCTAATTACCATCTACATGGAAGCAGTTCTCCTGATATTCATTAGTGAGGAGAAATTCACGGTGGCCTACCAATCCAAGCAACGGGTGGATGAAATGGGTGGCTCATGGAAGAAGTGGAAGTATCATACGATTGCAACATGCATAAAACAAAAATGCCCTAAATGATGCAAATGCACATGAGAAATGCCCTAATGCCTAAGATTAGGTGGAATGATGAATGCACTAACCTTCTGTCTCAAAATGAGATGGATATCTAATTAAGCTACATCATGTACTCATTCATCTTAAAATGTAGGTGAGATTATGTTCCTTTCTCCTTCTTATTCCACTTTCTTCTAAATTTCTTTTTTTTTCCAGTTTTTTTTTCAGATTTTTTTCTCTTTTTTTTTCAAGCCCTTATATCCGTAATTGGCAATGAATAATTTATAAGGCTTACTTTTTCTGCATAACTCAAACATTTGAATTATTTAGAAGGTATGGAACATTTTAATTCACCATTACAGAATAAATGAGGTACATGACATACTTTATGCATAGAAGTTATGAATGCAACTAAATGACATGCACCTAAGGGTAATGTGCATGTATAACTATTCTAATCTTTTCTTCATTTTTCATGCAAAACATATGAAGGTGATTACAATGCAAGTCCTATCTACATGTCATGCAATCAAAAAGAGTTAAAATCGTACTTTACTTCCAATTCTTGGTGGATTGTGAAAAGCAATGGGGTGGAAAGATCACAAGATTAGTTGACTGAACCTTTGAAAAATACTATGTATCCCTCCTTACTGACCTGTGTAGTAGTTAAGAGGTTTCTCTCTCTTACTTCAAATTAGAGTCTCATTACCATTTGGTCAGTTAAGGCTCAACAACCAAGTTCCGTCCACTTTCATGAATCATTAGGGATACACAGTTGTGAATTTCTATTTTAAAGTTGACAAAACCAATCATTTTCTAAGTTAAGTGATCAAGGTTAAACACATTCAAGCTTGTGAACACTCAAAAAATTTTAAAATTTCCCTTCATTCCCATGCACATGCACATGCAACTAAGATGACACAAGATTAAAGACATCCACGATTACACTAGATAGACTGTGGATCCTACAACAAACTAAAATTGCAAGAAACAAATGACAAGCAACAAAAACAATAAAACTAAAAATAGAGAAAATAAAGATAGAACTATTCCAACTACCCCCCCTAAGCTTGAATTCAACTATGGCCTCATAGTCAAAAACAAACTCAAAGGTTGGAACAGTGATACCGGTTTACTCTTGTGGTGGAGGCGGGTACTGTGGAGCCGTAGGGTCCCAAGAAGGATACTCCCCCTGGAAGCTTGGATCAAACTGGGCCCTGGGTGGAGGTTGTGGATAACCTCCAAAATAATTTTGGCTCCAATAGTGGTCGTAGAAGGGTTCCTGCTGCATCTCCATCCGATACAACTGATCATGTATCTGTTGTTGGTTGTTGAGGAGAAGATGCTCATTCTCGAACATCGCCCTTTGGTTGTCTAGTATCCGGTTCGTAGTGTCTTGAATACTGGTATACATTGTCATGTGTTGCTGCTGCATTTGTTGGTTGTCTTGCAGCATAGTGTACATGCCCTGCATAGAATAGGCATCCTCGCTTGGCTGCGAGGGCGGTGGTGGTGGCGGCGTAGGCTGTGATGATGAAGATGCACCCGGATGCATCTGAGGATGCTTCCGTGGTGCCACTCGTGCTCGAAGAGGTGTGAATGCCTCCTCTTCCTCCTCAGCCTCGTCGTCATTTCCGTCGTCGCCACCGTCGTTGCCGCCTTCTTCATCGGAGTCAGCGATGGCTATGATTGGCCACCGAAAGTGTTGTGCCCCTTCGATGTTGAAGATCGGATCAGGCAACGAGCACTCCTAATAGGCATGGTTGATGTGGCAATGCGCATACGCCAAACCATCTCGAAGAAGTATGAGATTGGACCGGTGCAAATGTTGCAAGTTCACCTTGCTCCTAGTAGATAGAGGAGTGAGGGTCTAGAAATCAAGCCGAGGTATGAAGCCAGCTTGGTGATGAGCCCGCCGAAGTGAATCGGCGCTTTCCTCGTACTCCTCTTCACCGCCAATACTCTCTGCAGAAAGAAGGCACCCCAATTTCACTCTTGACGCTTCAGGAGCTTATACAGAAAGAATAAGCCCGTCTCCTAAAACTTGCTGAGGGCCAAGTCACCCCGAGCAAATAGCATCGAACTGAGCATCCGGTGCAGTATCTGGATGAAAGGGTGCTCGAAGTCAGCTACCGCAGCATTATGGTAGCTAACTGACTTCCCCGGCGGAACCATAACCAGCTCGGCGAAGATGACGTCGTAGTCGGTGCGGCTGTCCGGGCGTCGGTAGTCATTTGGCGAGTGGTTCCAGTTGAAGATCTTGTTGAATTGCCAAAGAGTAAGGGTGTAGTAGATGTTGAACAGACGGAACGACACCCAGCCTTTGATCCACTCGTGGTCGGTGGCAATAACGTCGTTGGGCACGGCACAGACGTCCAGCAACGCCATGAACTCTGCCACCAACTCCTTGTACGTGGGCCAGTCGCCGAAGAACGGCTGGCCATCTGCATGAAATTCTAGCTCGTCAGGTCTTCGGTTTGTTTGGCGTGCCTATCCTTTCAGAACGTAGTCCAAGTTGGCCTCGAACCCTAAGTTGCAGATCATGTTCCATTCGACATAACGGATTGGCTCTATCTTCCTCTTTAAGATCTCCTCGTAGATCTTCTTCACCTCCGTGGATGGATGAATCAGTCGCAGGCGTGAAACCGACGCGGGAGGAGGTGGCATGAACTCTGGGATATCCACCGGGTTCGCACGTGAAGATGACGCACCAGCTCCATGCACCATGTTTGTGAGAGAAAGAGGATTAGAAAGGAGCTCGGTGAAGATTGGAGAATCGAATCTCTGATGCAGAATTAGCTCGGTGTTGCTCGTCGATGGGCTTGCACAGCTCTGGAACTCACTCGGCACAAGTGGAGGAAGATTGCACTGAAGGTGTGATGTCATTTGATGCAACTACTCCCCATATATAGCCGTGGTCGGCGCTACTGTCTGCCCGTCGATACCATCAATGCGAGTCGATGGTATCGACTCGGGTAGCACGATCTGTACCTCCGCTAGTATCGACGGTCGTCGATGGCTGGATCTGCGGGGCCCGGATTGCTGACACATCGATACTATCAACGTGGGTCGATAGTATCGACCCATCCCCCGGATCGACTTCTTTGTTTGCTGCGATGCCGTTGATCTTTCTCGCGGATCGTTGTCGTGGCGCGTCGATAGTATCGACGCGAGTCGATAGTATTGACTCTCTGATTAGGGCAAATCCTCGCGAGGCCCGGCCGCCGCCTTTTTCACTTGAATGTGTCGATACCATCGACAAGCTCGTCGATGGTATCGACTTTACTGAGTCGATTTCTTCTGAAAATCTCCAGAGATGTTGATGGTATCGACGGGCATCTCGATACCATCGACCTTGACTTTGCGATCTGCCTGTAGGTATGTCGATACCATCGACAAGGTCGTCGATAGTATCGACGTAGTCCGATTTCTGCAGTCATCAACCTGTACCATGGTCGATACCATCGACACAAGGGTCGATGGTATCGACTCTGCCTCAGCCCTACACAAGTAGCAAACAATCACGGTATCTTTTTTTACACTAAAAACTAAGTAAAAACAAATTAAACTACGAATGTAAATGAACTAATCTAAGGTACCAATGGTTGGGTTGCCTCCCAACAAGCGCCCTTATTTAACGTCTTAGGCTAGACGACTTGAGTCACATCATGCATCCAAAAGTGAAATGAGTTTGACCTCATTCACCTTCCTTATGTAATCTTCTCCAAAATATAGCTTCAACCTCTGTCCATTCACCAAAAATGTCGTCTCACCATCGCGCACCAAGATTGCGCCATGTGGCTTGACTTCTTCCACCATAAATGGTCCACTCCACTGGGATTTGAGCTTCCCGGGATGCAACTTCAGCCTTGAATTAAATAGCAACACACAATCTCCCTTCTTGAAGGTGCGCATCTGAATGTGACGATCGTGGATCAACTTAGTGCGCTCCTTGTATATCCGAGAGTTCTCATATGCAGTCATGCGCAACTCGTCCAATTCATTTAATTCAAGCAATCTCTTCTTCCCCACTTCATCATAGCTCAAATTGAGCTTTCTTAGCGCCCAGTGTGCTTTATGCTCTAACTCCACCGGTAAGTGACAAGCTCGGCCATACGCCAACCTAAAAGGCGTGGTTCCTATAGGTGTCTTATATGTCGTCCTATATGCCCACAATGCATCCGGCAGTAAGGCACTCCAATTTTTCCTCATGGAAGCTACCGTACGCTCCAAAATCTTCTTAATTTCTCGATTAGAGACTTCCACCTGTCCTTGAGTTTGTGGGTGATATGGGGTACCTATGTTATGTTTTACCCCATATTTCTTCAACAATGCCGAGAACTTGTGATTCTTAAAGTGTGTACCCCCATCACTGATGATCATTTGGGGCACTCCAAACCTGCAGAAGATGTTTTCTTTTACGAATCTGCACACTACAGAAGAATCATTAGTCCTTGTGGGTATTGCTTCTACCCACTTCGACACATAATCAACAGCTAAGAGGATATATAAATTCGAATTTGACACAAAGGGTCCCATGAAATCTATACCCCATAAATCAAATACCTCCACCTCTTGAAAGACATTCAGGGGCATCTCTTGTCTCTTTGAGATGTTACCTGCTCTTTGGCAGGAATCGCATTGTCTCACGAACTAATAGGCGTCTCGGAACAAGGTAGGCCAATATAGGCCACTTTCCAACACTTTGGCAGTCGTACGAGAGCTCGCGTGGTGTCTGCCCGTAGGTAGAGTGTGGCAGTGATGAAGAACACTCTCGTATTCCTCCTCAGGTACACACCTGTGTAGAACACCATCCCTGCATTGTTTTAAAAGAATGGGGTCATCCCAAAAATAGTATCTTAGAGAATGGAAAAACTTCTTCTTCTCTTGATACGTCCAATCTTCTGGGATGATCCTGCAAGCAAGATAATTCACAATATATGAAAACCAAGGATCTTTAGAATTCACTTTCAACAATTGTTCATCCAGAAATGTCTCGGTTATGGGTATGTGTAAATCTTTTTCATCCACCCTCTCTAACCTAGACAAATGATCCGCCACAACATTTTCAATCCCCATCTTATCTTTAATTTCGATATCAAATTCTTGTAGGAGCAAGATCCACCTAATCAATCTAGGTTTGGCATCTTTTTTCTCCATCAAATATTTAATAGCGGCATGATCAGTCCAAACAACTACTTTCGATCCAACTAAATATTGCCAGAATTTTTCAAAAGCAAAAACCACAGCAAGCAATTCTTTTTCAGTAGTTGTGTAATTTAATTGATCATCATTCAAAGTCTTGATGCATAAAAAATTACGGTGGGTTTATTTTCCACCCGCTATCCCAACACAGCTCCTACCGCAAAATCCGATGCACCACACATGAGTTCGAACGGCTTAGTCCAATCCGGTGTTTGAACAACCGGGGCGGAAATCAATTTCTCCTTCAGCACGTTGAACGCGTGTAAGCATTTGTCATTGAAATCAAAAACAACATCTTTCTCGAGAAGCTCGGATAGCGGTTTGGCAATTTTAGAAAAGTCTTTTATGAACCGACGATAAAATCCGGCGTGTCCTAAGAAACTTCTTACCCCTTTTACCGAATTTGGTGGGGCCAATTTAGAAATTACTTCAATTTTCACCGGATCTACCTCCAAACCTTTTCTAGACACCTTATGTCCTAGCACTATTCCTTCACTCACCATCATATGACATTTCTCCCAGTTGAGGACCAAATGTGTGTCCTCACATCTCTGTAATACCTTATCCAAATTATAAAGGCATTCATCAAATGAAGCACCATAAACGGAAAAATCATCCATAAAAACTTCAAGATAGCGTTCTACCATATCAGAAAAAATGGCGAGCATACAACGCTGAAAAGTCACTGGTGCATTGCATAATCCAAAGGGCATGTGGCGATATGCAAAAGTTCCATAGGGACAAGTGAAAGTAGATTTCTCTTGGTCCTTAGGATCGATTGAAATCTGATTGTATCCCGAATACCCGTCTAGAAAACAGAAATGAGATCGGCCGGCTAAGCGCTCTAGAATTTGATCAATGAATGGTAAAGGAAAGTGATCTTTCAGCGTAGCGGCATTAAGACGGCGGTAATCAATACAAACTCGCCACCCGGTTACCAAACGGGTGGTGACAGGTTCATTTAAAATGTTTTGATTGACAGTAATACCCCCCTTTTTAGGGACTACCTGCGTGGGACTTACCCATGTCGAGTCTGAAATTGCATATATGATACCTGTGGAGAGAAGCTTAATCACCTCTTTCTTCACCACCTCCATCATGCTCGGATTCAGTCGACGTTGCGGTTGGATCACCGGCTTGGCTCCCTCCTCGAGCCGAATCTTATGCTGACACAAGGTAGGGGAAATCCCCTTTATATCTGCAACAGACCACCCAAATGCTCCCCGGTGGTTCTTCAGCACTTTCAACAATTGGTCTTCCTCTTCCGCACTCAGATATGCAGAAATGATCACAGGTAACTTTTCTTCCTCTGCTAGAAAGGCGTACTTGAGGTGCGGTGGCAGTGGCTTCAACTCTAACTCCGGCGAGCTGATCAATGATGATTGAAGCGGAGGCTGAAGTTCACCTAAATCTTCATAATACCTCGGATAGAAACATGGAAGCATCTGAAGCATCTTGGCGCACTCCTTGAGTGATTTGCTTCTCATCCAATCATGGGTGATGTTAACTAAACAAGCCTCCAATGGTAATTCCAGATATGCATCAAAAACTAAATTTTCTATAGCATCATCCTCCATAGAGGGAGGAATGTCCTCATTCTCATCATTCGGGAATCCTACAGCCTTGCAAAGGGAAACTACTTTGGTTTGCTCCATGATGTCTATATCCAAAGTCCCTTTGTCCACCTTAGTCATTACATGAGCCATATCCAGAAATGGCTTCCCTAGACAAAGTGAGATAGTATTATCAAAATGTTTCGTCACGTGGAATTGCTCCTTGGATTTCGGTGAAGTGACCCTAGAAGGCATGACCATCTCAAATCGGTCATCGGCTATACCCAAGGTCAACCGGCCTCTCCCCATCTCGAGTATCATGTCGGTTGTAGCTTGGAATGGTCTTCCAAGTAGTAGCTCATTGCCTTGCTCATCTTGCATCTCCATGATGACAAACTTTGCAGGAAATACAAATCTATCCACTTTCACAAGCACATCTTCACAAATCCCATATGGTTTCACTACAGAGTTATCCGCCAATTGAATTGTCATGTTACTTGGCCTTGACTCCTTTAATTCCAACTTTTTGAATGTAGAAAGGGGCATTAAATTGATGCTTGCTCCCGAGTCACATAATGCTTCACCAAATTTGACTTTCCCGATATAGCACGAAATGTTGAAACAACCTGGATCTTGCCTCTTTGGTGGCAATGTGCCCATGATGAAGGCACTCACCTACTCTTTAAGCACAACTACTTCCGTGTCTGGAATTTTTCTCTTCTTCGTGATGATGTCTTTCAGAAATTTTCCGTAAGACGGAATTTGCTCAATAGCTTCCAATATAGGGATGTTTACTGAAAGCTTCCTAAAACTGTCCAAGAACTTTTTGAATTGATCATCTACCTTCCTTGCCTTAACATTGTTTGGATAAGGGACTGGTACAGCCTGTGCCCTTTGATGCGGTGGCACATAGGGTGTCCTTTTCTGAGGTCCCTCCTCCTCTGCAATAGGGTCTTCAGTAGCATCCACAACTGTGTCATCGACTGGTTCTGTGACCGGATGCGGGCAGCTCCTCAGTGGCTCTAGCTTCTTTTTCAGCTTGGGGTTTGCTTGCTTCATCGGCCCTAGGATTTAACAATTTCTTGCCACTTCTTAGCAAGATGGCCTTAGCTTGTTGGTTCCCTCCTGGAACATTAGTATTTCCTGGGAAACCTGGATGTGCTGGCTTCTTCAAACTGGCTATCTCCGTAGCCATCTATGCCATAGATGTCTCTATTGTCCTCATTTGAGCCCCATGGCTCTGCAGTGTCTTCCCGAATTGGTTCATGAACTCCCCTTGTTGCTTTATTTGCTAGCCAAAAGTAGCCATAAGTTCTTGGTTTTGCTTTATAACTTGATTGAGCAGCTCTGTGCTCTTATCCTCTGCAGCTGGATGGGGTTTAGCATCCGGATCCTGCAAGAAGTTATTAGGATCCTTCCAGGAAAACTTCTTGTCTTTTCTCCATGAATAGTCATTGTTCCTGTAACCTGGCTGCTGCCTCATAAATTTCACTTGAGCCTCGTCCTCGGACTCAGTATCCTCCTTTGCAAGCAATTTCTTTGCGAGAAGATCCATCTTCTCATTCAGTTCCTTTATTGCCTTCGATTCTCCTACTACTCTAACCTGTTCCACAGTGCCTCTTTCACCCCATGATTGTTTCTTCGCCATGTTCTTTAAGATCTCCCAGCATCTAGTGTCCGTGTTATTCAAGAAGAATCCGGACCCAGCCGAATCTAGGTTGCTTCTATCATGCTCGGAGAGAGCAAAATAGAAGATCTTCACTTGGGTCTCCTTATCCAGCCCATGATGCGGGCATCGCCTGAGCATGATCTGAAATCTCTCCCAGGTCTCATAATAAGTCATGCCTGCTTGTTGAGTGAAGTTGTAGATCTTTCTTATCATGTCATTGGTCTTTTCGGGCGGAAAGAACCTCTCGAAGAAGACCTCCACCATGTGGTCCCAAGACTCCACATATTCATCTTCTAAGTTATGTAGCCATTTGCGCGCAACTCCCGCTAGTGAACTCGGGAAGAGCTTCAAGTAGAGCACGTCTTGTGGAAATCTGTTGATTTTTACCATGTCACAATTCTCTACAAACTGACTTATGCGTGCGATGGGGTCTTCATTTTTTAACCCATGGAAGGCATTAGACTTCACCAAGTTGATCAAAGCTGGATCAATCTTGTAGGTCAGAATATTCAACGCTTGCTTCTTTATAGGCCCCTTGGAAGCGGACGAGGAAGAAGCCTTGATCTTCTCCCATATTGTCTGTGGCTCGTCCATCTCTTCTTGTTCGTGTTCAGAAAGTATATCCTCCAGCTCGTCTTGATTATAATCGCCCTCATCTTCTGGTCCTGGCAGTGGAACCTCTGGTGCGCGACCCGCGTAGTCAGTACTACGTGTCTGCACCATGCACAGTACCTGAAAATAGAAAGATTAAATTTAGTACAGTGCTTGATGATTGCAAATATTTAGAAAATAGATTATGAATTTTTGGAATGATAAAAAATATAAAAAGGTGGCCTAGAGTGGCCTCTCATAGCACTCGAAGTGCCAACAAATTGCCGTATCCCCGGCAACGGCGCCAAAAACTTGACGCATATTTACCGTGCATAGAAACGCAAGTGAACGCGTCAAGTAGTACAGGCCTTTGTGAGGCCCGAGTCAAACTCAGGGATACATGCAATCGTCGGGGACTCCTACTAACTACTCGCGATCAGCTAAGCCGATTAACAAGTTGAGAGTTGTTGTTAAAATTAAAAGAAAAATAAAAACAAAACAAAACAAGCAATCGATTAAATGTTGGTTTAATCAATTCAAAAGGAGATCTTTAGGGTTACAGTTTCACCGCGGGTTTTCATTGTATTAAATTCTATATAGCTCCTCAATTCTATCTCTCTATCCGGGTAGTGGCATGAAATCAGAATTGCCCACTGTCATGGTACAATTCACTACCTATGTCTAGGTCGGTTCCACCGTCGTAGTAACCTATACCCTAAACTAGGTGCATTATAAATGACCTCTCGGTATCCACCATTAATCTTACACCGCCTTGTTCAAGGGATTTGTCAATTTATGTAAATTTTATCTCTTTTCAACCGTTAATTCTTCTTTCAAAGTAATTAAGGGCATTAGGTTATTATTATGGTGATCAAGCATAACAATATATTGGAGAACACGAAACTATACCACAGATTTAAGAGATAAGATATGAATTACTATTATAAAATCGTCATATAATGAATCCCCGGGCTACTCCCGTTCCTAAAGATAAAGGGGATTAGCCCCGCATGTTCATCTCAGAGTACAATGTAGTAAAGAAAAGGGGAAACATGAGAAAAACAAAATTGAGTGGTGAAACCCCTGAACGGAGAAGGTGCAATTGATCCTTGGTGTAGAATCCACGTTCTACCACCTTTCGGTGGTGGAATTCGTCTTCTTCAGCATCCGAATCGGCTGGGGCGTGCTCTCGTGCTCCGTTCTTCTCTCCTTGCTCTCCGGGATGTGTGCAGCGGCTAATGACGTGATCCTCCAGTCAAGGGCACCGTCCTTAGGTTTAATTCTTGAGTTAAGTCACCAATTACTCACAGTCGTCCGATTGAGATCATTCTGAATCAAACTCATATCTGACGGTGTCGATACCATCGACGCAGGTCGATGGTATCAACCTAGCGCGGCATCGATTGTTCTTCTTTTCTTTCGTAATTACGACTGATGTCATCTCGATACCATCGACGTGGATCGATGGTATCGACGAACCTGTAGTGACGGTTTTGTCATTTTGTGTCGTTGTAGCTCCTCCCGTCGATAGTATCGACCATCGTGTCGATAGTATCGACTCCTTCCTCGCCAGCAGCCTGATGGTATCTCGATACCATCGACATCCCCGTCGATAGTATCGACCTTGTTCTGGTCCTTGCGGCTGAAAGCCTGTGGTCCGGTCGATGGTATCGACCACCGTCGATGGTATCGACGGCAGCAGATACTTGTTTTTCCTGAAATTAACACACAGAACCACATAAATCCACACAAACTATATTTTTTCGAAAATTCATACTATAAATGCTTAAATAAAGGGAATTTGACATAAAGAAGTATCATAGACCAAAATGAATGAATTATGCAACATTAACCATGAAAATGACTAATAAATGCATAAAACACATATCAAACAAGTCTATAAATGCGACTCAAAATCATCGCATCAGTTATCCATCCTAGTAATACTCTGGGTTGAGAACGCTTAACCATAGGTTTCTTTACTGATAGACTCAACAAAAAGGAGGTGCACCATGGTGATATGAGTAGTCCAATGATTCCTTTGAAGATCATTTTATCTGAGAACTCAAATCCTAAGATCATTATAGAATGCATGCATTCTTATTTCTAAAAAGTATGATAACATAAAGCATTTTGAGTAGATATCATTGGTAATTAACCTATGACATCATTATTCTCATTTCATAATTGTTTGTTCTTCACTCATATGGGTGGGAGTCAAAAAGGAAGACACAAGTCGAACTAAGTTGGAGGACTAGTTCTAGAGGGCTACCTTGCTAGTTCAAGATATCACAAGAATCTATGAGTGTGGAGGTGTCTCCTCCTAATTCTCCTCTCCTAGAGTACATGCACCTGGGTGGTTTGTGTCAAACATCCAGAATGGGAGAAGGAAATATAGAAGCTTATCAATAAAAAGTGGTGTTCGCTATAAAAACTAACATTGGCAATATATATAAAGGTCAAATATAATAGTCACTCTTTATCACAATAAGAAATAAAAGTAGGGGATAAGTGGTACAAAAGAATGTATAAGTTCAAGAATGATGAAGCTTTCAAATAAGTCATATATAGTCACAACAATAACCATTTCCTTAAATAACACCAATATCACCATAAAATATTAAGTTTGCATGTAGATTAAAATATGACTAGTCTAACTAAATTTAAGGTTGGAATACTTCTACATTTGCATCCTAGGAAGGATGTGCGAGCATCCAAATCTTCTATATATTGTGTACAAGATAGGTGAGAGAATTTGGGTCTAGGTGAGAGCATAAACACCCACATATAGAAAATTTTACAATGGGATCCAACCTCATAATGTATAATTGCATTGGATGCAACTAGTTAAATAAATCTAGCATACTTAATACATTGGGAGGGCAACATAGTTTAGCTCATTTTAATCATGTGTCAATTATTAATGATAACATTCTCAAATAAAATAGTGATTAAAGAAATTATTAAGCTCAAATAAATGATTTGTCTCACGATGATGAAATCGGGAAATTAATATTTACCACAATATATCTAAGAACCACAAATTCTGTTACAACCCCAATTTCTGGGCTCAATTGGTGAGAAATGCAATTTCTCATATTAAGGATAATTGAACAAAGAATGGTATAATTTGTTTTGAATACATGGATTTTGTTTACAATAGCCTTGATGTCTGTATTGTGGGCTTTATTGGCTATTGGGCCCAAATAACAAAGAAAATTCAATTAGTAATGAATAATTGAATATTTGAGAAAAGAATAATGTGGAAACCTCTAGAAGGCAAATCCAAAGAGGATTTCGTGCCTCTTGGGTTCCTTGGGTGCCAAGGAGTCCAAAGTTGCAAAGAAAAGGCAATAAGAAAAGAAAAGTTTAATTAAGTATTTCTTTAATAAGAAAGAGATTGAAAATAATGTTAAATGTTGGAAATAAGTGGGAAAAGGTGTAATTAGGAGATCCTTTGTGGAATTTCGTTCTCCAAGGATTCCTAATGATAAAAGGAATACCAATAAGGAAAATAAAAGAGGAATAAAAAGAAATCCTCAAAAAGAACTAGTTTAATGAGAAATAAACAAGGTAATGGGAAATAATGAATAGATAATGCATAGAGATGCATCTAGAAGGATAACGAGTAACCATTAAAAGGGAATTTTGAAATAATTGGGTTTCTTGGGATCCAAGGAGTCCCAATAGAGAAGGGAAGAATGAAGAAAGAGAAAATAAAAATAGTCTTAATATGAGGATAATGTAATATTAATGACTTTTAATATGAAAATACTTTTATATAGATGGCTTATCTAGCGAAAAGGAGTGGGAGTTAATCTCTTCCTTTTAGGCACATCGTATTCCAAAAGAAGCAACAACGAATGCTTCATGACTCCATCATTCCTCAACTTCAAACCCTAAGAGTTTTAACTCACACCCTATATAAAGGGAGTTGTGGATGAGCAACCAGGGCACCCTAAACCCTGTCATCGTCACCAAACAGAAATAGGACAACCTTGACACTAGTGCAACCCCTCTCTCCGTCAGTTTGCAGAAGAGCTTGGTACCAACCTGTACCAAACTATAGCAGCGAAGGGGCCAAGTGGTGATAGGAAACCATCCCTCCTCAATGATCGTGACTGGGAAAACAACGGTGAGCATGTTCAGGAGTCCGTCCTTCATGAGGGGACCTCGGGAAGGAGATGGCCAGTGATGTCCAGGCAGAGCGGCCTGACGCTAACAGTTGTTGTCAGAGATAGGATGCTATGGACGGCAGGTATTGAGAGCATGGAGCCCTGAAAATGCTAGCGAGATAGCAGGGGCGTCAAGTCTCATCGAACGGAGACATGTGACTCTTAGATGTGGGAGTAGCTAAGGCAAGGAAAGAGACTGTGTGGGGAAGAAAGAGGAGATCCCGGCATCTCAGTGATGGCAGGTGTCCACGAAAGCCTGGAGAACAGGAAGTAGATATAGAGGCAAGAGGGAAGGACGGCGATGCGAGTTCCATGGAAGAGTAGATCGGAGCGTCGCCGGAGAAGCTGTGGTAGCACAACGCGGACGATGAGAATCCGCGCTTGCAAGCAGAACGCGCCTGCAGCGGATCGCGCGAGGAAGAAGATTCATAGACAAAATACCAAAGGGCCCCTGTGGCTATGCATCATGAGCAAGGGCAGAGGTGTACTTTCCTCAGAAATCCTAGTCGGCCGAGGATAATTAAATCAGGTAACCTGTTGGTGTGTCAGCCATGGATTGGTCGATATATAGTTAATTTGCCAAAATTTTAACAAAAGATTGGTAACTCATATTAAGAAGTATTATATATGAATCTTGCTCAGAAAAATACAAGGAATTCAATAAAAATACTAACAAAGCCTAGTTTTGCTTCTAGTTCGAACTATATGTAAAGATGCTATCTTTAATGGTTTAATTAATGAAAAACCCTTAGAGTTGATGATAAATGGATTTAATGATGTATCGAGTTCATATGTTATTAGACTATAATGAACTTGGAATTGAGGATAAATGCAGATAATGATCTTGTTATGGATTAAAAGGATAAAAATAGTAGCTTTAATGTAAAAGAAGCTTAATGAAATTAATTAATGGTTAATGGTTCCTTTAAATATGAAAATAGGGTTATATGTTATTCAGATAACCTTAATATTGAAGAATAGATGAGATAATTAGGGTTTATGAGTAATGGCATAAAATTAGGGTTTAATATGGTAAAAGATTAAGGGAAATCCTAATTGCAAAATGAAACCCTAAAATAGTTAAAGAAACCCTAGAAAGAGAATCCAAGTAAATAAAGTAGATTCTTGATAAAGTGTGTAATAAATAGAGTACATATTTATTTTAGGAACTATGTGATGATTGAATTACTTTCTTGGATCTGTTGATTGACTTGATTGTATACACATGAAGTATATGTTGAATAATCTACATGACTCACCAAATCAGGTATGTGGTTACGCTTATGAATAATCGCTCTAGTTTCACGGCGATTCCCGAAGTTTTAAATCGGTTGCTTGAAAATAACTATTGGATGTCTATTTATTTCATGCAACTATAAAGTGACTATGATTATCACCATAAGTACATATATAACTGGCTAGATCCGGGTCCACCTCTGTTACTTTGAAAAGGCTAAAAAGGGGTAATCCTAGAGCAAGGTCTAGGTTACCGTGAGTTAGAAACTGGGCTACCTACGTGTAGTGCCATGAGACTCTTTAGCCTGCCATGAGTTAAGGAGTGGGCTACTTACGAGTAGTACCATGTGACTCAACCCTAGAAATTGGTTCACTTATAGTGAACCATAAGTGATCAATTGAATGATGATGTACCCGTAAGTGAACCATAAGTGATTAATTGAATGATGATGTACCTATAAGTGAACCAATTTCTAGGGTTAAGGATAGGGTACCCTTGGATCGCGGAGTTATATTTAAAACGTAACCTTGATTGTTAAATGATTAATTGAATGATGATGTTGTTATCATAGTTGCATGTTTATTGCTTCCCCCACATACCAGCTTCGGCTGACCGACATTTTGTTTGTCGGCGTTTTAGGTACAAGCCAAACGGACAAACAGTAAATCGTCATATTGTGAAATACATGAAGTAAAATACAAGGAGGATTAGTTAGAGTAGAATCATTAAGTGGATAGAAGTTTGACATCCAAGTTTTCAAAAAGGTATGCAAAAGTTTATTTTTCTTATAGCTTTTCAGTATAGTCTGTTAAAATTTGATAATTATTCTTGGTTAATTGCTGAACCTTTGATCCGGAAGTCATGGGTGTGGCTTCGACCTCTCGGTCTCCCTTAATTGGGGGTTATCGGAAGGTGGGGTCGTAACATTTGGTATCAGAGCGTAGGTTCCTCATTTAACCATTAAAAATTATTAAATTTTATAAACTCCATAGAACCCAAGGGAGTTATTAGAGGAGTATTTGAAAGACGGAGGTGTGGCAACACATCCCATTATCACACAGATAACGAGGTGTTACGTGAAAACGTGCGGAAATCACCATAACCACAGATTATCGAAAACACGGGTTAATTAAAACCGATTGTGTAAAACTGATAAACTGTGAAACTATTACTTTCCCGTCCTCATCCTGCATAAAAACATGTCATATATATATACATCCACGAGATCTGATACGTGTCCACAGCTCAGAAACAGTTGTTCATCCATCACATGAGATCACCACCTGTTCGTATACATAAAGGCCCACATCCGGCCAACAGCAGGATATACAAACATCATCGATCATTCATCGTGAAACATCGTCAAAACACTGCCAAGGACCTGAGAGTACAGGGATGACTCTAGACTCTACTACAAAACATCCAAAACAGCAGCACGTCCATCGCTTGCCTTCTACTGCTCGTCAAGCTGCTCGGCCGCAACACCACGACCACGTCTACCTCGACCACCTAAAAAGGGTGTAAACTAGCGTAGTGAGACAATTGAACAATTGTCCCAGTGGGAAACATAACTCCCCACCGCAACTACAGAACCTCAGCAAGATAGACTATAACAGCAGATATCTAATAACAGGTATAACAAGAGCAATCTATATAAATCAGATTATTCTTACCGACAAGCTTACCCGCTATACAAAAGCATATAACCAGATATATCTCAAGGAATATGATTAGCAAGATAAGATGTATCCCTATGTAACATGATTATTACAACAAGATATAGTGTCACATAACCTGCTTATCAAGATCAGACATATTATCACATAACCTGCAAGATATAACAAATATGTTACACAAACAAGGCCTCAACCAATGTTTCGTGTTTATCCTAAGCAATAAGTACTAAATGGATGTATTACGTATTAATATGCCCTGAGGATTTGAACCGTACCATTCAAATCCAACCTTCGGTTACGAAACCCAAGTCGGTGCCATACAAGGTCAATGGAAGAGCCAGACTCCACGACCTCCCACCTCGTGGTCAGTACACGAGTACAACACAAGCAGGACTGCAGTCACATGCTGAAGTGGTCTAAGCCACAGGGTCAGCTCCATAGGCTACCCTCACTCTAGCCCACCTTGGTACAGGTCTCGGCGCTAGTAAAACTGAGCCACGGGCCTATTCACTGTGCTCTAAGCCATGAACGCATTCATGCTCCACACATCACATATTCTGAGCCATGGGCCTTTTCACCATGCTCTATATCCATATCTGAGTCTGTAACTGAAGTTACACTCTTACCTCCTTATTTTCAGGCTAGGAGCAACCTACACATATTCAACAATATGCGCTTCCAGGTTAACCCGTAGGAGAACCTGTTTCACCATCACCAAGTCCTGACGATGATGGATCTATGGCCAGGGCAAACTACATGATATATTTCACTGTGATTAATTAGTATCTTTTAGATGGATTGTAGGATTCAACCAAGTTGTATAACATGCAAGATATAATAGAAAGTAAATAACATTATATTATTATTGAAAACACATCAACCCGATCCATCTCAAGGATCCAACCTCACATGTTACCAATTGGCCTCTTGCCAACCATCCAGATCCATCTCAAGGATCATCACATACCCTGGGATCTCAATCCCTCATCATGTACTGTTACTGCCTCTCAAGGCTCACATCATCATCATGGAACTTAACACATTATACATATCATCTCATTAATCAGGATAATTATCAAGTGATGTTACTCATCACATGTGTCTCATAGTCCTTTCAAGGCTAATCATCACCTGCATGGTTAGAGTGCACAATAATTGTAGATTCAACATAAGGAATATGCTATCATCATGAAATGCCATTCAAGATACTCTACTTGCCATTCTTACACTATTTGGTGATCAAGTCACATCATTAACAAGCCATATACATGCTTAATCTTATCTCAAGATTATACAATTAATCAAGGTGTTTACTTTATATAGAATCATGTTG
Source organism: Alisma plantago-aquatica (assembly GCA_963693085.1). NCBI lineage: Eukaryota > Viridiplantae > Streptophyta > Magnoliopsida > Alismatales > Alismataceae > Alisma > Alisma plantago-aquatica. The sequence goes on from OY856413.1 coordinate 157,695,220, forward strand.
AGTATGCAGAGCAAACACTATTATTACTACTATCATTACTGTCACCATCCACTATTATCAATATTATCATTATGTAAGCTACTAGTATAACTATCCCCATTCTCATTTAACAATTAAGTACAAGGATCACTTCATGCATATTATTACTATCATTATTGCCATAATTTTTATGATCAACATCATTACTATCATTCTCATTTATGCAACTACCGTTATCATTATTGTTACTATCATTAGCATCATTATTGTTTACAAGGTATCATAATCATTGTTGTTATCACTAACCAGACACCACCATCATAAGCATAAACATCCACTTTCATAACACATGGAACTGTTACTTTAGGATCCCAAGACTCTCACCATAACTCATCACCACCCTCACTAAAACCTATCAAGGCCTGTCGGCCGACACACACACCAACCCTATCGGCCATCACCACCCAAGGCTGTCGCCCAACATGGCTATCGGCCATCATGGGTGTCGGCCAGCATGGTTATCGGCCACCATGGCATGCATGGCCTATCGGTCAACATGGCTATCGGCCAACATGCGTGGTCTATTGTTCAAGACAAGGAAACAAGCCACACATGGCCATGTCGTCCGACACCAACAACCATCAAGCTTGACAAGGCTATATCAGCCAACACCTCAAGATGTATCTCCCAACAACATCCAACGGCCAACTCAGCCATATCGACCAACTCAACCATATCGGCCAACTCCTCACTAGCTTGACCTATCGCCCAACACAAGAGCACTCATCATGTCGCCCATCACAAGGTACCCATCTCGCCCAACACCAAGACAAGAGAGGGTCTCGCCCAACACAAGAACAAAGGGATTGCTTATCATAGGAACCATATCTCCCAACATGGTCACCATGTCGACCAACTCATCATACTAACCTATCGTCCAACACACGACACTCATGTCGCCCAACACCATCACAAGAGAGGATGTTGCCCAACACACTCAAACAAGGTAGGGTATCGCCCAACAGGGGTCACCATATCGGCCAACACAAAGAATACCACTATGTCGCCCATCACAAGAACAACGGTGTCGCCCAACACACCCAAACCTAGGGAGGATATCACCCATCATCAAGGCAAGAGAGGATGTCGCCCATCATCAAGGCAAGAGAGGATGTCGCTTAACCAAGGGTCATCACCTACCTCCAGCACAAGGAAACCCTAAACCCTAGAAAGCAAGGTGCACAAAGGAACCCTAAACCCTAGAGAGGGATCGGACACCAATGGTACACAAGCAAGGTATAAAAGCAAGGAACTAAGCTAAACTACTAACATGCAACAAGATCATAGCTAGAGGTAAAGGAGTTAGGGTTAGAAGCTATGCAACCCGCCTTAAGCTCCAAGCTCCAAGGAAGAAGAAGCACTTCAAGCTCCAAGGGATGTCGTCCACCAAAGCTGATCCAAGAGAAGGTATCGACCACCACTGCAACTCCAGGAGAGTGTCTCGGCTGACACAAGAAAGAGAGGGAGGAGTGTCATGCACTCAAGGTGGAGGGGAGACCAAGGGATCAAAGGAAGCTAAGGCAAGGGAAAGAGCTACCTATATAGAAAGAAGGGGAGGAGAAACTAAGGTAGATCCATGCTAAGTGTCGTCCACCCAAGGGACACTTGTCCTAGGGTTCAAGCCAACACTCTAGCACACCAAGAGACACTTGTCAAAGATACATACCAAGTGTCCACCAAACATGGTCAAGGTTGGACCAAGCAACATGGGCGACACAACTAGCAGCTCTGTTGGGCGACACACACTACTCCAGGTTGACACACCACCTCTAGGTCGACACACACTCTTCCTTGGGTGACACAAGCTGGTCTTGGCCGACACAAGGCTCAAGCAAGCCCAAACAAAGCACCTCAAGGCCCAAACAAGCTCAAGCAAGGCCCAAGAAACTCAAACAACAAGCCCAAGCCTTCCTCTCAACCCTAGAGGAAGCAAAGAGGGGAAAACATCTCACAAAATGGCAAACTTGCACACAAAACCCTAAACTTGGGTTATTTGCAAGTAGCCCCTCAAGCTCTCAACAAAGCACAACTAAACCCTAATCACCACTCAAAGGTGATTAGCAAGCATCAAAGCACCAAGATTAAGCAAAACAAATAGGGTAAACCCTAAACGCAGGTCAGGGTCCTTACAGGAGGTGTCTAGAAAGGGATCACGACCGGGGGCTGGCAAGATTTTCCTCCGCACCGCTAGTCAGAATACGAGGACTCCCGGACCCGTGTGACCGCTTTGCCAAAGTCTTAGGGTATGAATCGAAATAAGATACCTTTAGTACTTCTCATCTTATGCATCCCTTCTCATCACAAAATTATGATAAGGACCTAAAGGATTAGGGTTTTCTTTCTTCTCCTCACCCTCGTGAGGTATGGGTAAGGTTAATAAGGTTCAAGGAATCCTCCACCAAATTAATGAAAAGCATGTAAATAAGATGTCATGGACATAAGCTTAATAGATTAAGCGCAAATTAAAGAATAGATACATGCTTAGGTCGTATGACATAAGTTGTCATGTCCTCAGAAGAGACCTGAGGCTAGACCTTCTTGTCAGGAGGATATGTTAGTCTTGGAGATAGAGATCTCCATTGCAAGTAGAAACCTGGCACATTCTATGAGGATGATGCTAACCCTAACCTTAAGTGAAGGTTAGAGAGAGATGAGTCGGACCAGGTGTTTGAAAGGACATGCCTTTGGGATGCCATATGATCCATGAGTGACCTAGCACCTTTGGCAACCCAACCCTGGGAGGGATCGTGCATGATAGGGTAAAGGATAGTTCCTTATATGATGATGATAGTAAAGGACCTTAGAAACCCTATGGGCTTGTGCAAGTAGGGTATAGCTGGCACCTAGGGCACGTCATAGTGCTGACAGTAGGATGAAACCCTGGATAAGGAATTATGATGGAGCAAGAAGGGTTACCTAAGCTTCACCCATGTAGATGATGTTTTTGAGGTTGATCCTTCATGAAGAAAGGACCTCTAATGGTGGGGATGGATGTGGGGTTAGCTCAAGAGAGAGAGCAGGAAACCCAGCAAGAAGGTTGGAATCCTAGACTCCAAAATATGAGGAGAAGTCGGGAGTTGAGGATGATGCAACCTAAGAGGATGATAGTGGTCACTACATGCTTGATCCCTAGAGGCTGTTGATATCTTGGTTTCCATGGGAGGGACCAAAACCTAGAGGGAAGATGAAGCTTCTGGTACCTACGTGCCTATGGTAGAGATGTTTACCTTCTGAGGTAGGAAGAAGAGTTCCTTAGACCTAGAAAAGTTTAGTAGCAGGTTATGAGGCCTTGTACCTTGTTGGTTGTCCTTAAGGAGGACCCAACCCTAAGTGTTGCTCGAGTCGAAGGATGACAGGAAGTGTGTGGCATGCCTTTTGCATGCTTGGTTCGTAGTTTAGAAGAGCATGCAGTTGGACACCTACAGGTGAACCTAGGGTTCCTAGACCTAAGAGGGGAAGTGGTGTACCCAATGCTCATAATGGGAAGTTGAGTTCCTGTAGAAGCGAGCATGGTACTCCTCATGTATAGAGGAAAAAAAGGGGAAGCCCCTTAAGTTTAAGGTGTGTTTGATGGACCCCTCACAGCTAGGATGATGATAAAGGAAGGTATGATCTTGATCCATCCTGAAGGAAAATAGACAAGTATGACCTAACATGGTACAGTAGGTGATCTGCTTGTGCCTTAATAGCTTGCTAGGGTTAAGTAAGCTAATGTGGAGGTAAACCCTAGACCTAAGAGCTTTTGTGACCTTGATGTCAAGAGATAGTTTTCCTCCCATCTTGGGAGAGGGACCCCTTTGGTAGGGTGTATATCAGTTTTGTTGGTTTAAGTTAACTTGAAGAGGTCTCACAGGATCTTGAGAAGTTAAGTGAAAAGTACATGGTATGAGAATAAACCTGTAGACCCATAGATATCCATCTCTAATTGCATATGAATGTGTTACCATGAAGGTAACCAGTATGGGGCTTGACCAAGGTAGGCAGGTTGCCATGATCCCTATGAAAGGACGAAAGTCAGCCCATGAATGCAGAAAGAGAGATGATGAAGACTTGGGTGAGGTTCTAAGTGAACATGTACTATAGATGGAGAATCCTAAGTCTATCCTAGGGTCAGGTAGGGATAAGACCGATGAAAGTAGGAGTCACCTAATTCCCCAGTTGTACATGAACATAGGGTCGGGAGGTAACAGCTATCATTGTCTGAGGACCATGGGTTAGGAGATTGATCACCTTCATGAACTCATGGGACCCAAAGGGTAGATGAGTAGGGCACTCTCTTGATGCATGAGGGAAGAGGGATGACCCCAAAAGAGTCGGTACCCTATAGACCTAGAGGAGATGACCAAGGATATAAACCTCAATAGGTTCAAGACTAGTTTGATATCATGATGTCTGTGATGAAGAGACATATGTGGCACGTTGCAACTTAGATGTAAAGGTGTATTGGCAAGGTGGGATGTACCATCTCTACTCTTAGAACAGAAAGAACTCAGTATTTGGACTGAAGCCAAATGCTTATTTCCTCTTGTTATGGGGGTGAGAGATAGGACATTACGCATGCCATACACCAAGGATAAGAGATGATGTAGGTTGGAACGTTGCCACAAGGAATGGGGATAGAGAAGATAACCTACCCTGGTAAAGTGAATGATACATGGATGGTTTGCAAACACTAAGAGAAATGAGGTAGTCACCTTACGAGGATGTTTTTATCATGAGCTATGTAGAACTTACAAGTTATACCAGGTTGAGTTTGATCACCATGATGATGAAATCAGAGGGTGTTCTTAATGAAGATAGACATAGAGTTTGAGGTGAGATGATACATGAAATACATGGAAGCGTATGTCTTCAATACCTAAGGATGTGAGGTGGTAATGAATGTTCTGGTTAAGATGTATCTGACTTGTTTGACTAGAAGCTAGAAGAGGCTGTTTGGCTAACCCTAAGTTTGAAAAGGAGAGGTGTTTGGATAACACTCAGATGTAATAAGATATGTTGAAAAGTTAAAGGTTGTTTGGTTAGCCAATCTAGTCCTTGATACGATGAAAGGATGGTGGTAGAACCTCAGATGCACTCTTTTGATAGGAAGCTGATGAAACCCTGATAAGAGTGGTTTAGGGTTTCCAAGGAATTGATCTTGAGGAATCATGACATACAGGAAATCATGATTGAAGATCAACATACACCATGGTACTACCAAGATAGTAAGTGTCAATAGCACTTTGGATGCTTAAGATGAAGTTGCATGTGGTTTATGGCCATGCAAGCCAGGAGGTAAAGGACGAACCCCAGTAATCCAGTGTATCGATATGGAGGATAAAAGAGTCCCTGAGAGGGAACGGGAGCTCAACACTATGGATGTGGTGATAGGTCTTCCCTGGGCCAAGGAAGGTCGAGATGCAATATGGGTTATGGTAGGTCACCTTACCTAGATATCATGAGAAAGAAAGAGTTCTGTTAAGGGACAGATCTAGTTGAACTACCCATGAGAGAGATGGTTCAACTACACCATGAAGCGAGTTCAAAGGTTCTTGAGTTTGACCTAAAGGTTCACTTTCATAAAGTGGAAGTAGGTACGTACATGAAGAACTCAATGTTAGTATAGTTTATCACCCCTAACCATGGTTAGTATGATCCAGACTAAAGGGTCTGATGAGGGCATGTGTGCTCGTTCAGGGTGATATCTAGAGACAGTTCTTATCCTATGAGATATGTGACAATGACCACCATATCCAGTATCGTGTTTTATAAGAAGCTCTGTAAGGGAGGTTGTGTCAGTCACCACTTCAGTAAGGTGATGTTGGTGAGAAGGGCCACATGGTGGTTAGAAAAGGGACCACAGTGCGTGTAGATGAAGTCACTTTGATCATGCAAGGGCTGAAAGGATCCTAGAGATGATGAGAGTCATGAGCAGATGCAAAGTAGACTGACTTACAAGTTACTGTGGAAGAATATGTGAGAATCCAACCCCTCTGAGCTGCAGCTGAGAAAGCTGAGTCCCCGATACATGGGTCCATTAGATATGGATGGGTGGAGAAGGTTAGGTTTGACCCTACCCCTCAGGATAGAGTAATGGGAGATGTTTTCCATGTGTCCAATTTAGAGCACTATGTGAGGTACCCCGACCATGTGCTAAGCAATGAACCTAGTGAGCCCCAAGGGAGGCTGAAATGGCCTGAGTCACCTGTGTAGTTTATAGACGCCAGGATGAAAGAACTCAGAGAAAAGAATATGTGATGATAAAGGTTCTTTGGAAACGCCATGAGTACGGAAAAGACACATAGGGGCCAATGATGGACATGGAAAGACTTATCCTGAATTGATTGTTTGTTGGCTTGATAGAATTTTGAGGACAAAATTCCTATAAGAGGGGAAGGATGTTACAACCCCAATTTCTGGGTTCAATTGGTGAGAAATGCAATTTCTCATATTAAGGATAATTGAACAAAGAATGGTATAATTTGTTTTGAATACATGGATTTTGTTTACAATAGCCTTGATGTCTTTGTTGTGGGCTTTATTGGCTATTGGGCCCAAATAACAAAGAAAATTCAATTAGTAATGAATAATTGAATATTTGAGAAAAGAATAATGTGGAAACCTCTAGAAGGCAAATCCAAAGAGGATTTCGTACCTCTTGGGTTCCTTGGGTGCCAAGGAGTCCAAAGTTGCAAAGAAAAGGCAATAAAAAAAAGAAAAGTTTAATTAAGTATTTCTTTAATAAGAAAGAGATTGAAAATAATGTTAAAATGTTGGAAATAAGTGGGAAAAGGTGTAATTAGGAGATCCTTTGTGGAATTTCGTGTTCCAAGGATTCCTAATGATAAAAGGAATACCAATAAGGAAAATAAAAGAGGAATAAAAAGAAATCCTAAAAAAGAACTAGTTTAATGAGAAATAAACAAGGTAATGGGAAATAATGAATAGATAATGCATAGAGATGCATCTAGAAGGATAACGAGTAACCATTAAAAGGGAATTTCAAAATAATTGGGTTTCTTGGGATCCAAAGAGTCCCAATAGAGAACAGAAGAAAGAAGAAAGAGAAAATACAAATAGTCTTAATATGAGGATAATGTAATATTAATGACTTTTAATATGAAAATACTTTTATATAGATGGCTTATCTAGCGAAAAGAAGTGGGAGTTAATCTCTTCCTTTTAGGCACATCGTATTCCAAAAGAAGCAACAACTGACGCTTTATGACTCCATCGTTCCTCAACTTCAAACCCTAAGAGTTTTAACTCACACCCTATATAAAGGGAGTTGTGGATGCGTGACCAAGGCACCCTAAACCCTGTCATCGTCACCAAACAGAAACAGGACAACATTGACACTAGTGCAACCCCTCTCTCCGTCAGTTTGTAGAAGAGCTTGGTACCAACCTGTACCAAACTGTGGCAGTGAAGGGGCCAAGTGGTCATAGGAAACCACCCCTCCTCAATGATCATGACTGGGAACACAACGGTGAGCATGTTCAGGAGTCCATCCTTCATGAGGGGACCTCGGGAAGGAGATGGCCAGTGATGTCCAGGCAGAGCGGCCCGACGCTAACAGCTGTTGTCGGAGATAGGATGCTATGGACGGCAGATATTGAGAGCATGGAGCCCTGAAAACGCTAGCGAGATAGCAGGGGCGTCAAGTCTCATCGGACGCAGACATGCGACTCTTAGATGTGGGAGTAGCTAAGGCAAGGAAAGAGACTGTGTGGGGAAGAAAGAGGAGATCCCGACATCTCAGTGATGGAAGGTGTCCACGAAAGCCTGGAGAATAGGAAGTAGATATAGAGGCGAGGGGGAAGGATGGCGATGTGAGTTCCATGGAAGAGTAGATCGGAGCGTCGCCGGAGAAGCTGCGGCAGCACAACGCGGACGATGAGAATCCACGCTTGCAAGCGGAACGCACCTGCAGCGGATCGCGCGAGGAAGAAGATTCATAGCCAAAATACCAAAGGGCCCCTGTGGCTATGCATCATGAGCAAGGGCAGAGGTGTACTTTCCTCAGAAATCCCAGTCGGCCGAGGATAATTAAATCAGGTAACATGCTGGCGTGTCAGCCATGGATTGGTCGATATATAGTTAATTTGCCAAAATTTTAACAAAATATTGGTAACTCAGATTAAGAAGTATTATATATGAATCTTGCTCAGAAAAAATACAAGGAATTCAATAAAAATACTAACAAAGCCTAGTTTTGCTTCTAGTCCGAACTATATGTAAAGATGCTATCTTTAATGATTTAATTAATGAAAAACCCTTAGAGTTGATGATAGATGGATTTAATGATGTATCGAGTTCATATGCTATTAGACTATAATGAACTTGGAATTGAGGATAAATGCGGATAATGATCTTGTTATGGATTAAAAGGATAAAAATAGTAGCTTTAATGTAAAATAAGCTTAATGAAATTAATTAATGGTTAATGGTGCCTTTAAATATGAAAATAGGGTTATCTGTTATTCAGATAACCTTAATATTGAAGAATAGATGAGATAATTAGGGTTTATGAGTAATGGCATAAAATTAGGGTTTAATATGGTAAAAGATTAAGGGAAACCCTAATTGCAAAATGAAACCCTAAAATAGTTAAAGAAATCCTAGAAAGAGAATCCAAGTAAATAAAGTAGATTCTTGATAAAGTGTGTAATAAATAGAGTACATATTTATTTCAGGAACTATGTGATGATTGAATTACTTGCTTGGATCTGTTGATTGACTTTATTGTATACACATGAAGTATATGTTGAATAATCTACATGACTCACCAAATCAGGTATGTGGTTACGCTTATGAATAATCGCTCTAGTTTCACGACGATTCCCGAAGTTTTAAATCGGTTTCTTGAAAATAACTGTTGGATGTCTATTTATTTCATGCAACTATAAAGTGACTATGATTATCACCATAAGTACATATATAACTGGCTAGATCCGGGTCCACCTCTGTTACTTTGAAAAGGCTAAAAAGGGTTAATCCTAGAGCAAGGTCTAGGTTACCGTGAGTTAGAAACTGGGCTACCTACGTGTAGTGCCATGAGACTCTTTAGCCTGCCATGAGTTAAGGAGTGGGCTACTTATGAGTAGTGCCATGTGACTCAACCCTAGAAATTGGTTCACTTATAGGTGGATCATGAGGGGTTTAATGGGGACAACACAGAGGATAGGGTACCCTTGGATCGCGGAGTTATATTTAAAATGTAACCTTGATTGTTAAATGATTAATTGAATGATGATGTTGTTATTATAGTTGCACGTTTATTTCTTCCCCCACATACCAGCTTCGGCTGACTGACGTTTTGTTTGTCGGCGTTTTAGGTACAAGCCAAAAGGACAAACAGTAAATCGTCATATTGTGAAATACATGAAGTAAAATACAAGGAGGATTAGTTAGAGTAGAATCCTTAAGTGGATAGAAGTTAGACATCCAAGTTTTCAAAAAGGTATGCAAAAGTTTATTTTTCTTACAGCTTTTCAGTATAGTCTGTTAAAATTTGATAATTATTCTTGGTTAGTTGTTGAACCTTTGATCCGGAAGTCATGGGTGTGGCTTAGACCTCTCAGTCTCCCTTAATTGGGGGTTATCGGAAGGTGGGGTCATAACAAATTCAATATTAATATATTAGCCTTGTCAATGGGAATATAAGTTTTAAAGTCACATGATTATTTTCCAATTAAATAGGAGGTCAGAAACATACCTTAGTTGGTGTCTCAACATGTCAAGGTTAAACTGTAGATCTGAGAAGGTTATCTTTTACATTTTTTCACATAAAAGATATATATAATTAATAAATGTGTATAATTTAAACCTAAACTATGGACTCTTATCATCATTCTATTTAGATTCGGAATTTTATATAATTAACTAGACAACATTTTTGTGATTCCAACAAGTATTTATTTGTATTTTCTATGAGTAATTACTTAGTTATGAATTTTGATAATTTAAGTATATTTATTGAAATATCAAATTAAGACCATGGTTTTACTGGCCCCCCATCATGCATAAAATATTGATGCATGATACGACAATATAGTTCAAAACAAATTATTGAAATCTTATGTGATCAAATATTGAATTGAAGTGGAAAGACAATAAAGCCCATATAAGTGTGATAGATGTCAAAACCAAATACGGGAGAAAGAGTAACGATAGTGCCACTCATCCTCTTTCTTGTTATCTCACATGATAACAAAACAACACTATACCCTAGACCAGCTCGACAGTCAAAACCCAAAACTCGATCATTAGCTCTGATGCATACCAATGAAAGTTGACCTCGGCATTGAGTTATCTATACTATTTCAGACTCAAACAACCTTCATTATATCTATGAGGAGTCCTAGAATGACTAAAGCTCCATCCACCATGGAAGGTACGAAACCTACAGGGGAAGACAGATAAATTGGAATGCATTAAGAGAAGGAAGCATCTGCATAATTAAAACAAACTCACAGAGAAGAAAATAGTGGTACAAACATATGAAGCAAAAGGCAGAAATGAACAAACGTTGTTTAAAATTGATTACAGGAAAAAAATGTATAAAAAGGGAAAATATAAATCTACTTGAAAATCAGATAAACTAGGTCAATGAAGAGCTCTATGAGAATCAACACAACATCATTGGAATGTTTTCGACCCTCATGATACTCTAAACTACACTAACAAACTCGATCATACAAGAATAGTAAATTGTATTCGAGAAGAGAGGTACATGTCAATTGGCAGTAAATGAGAGGCATCCAAATGATTTTTGATGGTTGCATGGAGAATGTAAATATGTTAAATAGGCTAGAAGATCTATCTAGGAAAGGAGTTTTTGCGGAAATGAAATAGTCAAAAACAAGAACCTCATCATCGAATGGGCTCGGCCACACTTGTTGAACATCAAGAAAAAGAAATTTGAGGGCCTAGAGCAGAAAAGAGAGAGAGTGAGGAAGGTGGAAAAGGAGATTGATCGTAGTGAGTTGCCCTACTCTCAATGTCCAACTCGAGTTAGGAGGCAGACACAGAGTTTGTGATAAATATCCAATGGATCTAAAAGAACTAAGAAAACTCCAGAGTAATAAGATATTGTAATCAGGCAAACCTTAGATAAAATCCTAAAGTGTGGTGTGACATATATTTAAATTGAAACACTATAGTTTAATTGTTATTGATATTAATAACTAAAAAAATTATTTTCTACTTAAGTTGGGATACCAAAATTATCTAATTGATTTGAAACATGATATCCTAACTAATTAGGACCAAAAAGAATCTAATTTTGATCTTAGACTTATCTTTTAAGGTTATCTTCCATCAGTTCAAATACATTATGGTTAACATCATTATCTCAATATTAAATTTTATATATCGATATATATATATATTCAAGATTAATCATTTCCATTCATATTATCATCATATCTTTATCAAAAGGGTTATGTTGTGGTATATTGGAAGAATTATCATATTTTACTTATTTAACCCATTAAGTCTATTAGTTCAATATTAACTTAGAAGATGGCATATTAGTTATCTCTACTTACTATATATATATATATATATATATATATATATATATACATATACATATATATATGGGATTAAGAGAGAAAGATTTCTCTCCCCCTCTCCCATAACCCGTGGCGGAGGCCGGACGCCCGGGAGGGTGATAAATCAAGAGATGCTTCTCCGTGTGGTTTCGAACCCGGGTCCCTTCATTGGGGACCAGCGGAATTCGCCAACTGGGCTATTCCCTTGTCGGCATATATATATATATACTTATATATGTATGTATGTATGATGTATGTATATATATATATATATATATATATATATATATATATATATATATATATTTGTCACGCTATATTTCACATTAAGCATTTCTTCTCATCAAATTACTAGTTAAGCACATATAACTCAATATATGTGGTTTAGTGATCAATATAGCGTGCATGACATTTTCAATGAACTCACTTATATATTGAGCCATGTTTAGGTTATTAGGTAAAGTGAAGTTCATTAATATATTTTATGTGATTGTGACACCTAATGTTATAGTTCATCATAGTTGGCATCATAATGTGTGGATGAGGGTTAGTTGAATACAGCTTAGGGTTTAGTCGACATGAGTGGTATTATCGAAAACTCAACTTCAGTATGTATACATTCTAGGGTTAGGTCGCATATATCCATATTATCATCACATTAGAGTTTATTGATCCATGGCATGGTATGCATCATATGTATTCATAGTTAGGGTTTACATTTAATTTGCTCATTTTATATGCTCTGTGTGTTCATTATGGTACAAGCAAGATGTATAAGGGTATTATGTTAACCTTGTTTGGTCATTTTTAGGACCGAGCATACTAACTTCCTATCATGGGATTGGGATTTCTACGGTCCATATAGATAGATTTCGATATGTCATCAAACCTAACTATCACTACCATAACGTTTATTATGTCGATAATGATAGACATCTTCACAATTAAGGTTCAGGTTCAATATTTATGCTCCCCTATTTCCGATGACAGTAATATTAGATAACTTAAGCAGCAGTTTAAAATGAAAGACATTATTAATGAATAACATAATATGATAGCAATTTCAGAGAGCACTTTACTATTAGACTTAATGGGGAATTTCTAGATATGGAAAATAGTAGCAACCACGTTGTACGCTGAGCGATGTGTAGTGTGATAAGGATACTCTTTAGTCCCTTATTGCCTACCTCTAAATGGACGCTATCCATTTTTATGGGATGGCTAGTTAGCGCTTATTCACAAGGACTAGAGAGGGTATCATGGACACAAATGTGTGCACATGAATGCGCAAACACATCAATGCACCGCCAGCCTAGGCTGGCTCAGACCTCGAGACACCGGACTCGGGTCTCGGGGAATATGGTATTAGCCTATTAGGTTTCGTTTTACGCTACAAAGTATAAAAATGAAATCCTTGGCCTAATAGAACATGCATTCTCCCAATTGATACTATATTCAAGATCGGATTTGCCTAGTTGTATTTTGTATCTGAAGAAATATAACCGTTATCCGACCAGATGAGCGTCCAGTTTCTTAAGTCGAGTGAGTTGTATATGATCGAATATGTAATGAACATGCTCAATTACATCGTCGATACGAGGTGTATCAGGTGAGATGTGAGCTCCGTAAACAATACAACTAGTTCTTTGATATTTCTGATTCGAGAACATGTGTGACAGAAAAATTGTTCACCCCGACTTCTTACAAACATGGCTGATGTCCCTTGCATAACAACTTTATGCATTCTTCTTTATCATTCTCTTTTGATTCAGTTAAGCCTAGTTGGCTAAATTACGGCAGTGGTTGGGATCTGAGCAATTCGTCTTCTTCTCCTTCTTATCGTGTGTTTAACTGCTATTGTTCGTGTCGATTAATCCACTCTATGGCCACGGGACTGCGAGGTGCTCAACGTTCGTCAAAGACAACGTGTGTGTCTCGAACTTACAAAAGTTTTATCATGGGGAAGAAAACATAAGTATTTGCTTGTAGTGTTGATGGGCATTGTCGGCGAGCAGTAGCTCAAGTGGCCGCGGTATGAGGCCCCTCACGAAGAGTCCCGAAAATCTTCCTAGTGGTGCTGTTCGGAATTGTTGGGCTGGCAAAAAGCCTTACGGCCAGTGGCGTAGCCACATGTGGGCACGGGAGGGCACAGGCCCTACCCGTTGCCGAGTTAAAAAAAAAATCTACAGGTAAAATTTCCGATTTTAGCGACCGCCAGAGAAACGTCAATAGGAGTGCCCTACCCGTCCCGGATCCGCAAGAAACATTCTCGTATGCGTGATCCCAGCCGTCTCTGCATCCATTCGGCTTCCCACGTACGTCCACTCCCAAGTCTCAACGAAGACTCCCTGTTTCCCTCTAACTCCTTGTTCCTCTCAAACTGGCAATAGATATAACTCTTTGTTTCTTTGAAACTGCCAATAGATAATCGACATATGTTCTAGATTCATATTTATACGGTGCCCCCCTATAAAAAATTCCTGGCTTCGCCACTGCTTACGGCTCTCCTGGGTTATCAAAAAAGTGTTGGCGGGCACTATTTTCAGCTCAATTTGAGATAAGTTACAGATCTACATTTGGTTTTCTTTGACCATATTACTGCTTGGTTTGTTTTTTTTGTTGGGTCTTTGCTTCAAATAAATATGATTTTTAATGCACGTGATTCTATCTAAGACCATACATCTATAGAGTGTCTTAATGTGTCATTACTAATAAATAAACTTTTAAAGTAGCATTCAATTTTCATTTCTTAGTTTCTTAATTATTTAAAATATAATTATTGTATGAAACTGTAAAATTTACATACGAACAAATGATTAATTCTCAATCAAGTTTACAATTCTTTATTTGTTTTCTTTCTCTTTAGTTCAAGGCGTCATCAATTGTTTTCACATTTGTCGCATTTTAATATTTATGAAAGTGTGATTTTCATCTTTTCTCCAATGTCTATATCATGTGACCCAATTTAGTTATCCCTGGATTTCATTCCATATGTTCATGATAAAAAATTCCAATAATAATTTCATTTAGAAATTCTTTGTCTTCGATATCTCTAATATTTCTTATGAAGGTTATATGTACTCGTTCTTTATTTCAAGTATAATTGTCACCTATACAACGAACAATAGTGTATATAAGAATTTGTCGTATATTCTTCAAAAGTCATAATATTATCATCATTAACTATTAAGCTAATTATAAAATAATTGTTTTTTCTAGTTAAATATCTTGTAAATGGTAACATATTATAAAATAATTCATCTCTACCGAATGAAAATAACTTTTTTACATCTATAAAAAAATTGAGCACAAATTTTTTTAGAATGGTCACTTTTGACGGTCGACTTGAAATGCTAATATATTTTCAATAATATATTTCATATCACCTATAGATGAAATATTTCAGTATTGATACACATTTCTACCATAATTTTACTCAAAATGTAACTTTATTTATTGAATTCACAAACATGAACCAACTTTTTTATCTTGAATTTTCAAGAATGAGCGTACCAAAAATAATAAAGATGCTTTGGTCTCTTCAACATCCATCACTTTCCTATAGAATTCAATAGAGACCCTTGTTCAGTGGACATTTCATTTATATACCGTACAAGTATGTCGTACGAATTGTGTTGTTATTTGGGTGAAACAATTCTTGTGATGTTTTGTTGCAATCAAACTAAACTATTCAAATAATGTTATTATTCACTCTTCCACATTGAACTATTCCTCTTCTCTTGGATAATTCTTTATTGTTATTAGAATTTTTAAGGTTTAAACATATATAATCTTATGGATATTTAACTCTTAGAATGTAAAAACAATGTGTAGTGATAGTTATTTATTCAATTTTATGTTTCTTGTTAGATATACGTTCAATTAGAATATCACCTCAAATATTGAATTCATCTTCAATGTATTTACGTAGAATTTGAAACACTTTTAAATACTCATAAATAATTAGTTTGATGCATTGTTATTTTAATTGAACTTAATATAGCCAGCGATTTTTGTATAACCTTTTATCATATGATGTGAGATTATTAAATATATTAGTAATACCTTAAGTTATAATCAGAAGCGTATATATAATTCTGGAAAATTACTATAGTTAAAATATATATCCTCATAAATTTTTAGTGTAATCATGTTTTCTTAATGAACACTAATCAAGACATGCTGACATGGAATATAGAATATTAAAATATTTTACATCATGTACGAAAATGTTGATGTGACACTTAGAATATGAAAATTTTGACATGACACATAGAATATCAAAAATATTCCACAATTTTAAAGCCTTCCTCATTCTAAAAATAACTATAACCATAAATCAATTTGTATATTAATCATACTTTCTAAAACTACAACTGAACATTAAATTAAAGAAGACAAATCCTCAACTATTCTACTTATATCATGTCTTACTTAGTTGTTTTAATTTTTTACTGATTTTATCTCTCAAGCAATATATTTTTCATCATAAATGTAACTTTCTAATCATTGCATATGTCTACTTGATATTTGAATATGTTTTGTAGTACCATGCAAATGCTCTTGGTCCAAGCTAATTTATCAATCAAAAACATTTAGCTGATACTTTTGATAAATTATCTATTAATGTGGCCCAAAATAACTAACATATCTATTAATTTCATTGATTACTTAAAGGGATAAATTTACTAATCTAGAAGTAGGTATTCATTAGAACACAACATGAAAATTATGTGTCATATATTTGTAAAAGCTTTTACAACTCAAGGGAACCTATGCACATGTCAATCTAAACCCCAAAAATCACAAGAAAAATAGATGTATGATGTAAATATTTATTTAACTATATGAATAAATATTTAGAAAGATCTAAATTATAAAATAAAGTATTTTCACTTTTTTATTTGTAATGATATGTATGCATCAATTATATGTTTCAAAACAATTTTAAACTATTAAGAAAAGTTGAACATTTATTCTTAAAATTGGAGTAAAACTATGAATATCAAGGGTTACGTGGCTCTCCCTTCTCTCTACCCTCCCGGCGGCTACCGCTGGGGGGAGGGAGTGCCTCTTCGGTGCTTCCCTCCCCCTGGCCTCCAACGGCCTTGGGCGGTGCATTGTGTGAAGGTTGGGGTGGTTCTATGGAGCTAGGGTGCTAGTCGTGCTCGCTGGTGCCTCCTCGGCGGAGCTGGGTTGAAGGGGCGATGCTAGGCACTATGAGATGCTCAGATCTGGATAGAGGTTCGGCGTTATCGACTTTGTCAACTCCAGTCTGTTCATGTGTGACCGATGGAGAGAAGCCGATTGGATCCAGGCCTGCGAGATCTACGTTGCTGCCTCATCACGCTAAGCAAGGAAGGGGTGTCTTCTCCTTACTTCCCTAGCACCCCCTCCCCCCTTTTTCCTGAGTGAACCTGGCTTGTCCAGGGTGACGGCTTGCCACGGATCGGATTGGTCCCCGCCTTGGCGATCACGGCGGCGACGGCTACTCGCTGGGTGGCGAGTCCTTAGGTTGGCGAGAAGCCGATCAGACTTGACCTGCCTTGTGGAATGGGCACTCCATCACGGACTCCGTCCTGCTGCTTGGAGATGCTCTTAGGCGTAGGCTCTGGACGGCTAGCGGCAGATGGAGGTTTGGTTGGGGTGCCTTCCTCGTCCTCTACTCTGGTTCAGTGTGGTGGTGGACGGGCCTCGCATCTGCTTCATCTTCCCAGCGGATGACTTATGCTTCGTCGTCCTGCTTCATATCAAGGTGGGATCCAGTCTCAGCAGCATAGAAGTCAGGTGGAAGACTAGGGCTCACCCCAATTCGACTAGATGATCTCGATCGGTTAAGTGGAAGAGGTGATTTCTGTTCTGGACCTTTCTTCAGTGGTTCCAAGGGTGGTCGATGGCCTAGTGTTGTGCTCCAGTAATCACTCCTAGGTTTTTTTATGCTCATAGTGTTGTGCGGGCTGGGGTTATGGGGTGCATCCTTCTCCCCTGTGTATCTCATGTTGCAATGTGAAGGATCATCTGTTAAATGTTCGATGGAATGTTTCTTGCAAGCTGTTACGTTTGCAAGCTGTGTTTCTGGTTTGGCCTAAAGTAGAGAGTTCTGCTCTGCGGCTGGCTTTGAAGAGTTGCAATCTTAGAGAAGTAGTCAGCTACCCTGAGCCCTAGAGTGCTCGGTTACTGCTGGTTCTACGGTTCGGGCTGCTTCTTTGCACTCAAAGTACTGACCACTTGGACCCTAAATGGTGGCTTCAAAAGCCTGTTGTCTCTTGCTAGTTCTCTGTTCTGCACAATTTCAGTGAATGAGCATATTGCTAGTGTGTGAATGTATGGCTCGCTGTGACAAGTTGGGATAATGACTCCATCACTTGAAGGCCGTGTTTGGTGTTTTCGTTGATTGTTGGTTGATCCAAGGTCTGGATATAGGTTGAGATCTTTCCAGCTGTGTTGTTCTTGTGATTCCAAGATTACTGAAGTTTTCTCGGATGCCCATGTTGCCACATCTTCAGAGAATGTGTTAAATGCCAGTGGCGGCCTGTGCAGTTTGGGATTTTCTTTGGTTTCTTCTATTTCTCCTAGTCTAGTGTGGTTGGACATGTTTTCTTCTGCTACCTAGATCGAAGGCTTTTGGGGTTCTTAGCCTACAGATATAGTCTTTGTTTTGTCTTTGTTCTATGGGTGTCCCACATCCTAGTTGTAATGAGTTTTTAGCTCATGGTGATGTAATGGGGTACTTAGTGCCCAAAGTTTTTTGGTATTAATAGTAACACACCTTTTGACCGACCAAAAAAAAACTATGAATATCAAGAAAATAATCTTCCTCATTACTCCCGGAATCAGGATTTAGTGTCTCATGTGAGGATGTGATGATTATGAAACCTACATCAAATAATTCTTTGGATAGGAGATGAAGGATTAAATCATATAATATAATAAAAAGAAATTTTATCTTTTCAAATTGTGATATATGCTCAAAAACATATTTTTCCACAATTGTATGAGCTTAGATGTTAAACTTTTTTTAAAAAAATGGATGAAAAAGCAATTTTGGCACTTCCCTTTTTGACAAATTGAATACTTTAAACAATATAAATATTATATTGACAACTAAACAATTAGAAAAGATTTTTTATTGTGGAAATCACCCTAAACAATTGAAATTTCTCATATTAGTAATAAGATGGTGGATAATTTGATTTTGAATGTAGATTTTGCATGCCAATTCTAGTCTTTTGTTAAGTTAATAAGTTCTTTAATTATAAATGAACTTTTTTTATGTAGTTCTTGATTATGCACTTGTGGAGAGGTAGTATGATATCACTTTTGTAATTCTATAGAAATATAAAAAAAAATATTAGGCTCATCATAAAACCAATGTTTTAGAATGACTTTTGTGATCAAGCACTTGTGAAGTTGTTTTGTTGTTCATACAACCATTGACATTATTCAATTTTTGTTAAAGTTCTTATTTAGACAAACCTAATTTTATGAAAGTATGTCTAGTTGCTCTAATAACAACTCAGGTGCAATATGTTTATATATATTTACATGTGAACCAACTTTGTCAATATGATAACAATTTAATAGTACATATCACCTTGCAATTATTAAAAACCTAAACAAATTAATTTTAAAAAGTAACTCACATTCTCAATCTATTTTGACTCAGTTGTGATTATTGATACACACAAAATTATTATCTATTAATAACCATGTAAAAACACAAAATATATATTTACAAAGAGTTGGAGTTAGTATCAAGAAATGATTTACAATTATATTTATATTAAATGTGAAAGCATGGAAGTAAAATTATGTTTGAGAAGTGATTTAACAAAATAAAGTACAAAAAATAACTATCAAAGACTAAAATGTATGAGGATGTATCAAATAAAATGAAGTGGGTTTACATGTGAAAATTTATTCATTGTTTGGAACACCAATTGCTTCTAGACAAAAATGTAAATGACACAATTTTCTATCACTATTATTATTTTTTTTCTTTTTTTTGGTTCTCATGATCAATATTTCTGAATAATAAGCATAATATTTCAAGCCATATATGTTTTTATTATTTATGCTCATCATGAACCATAAGGCGCGAACTCCTCATTATTTAACTAATTGGATACACCATGCTAGAAATGTTTGTTTATTTGATTAACAACATCTAACGGAGTAGTAAAGTCCTTTTTAGAATTCTTGTTTTGATGAATATGTTTTATTTGTTGACGTTTCCATGTTTTTGGTTTCATATATGATATACATTGCAAGACAAGTCATGTATAGTACAAATTTCAGACCATGATTATTATATTGTTGTAATATTGACATAATTAATAAGATTCACACTTTTGATACACTTACTCTAGGAGCCAAAATATAGAAACAAAATACAAACTATCCTATTTATAGGATCAATGGTTTATTTACGTAAATAGAGAAGAAATTTTTACCATTCACAATACAGATATGAACTAAACTCATTTATGAAATCAAGTTGTCGTCTTTAGAAACATAGAACAGTGAATTAGGTATTCAAAATGAAGAACTAATTAATAATCCATACCGGTATATTCATCACGTTTATCTATAATCATCGATAATATTAGCGTGAAAAAATCCCAAAAGTATCAAGAAAAACAAATGTAAAAGTCAAATTGTTGAGTAAACCATGTACTTGTAAAAGTTGTTGATACAAGGATAACATTGGGACATTCTCCTAAGAACTCTATCATTATTTTTGTCCAGTTAACTAACTCACTTTTGAAACACCTAGAGGAAGAAGGATAGAAGTCCAAAACCGTCATCAATTGCAGTGATTTCTTTGATTTTATCAATGCACCAATAAATATTTTTTTTGGGAATGATACCGAACCAAACGAATACAAGACATCCTTACAGTTAGATCTTTTGTTTTATAATATAAGAAGAAAAGAGTTCAAACAAATACATGATAGAAAGAACAGTAAAAACTATATTGAGTAATAGTGACTTAAATGCACTGCTCAAACTCAATTGGTTTAAGGTTTAATATCTTACCAGTTCATAGAAGTCATAAAGGAATCATGTCTTTGATATGTACCATCACCCTACATATATACGTACCCAGTGGTCTACAAACATAGTGGGCTTAGTGACTACCACAGAGCTCATTGCATGTTACTAAAGCACCTACATAGGCTTGAAAATCTGCAACATGGTAACTGATGCATTGGTGCGAGTCCAATTAGCTGCATTGATAAGCAGGGAAGCCAATAGTTGGCAATTTAGTTGAGGTGTAAAAGCAATACTTGTGCATTAGATGCAAACCTCGGCCACCAGTGTAAATGAGCTCACGGAAAGAAGTTGTGGCTTCTCATTCAGTCGAATTTGATTGCGGAAGGGATGCATACATTTTGTGATAAAGTACTTAATGTACAGTAACAATCTGAAGAAGATCCCCGTCCAAGAACAATAATGATGGAGACCATAGACTACAGCAGTAGCAATGACACGGCACAGGGCTACAGAATTCTGACATGAATTCAAGCATTAATATCGCCAATCCTCATATGAAATCTCCAAGCATGGTGATTAACTTTGCAACAGTTACAATTTAACATATCTCTTGAATCCTGATTGATACAATTGGCCACATCACAGAATTGTTCTGAACTATGCTAGTTGATGGAATCCATATTTTTGCACTTGCTCCAGCATCCACTGGCTGAGCCATCTATAGGTTTACTTGCGTCATTGTGATCGTGTGCCTCTGTGTTGTACTTGTCCACATGCTGGTCTAGTTCTCCTGCTTGTAAGTAATCATGGTCTAGGAAATGATTTTGCAGAGCACTTCAGGTTCGGCTATGGCTATTCGTGGTTATCGCCTGAACATTACACACGTCCGAGATGGTGTCCTTTGGACACTCCTAGATGCTCTAATTGGATGGATACGTATACGTTCCTGGTAGTAGTCATCAAAGGCGATGAGGGACACATAAGTAGGGCTTCTCCGTCACAAGGATAGATGGAGTCACTGGGCTGGAGCGAGACTTGCTCTTTGGTGGTGCAAAAGTGTGGGCGATGTTTTGGGTTCGTAGTACAGGGGTGGATCTAACCATGACCAACTTTTTGACAGCAGATGCACCATAAATCCATCCCAGAAACGGCAGTGCAACGGTGGGATTGAGAGTTGTACTGGTCGCTTAGTATGTCCACGAGTCATGGCAGCACAGCAAGATCCTACCCACGGCGTTACATTAGGATTGCAGAAGACGAGGATGGGATCCTCCTCATCGCCAGCTGGATCATCTATATCCACTACTGCTAATATGACCAGTTGACTAAAATCTGTTACGGCATTAATACAATGAACTCCGAAGCCAAATTAGGTTTGAAGACGTGATGCCCGGAAAAAAAAGTGTCTTTTGATCTACCAGGAGTGACTGCAGATCTAGACGGGGTCACAACACCAGTGCAGCAATAGGTTCCCCTCCTTGCACGAGATCAAAGCGGAACTGGAGCAAGAAAACCCTATGAATTTCACGGAGATCAAAGCAGAATTGGAAACAGCAAACCCTATGAATTTCACGAGGTTGGAAGCACATTAAGTGTCCAACTATTAGAAGATGTGGGTAGGAAAGAAACAAAATCAAACAGAACTTCAAATAACAAGCCCTATTAATGTCACGGAACCCAACACATTGACTATAGAGTCCAACTAAAGTAAGGGATTGGTATGACGGAGACGAGTATTGGTGTTTAGTAGAGTAATAGTAGATTTCCAACATTAACTACTTTTCTCATGCTCACATTTTTTAGTTGCGCCTATTTGTACTACATAGAATGTGTTCTAGAGCAATGTTGCTAGGCGGGAAATGTTTGACATCAAATATTTCTCCGTGGCTCGGTTTCTACCTTTTTCACTTATTTGCTTGCCAGGTCGACCGCGAGAGTTACTCGGCCTTGAAAAGCACATATCGGATATGTACTTTATTCATGTGGACAGTGGATTCCCTTTTGCGCAGCAACTTAGCTTTAGTTTATTGTTTTTCCACTATACCATTTTATCTTCTTTTACATATGAGATGCAGATTCGTGAATTACTTACTATTCGGAATTATTTTTTCCGTGGCGCAGTCGATCTCTACACGACTTAATGGGCTATGCTCATTACGGAATGAGATTGAGCTCCTCAGATTGGGCTGGCAAAAAGCCTTATGGATCTCTTGGGTTACCAAAAAAGTGTTGGTGGGCACTATTTTCTTGAAGACAAGTCCTAACAAACGGCTCAATTTGAGATAAGTTACATATCTCCATTTAGATTTCTTTGACCATAGTACTGCTTGGTTTGTTTTTTTTTGTTGGGTCTTTGCTTCAAATACATATAATTTTTAATGCATGCTACATAAATAATATTTCCAACATTAACTACTTTTCTCATGCTTCTAACTTTTTCACTTATTTGCTTGGAGGTCGACCGCAAGAGTTACTCGGCCTTGAAAAGCACATATCGGATATGTACTTTATTCATGTGGACAGTGAATTCCCTTTTGCGCAGCAACTTAGCTTTAGTTCATTGTTTTTCCACTATACCATTTTATCTTCTTTTACATATGAAACGCAGATTCGTGAATTACTTAGCAAAAACGAATGCTTTACTTTTGATCCAGGAAAAGCTTAAATAGTTGGCACTTTTTCGTCATGTTTTAGTCTAGCATGTTATACTAGAAGTTTGATATGTGCTGGAATCGTTCCCATTCCATTTGGATCCTGATACAAAGAATGGTGATTAAATCTCTTGATTTATTCCCAAGGACGGTGATGGATCTCGTCAGGTTAATTTATCAGTCTCTTTCATTGATTGAAACGCTCATGGTTATTACGATTGTTCCCCTAGTCTTCAGGTCATTGCTTTATCCACAAACAAAACAAAAAAAAAGTAATCGGTGCTTGATGAGTTTGTTGAAACTACCCTTTGTTTTATATTCACAGTGCCAGAGAAAGCTCAGAGAGTTTGTATGAGCGAACAAAAGGCATCGACAAAACAAGACCATCACCAATGCATAACATGTGTTGCTCTACCACACATAACACGAGTTTAAAAATACTAAATCAACAAACATATTTCGAATTTAAAAAGACTCAGCATGTCTGATTTCTGATACAGCCTTAGATTTGAAGAAAGCAGACAGTGGAAAATCTAAACCGAAACCCGCAGTGTCGGTGGATACCGAGATTTCCTCATCTGTTGGTGGGAAGTCGGCATTAGACCAAATAGAGATCAGAAGAAAACTCGAGATGTGCGTCTATTAATACTCTCAGCTGTCAAACTTGAGAACTTGCTTTTCGAGTCGTGCTGACGAACTCATACACACGATAGGAATTAGAAACCGATGTGCCACCCTTTTCGTTTCTGGTCATGTAGATAGCGGTAGCTATCCCCTTTTTTTGATACGCCAATTTGATCTGCAACCGATTTCGACTGTCTAACCAATGTTCCGTATACGCATATGATATGTATGCTTTGTCGCTTCGACCGACAAGTATGATTGGCGAGTTTAGTGCACAAATGTATTGGATACATGAGTGGCACAAGCAACTACTGATTAGAATGGTTGGTGAACTAAGAAGTGGCGGCATATCATTGAAGAGAGCAACCAGAGCATCTAGCCACCTATATGTCCGGCCAGTTCTGATTGACCATCGGGTTAAGGTGTACAGTAGCCAGATTCTGGCTCCAGTAAAGAAAGCTTTCTTATAGAAAATAAATGAGTTTGATTCCTTCATATAATATGTCATTTGCCAGATAAAGTTTGGACAAAAAACTAAAATAGCACAGTTTAACATAAATATGTACATGAATAGCATGAAGTCAATCTTATTTCTGGAAATAGCCCACTTTCATCGGAAAGTGCCAACATCTTCGCGTTTTCATTGCAGCTGGGTTCAAAAGCGCCAACTTTTTGGCGTTTTAATTAAAAGCGTCAACTTTTTGGCATTTTCACTTGAAAGCGCGAGAAGATTTGGCGTTTTCATAAAAATGTAAAACTGGCCGTTCATACTAAAATCGACTATTAATTAACATTTAACCATGTACACGGCCATCTCAAATTATGGATGTTTTTGTTGGGATATTGTCTCTTATCCTATTAGGATAATGAGAATTATCTTAACAATATGAAAGTTCTAATTGGTGTAGACTTGGAGTCCTAGTATTATTTCCTTATCCAATTCCCTTTCCTACTTAGTTGGAGTTGTATTCACATTATCCTATTCTAAATAGAATAGTTGTATCCTCTTGTCCTACTCCTATTCCGGGGTTGGTCTATCTTTGGGGCCTATAAATAGAGTAGTAGCCATGTGTTGTGAGTAGGCCAAAAAGAGGTAAGCCAAAAAGATAGCCAAAGGGAGAGAGAGAAAGAGTGGGATACAAGATTCTATTGTGGGTGTGGGATTGTGAGAGAGCGACAATCATTGTATTCTTTCTGAAGGTGCTTAATAGAATTTTGTGGTCTTCTTCGCCAACATTGTTCTCTTGTGGTTATTTGCTTGGCAGTTATTGGCTACGTCTGTTGGTATGTATGCCCTGAGAGCCAATCATGGGATGATTGGTGGGATATATTAAGATTGATTTGATAAACATCAAAGGCAAGCTTCCAATTCTTTCTGGTTCAGTCATATGAGATAGTGATAGAACAGATTGAATGTCTAGAGAATGACAGTACTCAATGACGTATGCTTTCAGGTTGAGGACCTGAACGATGAGATCATAGGGATGCTAAGAGTTTATACATTCTTGTTATGTCCCTAGTCGGATGTCATTGTGGAAGGTAGATAGACAGCAATGACACACAAGACTAGATTGTGGTGTTGGTTGATGACAGAATCTCATTAGTCATGATATAGAGATATCAAACCAAACACATAGGTACTTGTTAGAGAACAAGGTACCGGACAGACCCACCGTGAGTTTGACACATGGAACTATGAGATGGTAGTCACAGTCAGTACTCACAGTGATGGTGGTGAGTGTGATTCTTTGACCTGAAATCACTACACTCAACACATGTCGTTGGGCACACTTTGACATCATCAAACGCAGTCCTGAAACATGGGTTGTTATAAAGGTGATGATTGGGTGGCTTTGACACATGGGGCTTTTGAGGGGTGAGTCATAGATATGGGATTTGTCCCTCCTGAGGGAGTTTGATATCCAAGGCCACTTGATGAGTAGGATTGATATAGGTGTGCGCACGCATGTGTGAATCTATATGCGATATTGATGTCATACATATCTCCTTCAATCTACTCTGAGATCAAGAAAGTGAATGAACGTTGACAGGATGACTGTTCCATGCCTTGAGTTCATTCGGGATATCAGTGACAAAGGAATTATACATTCACTGTAACACCATTCACGGTTTGTAGGATGAAAGTTGTTCTCCGACTTTCTACTTTCACTTGGGTAGCACTGATGTGTGACTAGGCACCGCTCTTTGCTTGTGAAGTCATAAGTGTTATGGACTTTCACTGCCAACGTGAAATGGACTTGCAGGGTCACACACATAGGATTTAACCTGGAAGAGGAGTTTTTTCCACAAAGCAATGTTTAGATTGATTACTAAAGGAGTTTAGTAGTTCAATTAAACACTCAATCAGTTGATAGCTCAATATCATATGGTTCAAGGTGTTGGACGCATTGATTGGAGTATCAGATTGATTGAAATCGCATTTGACTGATTCTGCACAACCTGTACTCCCAACCGATCGGTTCAAGTGTTGAACCGGTCGGCTAAAGTTGCTGAACCAGTCGGCTCAAGTGTTGTGTCGATCAGCTCATGGTCAGAGTGAAACGACCGGTACAAGGGTTGAACCGATCGGCTCAACTGGTGCAACCGACCAGTTGGGAAAAGTCATGTCGGCAAGAATTTTCCTTTGGTTTCAAATTGCCCAATTCGATTGGGAATAACATTGGTATTCGATACCAATTGGAAACGAAACAAGGAAAGTCTTTTTGAGCCGGATTAGGACTATAAACCGATCGGTTCAGGGCACCAACCGATCGGTTGGAGTGCCCCAAACGATCGGCTCAGGTCCAACCGATTGGCTCAATGGCCGAACCGATCGGTTTAGTTGTGAACCGATCATTTCAAGTTGCGAACCGGTTGCTTTTTGTGGAAAATTCTCGAACCCTTCTACTCCTGCTTTAGTCCCGTATTTCCGGGCACAGAGAACCCTGTCCCATGACCCTCCTATATATATAGGGGTATTGGGGGCTTCTCAAAGTACAACTCAATGCAAGCAGGTTGCTTTGCAAAGTTTTCGTTCTCTCTGGTTTTGGTAACCGTGAGAGATCCCGAGCAAGTGCTTCCCGCAAAAGGGAGGTGCAGCAAGGGAAGGACAACTGCAGTTGCAACTGGTAGCACGAGAGTGTGTTGGTGACTAGTACGTCAACAGGAGGGTGCAACTCCTTCCACTTCCTTGTGGGACAAGGAGAGTGGAGTTCCAGGTGGTCCGTGTGGACTACTACAGAGGCGGGAGGACACTGCCTCTTAGGAGGACAACTGTCATCCGACAGTCCGGTAGGAGGAGGAGTCGTCAGTCCCGGTGCGACCAGGAGCTGCACAGACGCCGTCCAAGACCGGAGTTGAAGACCGCGCATTGCGCGAGGAATTGTCGCCGAGCAAGCCTCGGGACAAGGTATGATTCCACAAACCATCCTTTCCTATTATATAGACGTTGACGCGTTTCCTCGGTATGGGTTGGGAGAAAACTTTTTTGTTTCCGCTGCCTTCTCTGTCTCCCCTAAAACCCAACAGTGGTATCAGAGCCACATCAACTGCTCTATATTTTAGGAATATCGATATGATCGATTTTGGTTTGTCGCCTTTATTTATTGCATACGATGCTAATAATATCGTCTTTATGCATGTCCAATCCTAAATCCACAAATCCCTAATTACATATATGATATGTATTATTAATGCACTTGATACGTGTCGCCCTTAAACGAGTTTTGTGGTGGATGTGTGTAGCATGATTATGGCCTATGAACCCCTATCTATGTGTGGTTGTTTGTGGTTGCTTGCATCTCGGTCTGCGCACTGATCTTCCCTCTCTTATTCTTGATGTAACTCGAAATAATTCGAGATTCTTTCCTACCTTTGCTCCCCCCGAATGTAACTCGGGGTTTCCCTTTTTAAAGCAATGTAATAATAGGATAGATTTTTATTTCCTGTTATGTCAAAGACCGGTGGACATCAAGACGACAGCTGAAACGATCGGTTCAAGGATTGAACCGATCGGTTGACGTTCCAGACGGTCGGTTCAAGGAGTGAACCGATCGGTTGATGACCGGTTCGAGGAGTGAGACGAGCGGGTGGCGGACATGATGATATGCACGACGACCAGGCGAACCGATCGGTTGGAGGAGCCAACCGATCGGCTGGTGGCACCCAGACGACCGGCTGGAGAGTACAGATCATTCATGAGATGAGTTGATCAACTCGGAAGGCAAGGCACAGAGTTCATCTTGTACAGGTTGCATGTGATGTAGACCTAGATGACTGTGATTCCTCTTTGCTCGAGGAATCACATTAGGATGGCCATAATCATCGCTTTTTATCGTTTGTGCATGTTTTCTGTGGGATATAGCATGTATATGATACGTACTATGTATTGTGGTGATTGGATATGTATATGTATATAAAACCAAATCCCTCATTAAAATATTAAGTCTTACATGCCTTCCATTAGCGGCACACATGAAAAGCTCGATCGACCAAGCGTAGGTTACGCCAAAGCGTGGTGCGTCGTCTATCTCGTGGAAGTGTGAAGGGTAGACATGTAGGTTCTGCCAAAGCAGGGTGCATGTTTACCGTGTCGGCTTTTGGGTTAGACTTAACTGGTGATTCTTAGAGCGTCTAAGCCCAGAGGCAAGGAATGTTCATGGCAAGGAGTTGTGCATGTTCATTCAACAAGAGTTGCATATGATGCAATTGGCAATAGTTGCCTACCTGAGAGATCTAAGTTGTGGGCGATCAGCCAAAGCTGACTCATGACTTAGAGGATTTCAGGATCTTGCCCACTAGAAGTGTAACACCCCTGACCTGGGTTATGACCTAACCCTGGAAGTTTTGCCTAAATATGTAATTAATATACTTGTGAACACTCCCTGGCATGTAATTAAGTTCCTCAGGAACATTTACTTTCAATTTTGCTCCTTTTTGTATAAAGTTGTAGCATTGTGTTGTATGCAGGGACCTATGTGCAAATTACCCAATTTAAGGGTTGAACTTGCAAAATTCACAAGATAAGATGTTCCTTTGATGTTGAAACATCATGTGAATGGTTATGGTAAAGTTTGAGGGATTTCCCAAGCTTGAGCACCAAGGTGCAGCTGTGGAAGCAATTCCCATGCTTAGAAACCCTAATTTGGGGTAAAGTGCAATTTACCCAAATTGAGGGGTCCAACTTGTAATTTCACCATCTAGAACATCTTTTATGACTCTTGTCATCATTTAGAATAAAAATGATGAAAGGGATACATCATTTAATAATTAAATGAGAAAAATGATCTTTGTGATAGAAATCACCTAAAATGGGTACAAAACCTTTACATGAATGTACCCTAGTTGAAGGTTGGATTCCTATACCCTTAGATCTTGAGTTTTCTTAAGAATTGCTTAATAATTTGATGGGCTTGGGCGTGCTCTTGAGCAAGGAGGGACCTAGATGTGAATTTTTGGTTTTGAAAGGTCCTTGTGGTAAGAAATAGGCTTAAGCTATAAAAAGGCTTTTCCTTTGCAAATGAGCAAACGATCTTTCCCTGTTCCATTCACTTCCTTTCTTTCCCAAACGGCCAAGCCTTGCTCTGGAGCTCAGGAGAAACGACCAAGGGTGCAAGGTAGGTTTGGATTCCCCTTCTTGCCCAATTCTATGGTTAGAACTCGGATTCAAGGGCAAATTCATGGCTAGCTTACTTAACTCTATCTTTTTAGCCATCTTTCCTCAATCTTCCTTGGAGAAGTCACCTTGGCCGACCAGTAGAGCTTCTTGGAAACCATTGAAAGCTTGGACCTCGAAAGCTTGGAGCTCAAGGAGAAAGCTTTAGGCGGGTTTTATAACTCTAAACTTTATGCTTTGATTATACATCTTTTCTGTGCATATAGTTGATAGATCTTCTTCTTCCCTATCTTCCCTTGCATCCTTGCAAGCAAAAACGTGAAGAACTGCTACTGTTCTTAAGGTGGAAGATAAGGGCGTTAATTCCTATGCTTATCCACAGATTTTCACTTTATCAAACGACCTCCACCTATTGCTCAAAACGGTTTCAAACCGTTTGGTGGGCAAACGGTTTCAGGGTCGTTTGAGGGCAAACGGTCTCAAGACCGTTTGGTCCCGTTGACCAAGCGAAGACCGTTTGGGAATCTTGTTCATAATTATGTAGGTTAATCACCCACGAAATTTGAGAGGTTAACTCCAAAGGAATCGTGAGATATGAGCAAATCAATTAGCAAAACGAATTGAATTAATTTCTGATTTGCAATCTGTTTAATTTGCCCTTTTTGGGCAAACGGTCTCAAGACCGTTTAAGATGGTTGACTAAACGTTGACCGTTTGGGATTACTGTTCATAATGATGTTAATTAACGACTCACCAAAGTTTATGGATTAATTCCAAATGAGTCATGAGTTGAAGGATGATTAATAGGGCAAACCCTAATTGAAATTAGTGCTGAATCTCCTATGAGTTAAGTTGAGATTTTGGGTTGCTTAGCCCAAACGGTTTCAAGACCGTTTGGGAATCACCCAAACGGTCTCAAGACCGTTTGGGGGTCACCCCAAGACCGTTTGGAGGTCTGGGGTCAAGTATAGTTGATCAATTGAAGGTCCAAAGGCACCAAATCATATTGCAATTGAGTATTGATGTGATGATCAACTCAATAGATCAAACCTTGATGAATTTTCGCTAAAGTCCAAAGGATGGATGGGCAAACGGTCTCAAGACCGTTTGGAACTCATCCAAACGGTCTCAAGACCGTTTGGTGTCAACCCAAGACCGTTTGAAGGTCTAGGGTTGAGTTAATCTAATGGTTTGAGGGTCCAATTGTAGGAAATTGATGCATTGTTAAAAATTGCTGATTTTGACCTAATTGGACTTCAACCTTAGTCAAAACGACTTGGTTTTTGGTCAAACTTTGGGCAAACGGTCTCAAGACCGTTTGGATGATGTCCAAACGACCTCAAGACCGTTTGGGCCAAGTTTGAGCCCAATTGGAGGTCAATTGATAGGTTCAACCTTGAATTGTTTCACATTGTTGAACATTGATGACCAATCAACTTGAAACCCTAATTGAGAACGATTGAACCCTAATTGGTTTACAATTGAGGGTCAATTTTGATGTCTAAGTGGTTAAGGCTAACCCTAATTGGCTCAATGTATAAGTGGTTAGCATACCTTTAGTCAATTGAGGGCTTCAACATACATATCCTTGAACTTTGGTGACCTTTGAACCCTTTTGGAGGTCCAAACGGTTTGAGCCCATTTGGACCAAACGGTCTCAAGACCGTTTGGGTCCAAATGGTCTCAAGACCGTTTGAGACCAAACGGTCTCAAGACCATTTGGGGCCAAACGGTCTCAAGACCGTTTGGGCTCAAACGACCTCAAGACCGTTTGAGCTCAAACGACCTCAAGGTCGATTGGTCCAAACGACCTCAAACCGATTGAAGCTCCAAACGGTTTGGAAGTCAACCCTTCCAAACGGTCTTCACCTCCAAACGGTCTCAAGACCGTTTGGATCCAAACGGTCTCAAGACCGTTTGAGGGCCAAACGGTCTCAAGACCGTTTAGGTGGTTGAAACCGTTTGAAGGTTGAAACCGTTTGGAGATTGGTGATGGTTTGTACTTAACCATTTGATGATGTAATCAGTTCAATGGTGATTCAATCTAAACCCTAATGGTAACCTAGGTCATTAAGGGACTATGTGATTAGTGGGTTAACCCATGATGGTGATCATGTGGCAAATTACCAAAATACCCTTGAAGGGTCTAAAGGGGTAAAACCCTAATCTAATCAAACCCTAATCACATAATGTTGATGCTTTGGCTCACATCAGTCAATAGAGACTTGTCTCAACCTAATCTAGAGTGGTGTTGCCACCATCTACTAGAGAGAGGAAAGAGAAAGTGTTTCTAGAGAGAGAAAGTATCCTAGAGAGAGAAAGTGCCCTTTTTAGGAGGAATCTCTAGTAAGATACTTCTTTTACACATAAAGGTGCATGAATAGGGAATGACCCACCTATGTGAGGTCATGGAAACCCTAATGATGATATCTAATGGATCTTAATGATAATTAAGAGTCTTAATGATGATGTTTCTCTTACATGATGATGTAATGAGTACAATTCACCATGGAGTGAATAGTAAACCCTAATTTTTGGGCGATGACATGAAAGATGAATAGTAAACCCTGATTGTAAGGGTTATTAAGTGGAACCCTATTTGAAGGTAATTCCATGTGGAACCCTAGTTGTGGGTGATCCCATGTGGAACCCTATCTTAGGGTGATTCCATGTGAAACACTAGTTGAGGGTGAATCCAAGTGAAACCCTAATTGGGGATGTATTCCTATTCACTGAAGTGTTTACTATTATCTGTTGAATTAACCATGCAGGTTGTTGTGAGATGATGGTCACACCCAGGTATGGAATACCATGTTATATTCATTGAAGGCATGTCTTATGCTTTATGAATAGTGAACCATCTTGATGCACTGCTAAGTGACATCCTTTGTGATTTATGGGCTGTAAGAGCCATAAATGTTATTAAGGTCATGCTTGACAGATGACTTGAGATGAATATCTGATAATTGTGATAAGTTAGGCCTGTTACATTTTGTATTCTCATATATAGCTGTGTTACTGTATGATGATTGGAATACTGAATGTACCTAACTAATCAAGTGAAATGTAGAGCCCTGATCATAGATCCATCATTGTCAGTTGTCTAAATGATGGTGAAACAGGTTTTCCTAAGGGAACTCCTGGAGCACATACTGTTGAGTATGTGGGGTACATGGATGTGTAGAACCTGACATCCTAGTGTAGGTAATTGATGTAGATTCTCGTAGTCCGTCATACCTTCACTATAACAGAAAGGGTGAGTGGATGATGTAGATTCTAGTAGTCCATCAGACCCCACCCCAAAGTTTTAAAGGTGAGCTGTATCTCTACACTCCCTTAAAGACATAAACCCCGTATCGGTGAAAGATAAACAAGAAATCTTCGGATAGCGAAGAGAGTACAGAATGCCACCGTAACTCTAAAAATAGCGAAGGACCAGAGTACCCTGGTGAGCTATTACATAGACATCCCGCCAGATGTCAAATAATCAATCCTCTAACTGACTGAGGAAGATGAGGTCATAAGAATCCGGCTCTCTTAATGACCTATGTATGATACTGATGTCACTTCTTAGCGATCAGTTGGAGTATGAGTGGTATGCCTCATCTCCACAGGGCATAATAATAATAATAATGTTTGGAAAAACATAAACAACAGCGTAGTATATCTGTTAGAGTTAATTATGAGTTATTTGATTGATGTTACCTTGAATAGCATAGATGTTCTCATATTTTAATATTGATTGAACTCTTGCTTATCATCAGAACTGCCAGTGAATATCTTGAAGGCTCTTATTGCTTTAGTTATTCCTTGCTTTGCTTATAAAGCCTAGTGGAGAGTTATAACTCT
Source organism: Alisma plantago-aquatica (assembly GCA_963693085.1). Taxonomy (NCBI): domain Eukaryota; kingdom Viridiplantae; phylum Streptophyta; class Magnoliopsida; order Alismatales; family Alismataceae; genus Alisma; species Alisma plantago-aquatica. Next base: position 157,728,534 of record OY856413.1, read on the forward strand.
CGCTGGGGCAATTATGTATAATTGTCTCACCCCGTAGACTTCTACTTTTTAGGTGGTCGTCAAAGACGAAGGAACAAGAACTCAGGTGAACAATCCCAGCAACAGCAGCATCAGGAGCAGTAAATATCTCAGGTGGAGATCTAGCCTGCTTCATGGTGTAGTTAGAGTTAAGTCCTATGTGTCCTCTGTACTCTCAGGTCCTGGAGTGTTTTGGAGTATGAATTCTTGAGAGTTTTAGTATCATGTTGTATGTAATTACTCAAGAAGTAATTGTCAGTGATGTAAACAGTTAAATCCTTTTTCTATGGAAAAGGTTTGTGGTTTCAGGCTCTTGTCTCGAAAAGTTTTAATTTCCCGTGATTTTTGTCTTCCGCTGTTTACCGATTGCTTCCGCACATGATTAAATCGGGATTAATTCGTGGTTTGGAGATCGGAGCCCACAAGAAGGTTGTACACTGCAATCTTCCGAATTGATGGTGAGGGCTATCAATTTGAACTAAAATAGTGGGAGCGATAATTAATTAAAGGCCTAATTTTATCGTCAACTTTTCAAATCAATCAAACAAGTCAAAAATGAGTTTTTGGACTAAAATTGCACATATTTCCTTTTGTTAAAATAAATGGTTAATCAACAAATCACTTTATTTGTGATCGGTCTTTGAGATCAACAAATTTAATGGGAATAATTCCATGATTGGTTAGGACGATGAGAAGTGTTCTCAATCAAAGAGCAAAAGCTCTAAGTCCTAGTATACCAGAACCAGATGAACTCGATCCCACCACATCAATGGCTGAAAATATGCTTATGGAAGCATACTGAGGATGACATTGATGAGGAGTGCTTGATGTTGTGTTCTCTGAACTATGAGTTGCAGAGACAACATGAGACATATGATGTCTCCAAGACACTGTCCTAGTATGTCATTACAGAAGGAGATCCAGTAAGGTATTCACACACTCAATGTGATTGGGTATGTGGAAAAACCTGACTAAGAAGGATTCCCTCTGAGCCAAGAGTTGGCTATTGGTATGATACTGCAAATGTTGCGAGGATCATACAATTCATGATAAGCTACAACATGAACAACTTTGACAAGCGTTGACAGAGTTGTTGGACATGTTGAGGATAGTAGAGGCAAAGATGAAGAAAGACAAACCATAGTCTTTGATGTGATCAAAGAAAAGGTAATTCTTAAGGGCAAGGACAAGGGCAAAGCTAAGAAGTGTTCTGATGCTAGCCAGAAATCCAAGCCGTCTTCAGCCTCAAGGCACATGGGGAAAGGGTGTATGAGGGATTGCCCTCTATATCTGGAAGAATAAAAGAAGATGAAGGAGGGGATGGAGATCTCCACCTAAGGTATCATGAAATGAACCGCTTCTTTATCTGAGGTATATGATACCAAGATATGGATATGTCATATATGATATGCAATATCCGCAAAGAAGTGATGGCCTTTGTGAAAGGACCAAGAAAGAAGTACCCATCATTGGAGCAAGTGTTGCTGCCATAGATAGGAGTATCTTTCAGTTTATTTCAGCCTAAAAGGGCACGAAATAGAGTTGAGAACTGCTATTTCATATATTGCCAGTAGATAGAAACACTTTATTTTTGCATGTTGTATGACAATGATGGCAATTAATAAAGTTGATGTTTCAATCTCAAAGATATGATCTTTGTGGAAATGCCTTGTTTATCTTGTGATACATGGTATGCATAAGATAAAATGATACCTAAAGTTATTGATAACTCAAACAATTAAATTAGCATATATCATAAGAAATTCATTTCTAGTTTCCATATGATGGATAAATCTAGACTCTTTTGGTTAGAGAACCAGTAAGAGACATGAATATCTTGGACATGATTAATCAATCTTCACTAATTGTAGTGGGAGAATGATTATCCTATTAGGTATAATACATGTGATGTATTTACATACCTATTGGAATAAGTGCTAATACTTCAAATGGTGTTTAGAGAAATACCAATATGAATGTCTTGAAGTGTTCAAGATTATCATAAATGAGGTACAAATTTGGTAAAGTATTAATTCTTGATTAGATCAATGAATGAAATATTTGGACCAAATGTTTGAGATCCTTATGAGTGATTATGATAGTGTATCATAGTGAACTCATGATTAAGGCATGGTGATGTCTAAATCAAGAAGGAATCATACTCTAAGGAGTTAGAGAATGATTATCAAATAACTGAATTCTTCTTAATAAAAGAATACCCCACACTAATAAAGGCTCTTATATTCTTGACAGATACACCTCAATTATCTATATGATGAGTTGTTCATATGATGAGTCAACTATCTAGATGAATATGAGGAATCAGATTTTGAGTTATGGTATAAGACCATTACATCCGAAATGATTTCCATGTGAACCATAAGGTATGACCTTGATGGTAGCACTCATTGGATGAAATCCATAAGTGCAAATGAGTCTTAAGTGTTAAGACACATGGATAACATTTTGAGAAGGATGATGCTTGTTGATTGCAACTTAATGACTGAGACATTTGGCATATGGATACTAAAACCGCATTCCTATGAGGAATAAAACAAGGATGTGTACGTGACACAACCTATAAGGTTTATGAATCCACTAATGCAAATGAAGTCTATAAGTTACAATGGACTAATTAATGTGATTGATTGAGTATAAGCAACTCAAAATTGGATCTTTAATTTGATGATATAGTCAAAGGGTTTGACTGATATGTCAAAGATAAAGAAGGGATCTGTGATTTAGTGGGAGTGTGTTCACATTCCACATGTTGATGTGAAATGGAAATGTTCTAGAATGGAAATCCAAAAGTAGAAATTATCGTTAAGGAAGATAGAGATGTTTCCTATATGATAGGAATAGAGATCTATAGAGATAGTTCTCGACAAATCTCTTGACCTGGAAAAGAGAAAGCATACATTGGCAATCTGTACTGAAGGGTTCAGTATGCACAGATTCAGTGGGAGAAAACTTGTCCAAATTATATGGATATTAGTATCCCAAGGCCAAGTGTCCAATTCTTATGAAGAATGGGAACACTAAGAATAGATATGGATCTATCATGTATGCAATCATCCCATTGTCTTGCATGTATGACATGGCAAGAATAAAATGCATTCATCATCTTGTATGTAGGACATGGCAATATGATGTGCTCATCCTGATAACTCGTATGTGGGACATGACGAGTGGATGTCTGTCTGCTTCCAGTAAGGGTTACTGGAATACCATGAGAACTTGATAAGTGCTTGTGAAGTGCTAGTTCTATGGAGATAAGGAATAGTTCGATGTAAAGAGTTACATTGATGCGAACTTCTGAAAAGACAGAGAATTAATCGCAAGATATACATAAGATGTATAAAAGTGAAAGTTTGTTGATAATTAGAAGTGTTCCAATAAAACCATTTAAAAGGGAAGTGTCGAGTATCCGTGTGTTAGAGAACAACAGTGGATACTATATGGATCTGGAAGTTCATGAGATGAACATATAGATATTTCAGTCATTGATGACAAGTCTGGAATCCTTGATCATGCAATGTGGTAAAGGTTAGCAATGGAATACTAGATCGCATATTACGGCAACTCCATCTCATACGTGCGACGTACAGCGAAGAGATGAGAGACATGCAATTTATACTGACTTTGGCAAGGTGTTGCCATTACTCACTATGTTGGCACTAGAGCACAGTAACATGTGGGACATGTTTGAATATCACTATGAATATGATTCAAGAGTGATTGGCTCGCAGTGCAAGTGGGAGTCTATTGGTATGTATGCCCAGAGAGCCAATCATGGGATGATTGGTGGGATATATTAAGATTGATTTGATAAACATCAAAGGCAAGCTTCCAATTCTTTCTGGTTTAGTCATATGAGATAGTGATAGAACAGATTGAATGTCTAGAGAATGACAGTACTCAATGACGTATGCTTTCAGGTTGAGGACCTGAACGACGAGATCATATGGATGCTAAGAGTTTGTACATTCTTGTTATGTCCCTAGTCGGATGTCATTGTGGAAAGTAGATAGACAGCAATGACACACAAGACTAGATTGTGGTGTTGGTTGATGACAGAATCTCATTAGTCATGATATAGAGATATCAAACCAAACACATAGGTACTTGTTAGAGAACAAGGTACCGGACAAACCCACCGTGAGTTTGACACATGGAACCATGAGATGGTAGTCACAGTCAGTACTCACAGTGATGGTGGTGAGTGTGATTCTTTGACCTGAAATCACTACACTCAACACATGTCGTTGGGCACACTTTGACATCATCAAACGCAGTCCTGAAACATGGGTTGTTATAAAGATGATGATTGGGTGGCTTTGACACATGGGGCTTTTGAGGGGTGAGTCATAGATATGGGATTTGTCCCTCCTGAGGGAGTTTGATATCCAAGGCCACTTGATGAGTAGGATTGAGATAGGCGTGCGCACGCATGTGTGAATCAGTATGCGATATTGATGTCATACATATCTCCTTCAATCTACTCTGAGATCAAGAAAGTGAATGAACGTTGACAGGATGACTGTTCCATGCCTTGAGTTCATTCGGGATATCAGTGACAAAGCAATTATACATTCACTGTAACACCATTCACGGTTTGTAGGATGAAAGTTGTTCTCCAACTTTCTACTTTCACTTGGGTAGCACTGATGTGTGACTAGGCACCGCTCTTTGCTTGTGAAGTCATAAGTGTTATGGACTTTCACTGCCAACGTGAAATGGACCTGCAGGGTCACACACATAGGATTTAACCTGGAAGAGGAGTTTTTTCCACAAAGCAATGTTTAGATTGATTACTAAAGGAGTTTAGTAGTTCAATTAAACACTCAATCAGTTGATAGCTCAATATCATATGGTTCAAGGTGTTGGACGCATTGATTGGAGTATCAGATTGATTGAAATCGCATTTGACTGATTCTGCACAACCTGTACTCCCAACCGATCGGTTCAAGTGTTGAACCGGTCGGCTGAGGTTGCTGAACCGGTCGGCTCAAGTGTTGTGTCGATCGGCTCATGGTCAGAGTGAAATGACCGGTTCAAGGGTTGAACCGATCGGCTCAACTGGTGCAACCGACCAGTTGGGAAAAGTCATGTAGGCAAGAATTTTCCTTTGGTTTCAAATTGCCCAATTCGATTGGGAATAACATTGGTATTCGATACCAATTGGAAACGAAACAAGGAAAGTCTTTTTGAGTCGGATTAGGACTATGAACCGATCGGTTCAGGGAACCAACCGATCGGTTGGAGTGCCCCAAACGATCGGCTTAGGTCCAACCGATCGGCTCAATGGCCGAACCGATCGGTTCAGTTGTGAACCGATCATTTCAAGTTGCGAACCGGTTGCTTTTTGTGGAAAATTCTCGAACCCTTCTACTCCTGCTTTAGTCCCGTATTGCCGGGCACAGAGAACCCTGTCCCATGACCCGCCTATATATATAGGGGTATTGGGGGCTTCTCAAAGTACAACTCAATGCAAGTCGGTTGCTTTGCGAAGTTGTCGTTCTCTCTAGTTTTGGTAACCGTGAGAGATCCCGAGCAAGTGTTTCCCGCAAAAGGGAGGTGCAGCAAGGGAAGGACAACTGCAGTTGCAACTGGTAGCAGGAGAGTGTGTTGGCGACTAGTACGTCAATAGGAGGGTGTGACTCCTTTCACTTCCTTGTGGGACAAGGAGAGTGGAGTTCCAGGTGGTCCGTGTGGACTACTACAGAGGCGGGAGGACACTGCCGCTCAGGAGGACAACTGTCATCCGACAGTCCGGTAGGAGGAGGAGTCGTCAGTCCCGGTGCGACCAGGAGCTGCACAGACACCGTCCAAGACCGGAGTTGAAGACCGCGCATTGCGCGAGGTATTGTCGCCGAGCAAGCCTCGGGACAAGGTATGATTCCACAAACCATCCTTTCCTATTATATAGACGTTGACGTGTTTCCTCGGTATGGGTTGGGAGAAAATTTTTTTGTTTCCGCTGCCTTCTCTGTCTCCCCTAAAACCCAACAACGTCGACTGGGGTCGTTCTTGTTCTTCTCGTGCATGCTCGGACTGTATCTCGTATAATCGGATTTTTCTTGGGCTTGAAGTTTTCGCGTGAATCCTTTCAAGTGGTATCAGAGCAAGGTTGTTGCGATACGACCAGTGAGCAACGGTTGTACGTAATGCATGACGACATCGACGAATACCATGGGGAGTCATCATATGGAGAAATTTTATCGGAAAAGTAATTTTAGTGTGTAGCAGAGCACGGTGAAAGATGTCCTAGTACAACAAGGGATAATCGAAACGCTTGAAGGAGAGAAGCCGGAAAACATGTCTGATGGAGAGTGGAGGATGATGGAGCGCAAAGCGATCAATACAATTCGTCTAAGTCTTTCTGCAGAGGTAAAATATTCTGTGATTAATGAAGACTCACCGAAGAAATTATGGAAATTCCTAGAAGAGTTGTACATGGTGATGTCGCTGACGAACATATGGGTGCTAAAAAGGCAATTGTACAAATTGCGCATGGAAGAGGGCACACAGTTCGTTGACCATCTCAATGTCTTCAACAAACTTGTCACACAACTGGTTAGCATGGAGGAGACATTTAGTGAGAGCGACAAGGTAGTTCTCATAGCTTCATCTCTACCACAATCATGGGAGCAACTGGTGATGAATATTCTTGTTGGGAAAACTACACTCAATTTCAACGAGGCGGTTGCATATCTTTTGGAGGCAGAGTCTTTGAAGAAGCCCTCAGAGTCTTCCTCAGGTGGTCAAGCTTTGGTTGTTACATATGAAACCAAAAAAAGAAAAGGTCACGGAAAGAAGAATCGGAAAGGCAAGGGAAGACGCACATGCTATATATGTGACAAGGAGGGTCAAATATTAAAAGATTGTCCAAAGTTGAAAGAATTGAAAAGTGGAGTTTGCTCATTGGCGGAAGAATATTCAGAGGCACTAGCTGTTACAAAATCAGGTGCTCGTAATGGTTGGATATTTGATTCAGTCTCTCGCTACATCATATGTCCAGAGAGAGATGTATTTGATGAAGGATCTCTGCATCGGGCACGTGGGACTGTTCAATTGGCAGATGACAAATACTACCAAATTGCCGGAATTGGAACAGTTACGTTTAGGATGCATGATGGAGCACATCACACATTTTCGGGGGTTCGATATGTCCCTGGTCTCAAGAGGAATCTAATATCTGAGAGGGCACTTGAATTCATCGGTTGCAAAATTTCAAAGCAAGGTGGAGTTGTGCAAGTCACATGCAAGGGGCAAGTGATCATGAAGGGTACCTGGTCGAGTGGAGCATATCGCTTGGTTGGAGATGTTCTAACCAAAGGAGGAGTAGTTGACGGGAGTTCTACACATACTGGAGGTGTGGATGAAGCATTGGCACGTGAGGCAAGCGTCATGAACTCGGAAAGTGCTACATGTTATCAACTCCCAGGGGCAGTCAGGTGCGACGCTGCAAGATCGACTACAAAAACCAACAAGTGCAGAGGCGAAGTTGTCAACTGTTGGAAGAAGGAAGACATGCCAAGACTGACCACGCAGTACCAGCGAGCAGGTGGAGCTCAAAAAAGGTACAAACCGATGGCATGGAGGGCCAAAGGTGTGAAGGATGTGGTTCCAACCGCAGGTGGAGGCAATACAGTTTATCAAACTGTACATCTTGAGGAGCTCTCACATGATGGGTTCGGGCAGCCATGCTCGGACACGCATTCTGCATAGGCGTGCACGGTAGAGTGCTTCCGATAACGGAAGTAGCTTCCGGGGGATGAAGCATAGAAGAAGAAAGGGAGAAAAATTCTTGAAGGAGCAGACACACTTCAGTGGATAAGATCCAAGGTGGAGATTGTTGTGATATTGTCTCTTATCCTATTAGGATAATGAGAATTATCTTAACAATATGAAAGTTCTAATTGGTGTAGACTTGGAGTCCTAATATTATTTCTTTATCCAATTCCCTTTCCTACTTAGTTGGAGTTGTATTCACATTATCCTATTCCAAATAGAATAGTTGTATCTCTTATCCTACTCCTATTTCGAGGTTGGTCTATCTTTGGGGCCTATAAATAGAGTAGTAGCCATGTGTTGTGAGTAGGCCAAAAAGAGGGAAGCCAAAAAGATAGCCAAAGGGAGAGAGAGAAAGAGTGGGATATGAGATTCTATTGTGGGCATGGGATTGTGAGAGAGTGACAATCCTTGTAATCTTTCTGAAGGTGCTTAATAGAATTTTGCGGTCTTCTTCGCCAACATTGTTCTCTTGTGGTTATTTGCTTTGCAGTTATTATCTTCTTCGACTGGGGTCATTCTTATTCTTCTCGTACATGCTCAGACTGTATCTCGTATAATCAGGTTTTTCTTGGGCTTGAATTTTCCACGTGAATCCTTTCAGTTTTACCCAAGCTTTAAGAAAAAACAAGTTACAAGAAGGGCAAACGTCATAATTGCTCAATGGCATTAAACTGCTCGGTCCGATTTTGGGTGAAGGACTTAAAATGATTATCACCCAAAATATGTGGCGGTATTTCCTCGACTTATTACAAGAAATAGAAGAAGGCTAAATGAGTCGGCGACGACACTCGCAACTTCCCGACGACAAATCGGCGTGAAGTGATGATGGCAACCAGGTCATGCTCGGACACATCTGTGCCACGCACATCCCCATAATCATTGAATGTGGAATGCTGGCGGCAGTGGCACCAAAAGCAGGGGAAAGGTCATCGCTGACATGTTGCTCTTGCTAGTGGAGCTCCTCATAGAAGTTGAACCCAGAGTCTTTGATCAGCCTCCGTCGTCTGGCATGGAACCTGGTCTGGAACACGCCCTCGAAATACGGGTCTTTGTCCGTGCGCAGGTAGTAGGCATACCTATCCATGAAGTAGAGAGAGGTGACGTAGAATCATATGGGTTCCATGACGTCCCACGAGAGTTTCCAGAATGTAAGCCTCGCCGCGCTTTCAAGTGAAAATGCCAACTTTTCAGCGATTTTGAACCCGGCGCAATGAAAATTCCAAACGGCTGGCGCTTTCAAGTGAAAACGCCAAAAAGTTGATGTTTTTAACTAAAATGCCAAAAAGTTGGCACTTTTGAACCGTGTTGTAATGAAAACGGCAAGATGCTGCCGCTTTCTAAAGAAAGTGGGCTATTTCTGGAAATAAGATTGGTTTCATGCTATTCGTGTACATATTTATGTTAAACTGTGTTATTTTAGTTTTTTATCCATACAGTTTTTGCCATTATCAGATAGCAAGTGAATAACAATTGTGTTTGCCATACAAGTCAAAAAATATTGTACAAGGCTTGAATTACAAAAGAAATAGGCCATATCATCTTACATTTTAATTTTTGGCTTTCGTTGTGGGCAGAATTTCCTTTTTGATATCTTATGTACTAGACATTGTCATGTAATTTTTTTAATGGACTTGTGATGAGGAGAGTGGGATGAATAAAATTTACTCTTGACTTTAATATATATATATATATATATATATATATATATATATATAGTCAGGTTAGAATACACTCGAGTGTACAGATTACGACGTACACCTCAATAGTATTTTTCTATCTAGACCTTGTCTTTCCAAAATCTAATCCATTGATCTTCATGGTTACAATAATAATAGGTCACATACCAAATTTGAGCTCATTTGGATGAGTATAAGTCACTCATACAAGGACAACAAAATCGACACACAAAACTAATTTGAAATGCATGATTCTTTCATCCTTTAGATGCACGACCTATAAGTATCCAAATGAGCTAAAATTTATTATATAGTATGTTCTCAAGATATCTAAGAAGATCAACGGTTTAAAATTTTGAAAAGTCACTACATCTTAAAAAATGACTGAAGTGTACGGTGCCTCGGGTACACTCGAGTGTACACTAGCCTCTCTCTCTCTCTCTCTCCCTCTCTCTCTCTCTCTTTATATATATATATATATATATATATATATATATATATATATATATATATATAAGGACGTTCGGACACCAAAGTCATGTCGATATTAAGCATTAAGTGGTTTAACTTGATGATTGGTGGGACTCAATATTGCGTTAGAAGCTTCTGCTATGTAAAACAACATTGTAACACTGGTACACACTTTCATATCTAGTACGTGACCACTAATGCAATTCATGCTTATACAAACACCTGATTCTTGTTGAGGATAGAATCAAGAGTTTCAAGGACAATGGCATGACATGGTGAGGGGGAAGATTTTGCATGGACGGGTTCCACATGTATGAGGAAGACCACAGTTTTATTCGATCGAAAAATAGTCCCACGAGAACAATGGAAACCAATAGTGAGTTGAGCTGACAACAACGACCTAAGAATTTGTACTTGGGGGATGACAAAGGTTAAAGTGTAGAAGTTGCAACTCTTTCTTCCTAGTGAGTCAGATACACGAGTAAGTTATTATATGTTTTCATATGAATATGAAGGGATCAAGTGTTAAATCTACTATAGGCCAGTGTAAGCCTAAATGATAAAGTCTAGTAAAGTTTCATGTGAATCTGGAAGGAAAAAAACGTTATGTAAAGAGTCCCATTGAAAATAAGTGTGTGGCCTCAGATTTCTTTTGTGTGGTCTTCTAAGGATTGTTCGTCTAGTATCATGATGAAAAACTTTGTCATCTGAACGGCCTGTTCCTCTGGTGTTGCCCTATATTTAGTTTCCTGTTAGCAATTTTGTCTAGAAAAGTGTTGGTTGAAAACCTAAAAGTTTTGTATCTTGCTCGTATAGAATTAGATGAGTTTATGTTAGGATTTGAACGATAGAATACGTCGAGTTCGCAATGAAATAACAAGATGAGAACAAAAATAATGGCCACACAACAAAAGAACATATGATTTATGTGGTTCGGTCTAGACGACCTACTTTATGGGAGGAGAGAGAATTTCACTATTATAAGAAGATTATAAAGGAGAGATACTCTCAAAGAGAGAGAAACCAAAAACCTTTAGAAGGTTACACCCAAAGAAGAGTTAGAACTCTCTTATGTACAACATTGTACATTGGCACTTCTTAGTATAAGAAAATCTGATGCTCTTAGGGTCCTATTTATAGGCTCCATGCCATAAGGCTTTAGCTAGGAATAGACAATCCTAATAGGAGTCTAGTACACAATAGGAGTTCAAGTTGCATGTATATAGAGCCATCTCCAACCCCATATAGGAATACTAATCCAAATACAAGTAGGAACATGAGTTGGACTAAAACCAAGACAAGACCCTAAATAGGACTGCTACACCATGTAGGATTAGTATTAGGACCAGGAGTCTTTGAGACAAAACAAATATCCACCTTGACTCAAAGTCAACATCTTGTAAGAAAAATAGTGAACTTCTTCTCCTCCAGCCCCTAAGGGCATCACTGTCACCTGTGAAGGCTAACTAAGTTCAAATAGGTCTTGAACTTTGAGACTGGCAACAGCTTTGTCATCATATTAGTTCGGTTTTCTTTACTCATAATCTTCTTCACCACAATATTCGCATGTGCAATCACCTCTCTGATGAAGTAATACTTGATGTCGATATGCTTTGTTCTTTCATGAAACATCTGGTCTTTTGTGTGGTGAATTGCACTTTGACTGTCACAGTAGATGGTCGTTGTCTTCTCAAAAATAAAAAAAAATCATCACACAATCCTCTAAACGAAGTAGCTTCTTTTATGGCCTTTGTCGATGCCATGTAATGAGATTCGGTAGTAGACAATGCAACAATGGGTTGTAATGTAGATTTCCAACTTACAACACAACCACTAAGAGTAAGCAGATAGCCTGTAAGAGAATGCCTTTTCACAATCATTTACAAAGTCAGAATCAACATAACCAGCAAGTGTTTCTGTACTTTTTCCAAATCCAAGAAATATAGAATATGTACCGTTAGGGTCTGATTGGTTTGGTATAACTGGAATTTTCTTGGAACTCACTTTTCTAGAAGTGAAATTCAATTCCTGGATAATGAGTTCTAAGTGATTGGTTTGAAACTTGTGTTTTCCTGGAAGTTGATTTCCATTTGATTAGTTTGTTACAACTGTAGACGTGAAAACTAAGAATAAATAGCGTTCTACACTACATGCAACTACAGGAAAAATACTAATGTGATAAAAATCATACTATCAAATAAAAATGGTTAGTTGTGAAAATCAACTTTGACAGAATCCATCATTTACCATGGAAAATTAGGTAGATGTCTATTTGTGGACAACTCACATCAAGAAGAAGCATTAACTAGATTAATTTTTCAAAATATACAAATCCAAGTAAATCAATAACAATATTAACTTTTACTTCTAATCCTCCATGACAATATGAAAAAAAGATACAACAACAAACTAGTGACGAGTTTACCTTTTGGTCGAGGACAAGTCTTATTTGATAAACCAGTCATATCAAAGATCGTGGACTAAGGATCATTGTACAATGTGCATTCCGGTTATGGATAGAGATGCAAAGTAAATATGATTGATGAGTCTTTGACCACGTATGCAAAGGCACTATTGACCGTAGGTGTTGAAGTAGGTGCTGATCGTAGGTGTAGACGGTGACAAATCTATGAATGACCTAACCAATAGAGCTTTTCAGTGACAGCAGTAGATAAATCAACACGGCGATGATGAATCAGGACCAGTAGCCAAAATAACTAAATGTTATTGCAATTCATGACATCGGCAACATAGGAGATGGAAACTGATGATAGTTGGTCTTCTCCGACCGTTGGATGACAAGAGTTGACGCTCAAAGAGACAGATAAGGAAACGAGTGAGAGGCGCTCGGCAGAACATTTTTTCCACTGGGATTCCCACAGAACCCCTTTTACAAAAGTCTATATATATATATTACCGAAAGTCCAAGGAAAAGTGGGGAACTCAAGTTTTGGACTTTCATCAAACCAATCATGTAAAACTGAAAAGGGAGCTTGACTTCTGGTATTTTCCAGACAAATTACAACAAGCCAGTTAGACCCTTAAGGTACCTAATAATGTACTTGATTGTTTGCCAATGTAGATTTCCCTAATCAAACATGTATCTGGTCACCATGCTACTCCTTAAGCAATGTCTGGGAGAGTGCAAATCATAGCATACATGATGTTGCCAACTGCACCAGAATAGGGAACACGAGACATGCAGCTTTCATCCTTTTCATATTGCGGTGACTGAGTAGATGAGAGCTTCTTAAACTGATCATCTAATGGAATAGATACATGAGATGCATCTGACAGAAAACCATTGTAGAACTTTCTTTACATACTTGTCCTGACTGAAAAATACCTTCTAGCTTTGTAGCTTCTAATAATTTTCATCCCCAGAATTTTCTTTGTTTTTCCCAACTCTTTCATTTCAAATTTTCCACTAACTAACAGCTTGAGACTGTGAATTTCAGAAATATCTCTTGTTGCAATCAACATTTCATCAACATAGAGTAAGAGGTAAGTAAGAGACCCATCGGGAAGTTTCTTTAAGTAGACACAAACATCATATCTGCTCATGGAATATCTGTTCTTGACCATTAATGAATCAAATATACAACACCACTGACATGGATATTGCTTCAATACATAAAGAGACTTCTTCAATAAGCACACATGATCCTTCTTTGCACCAGAAACATAACCTGCAGGTTGTTGCATGTAGATTTATTCCTCTAAGTCACCATGGAGGAATGTGGTATTTACATCAAGTTGCTCAAGATCTAAATCATATCTAGTAACTAATGCCAATATAATTCTAATGGAGGGGTGTTTGACAACAGGATATAAAGCATCATAGTAATCTATACCTTTCACTTGATTGTAGACTTTTGCAACTAACTATAATTTGTATGTTGCAGTAGTATCTCTAGGACCATATTCCTTCCTTTTGAATACCCATTTGTATCCAACAATCTTCTTTCCAGTAGGAGGATTTACAAGCAACCAAGTGTTATTCCTATGAAGAGACTCCATCTCCTCGTTTATAGTTGCAAACCTCATAGCAGAATCTAGATTAGACACAACTCCAACATAGATAGATGGTTCTCTAGAATTATTTGTCTCTTCTATAGCCAAAGAATACACAACAATGTAATATAAATGCCTTGCAGGTGGTTTGATTTGTCTTCTTGGTCTCCCAGAGCCAATGTTATATGTTTGTTCTTCAGGAGTGTTTTCATTATCATTTGGATTTTCTTGTACATAAATAGGAAGTGCCGAGCTGTGTAAACTCAATTCAAGCTCCACCTTCTCTGTGGAACTCAAAGAACTATAACATAAAAACTAACTCCATATGATTTTGTAGAAAACATGGCAGACTCATCAAATGTGACATTTCTTTCAATCAAGAACTTTGATGAGTTTGGCTCAGTGCACCAAAATCTATATCCCTTCACACCATCAGCATAACCTAGAAAAACACCTCTTTTCTCTAGGCTCGATCTTTCCTTCATATGAATAGACATATGTAGGACAACCAAAAATATACAAATTTGAATATTTTGCTGAATGACTAGACCAAACCTTTTCTAGAATTTTAAAACCAAGTGTAGTAGATGGAGAATGGTTGACTAGGTAGGTTGTTGTAGAGATAGATTCACCCCAAAAATCTTTACTAAGACATGAACTGATTAGCATGCATCATGCATGATCTATAAGAGTTATGTTCATGTGTTCTGCAACGTTGTTCTGCTCAGGTGTGTAAGGACCCTGACCCACATTTTGGGATAACCCTATTTGTTTTTCCTAAGTATGTTGCATAGATCCTTGCTCTAATCATCTAATATGTAATTAGGACATGTTGGCAGCTTGGAGTTTCTTGTTTGCGCTTGATGCTTCTATTTTGTGGAGAGGTTTTGGTGCAAAATGTAATTTACCCAAGATAGGGGTTGATGTGCAAGTTTGCCACCTCTAGAGTGCTCCTTCTCTCTGTTAGCACCATCTAGAGGAGAGAGAAATGGATGGGCACCTTGTTTGGACCTTAGTTGTGTGATGGCATCCTTGGTGATGTTTTGGACACCTATTTGAGGTGTGTCTTATACCTAGGAGTGTTGTCTTTGGCTTGAGAGCCTTGGAGAGGCATTGTATCAGTTTTTGGGTCTTAAGGGACATCCTATTGGTTTTTAGGTGTCTTGAGGACATCCAATAAGTTTTGTGGTGTCTAGAGGTGCACCATATCAGTTTGTGGTACCTAGCGCTTACTCTTGTCAGTTTGTGAAGAGGGTAGATGTGTGTATCGTCCTTGACCATCTTAGGTGACCTTGTGGACGAGACATATATCTTATCACCTTGTTGCATGGTATTGCATGTGGCTCTTTCTTTGTGGACAAGTGTCACCTAGGGTTCTAAGGTGGTGACACCTTCCCCTTGCTCTCTCTTTCATCCCTCTTGTATATATACATATTTCTCTCTATGCAAGAGAACTCTTTTGGTTATCCTTGATTTCCCTCTTTTTTGGACGACCTTGAGATAGAGGAGCCTCTCCCTTGGAGCTTGGAGGATGAGTCCCATGCTTGTGGTGCTCGCTTCATCCTATACCTTAGTAAGACATTATCTTTAGCTCCACTTTCTCTCTTTCTTTCTTCTTTTCGGCCATGGACCTTGGTTACTTTATTTTCCCTCTCATGCTCTCTTAACCTTGGTTCCATCTTCTCTCTTGGAGGTGTTGTGGTGATCAAGCTTGGCAGATTTTCTTCGCTTAGAGCTTGGTGGTGATCCTTGAGGTGGGTTATATAACTCTAAACCCTCTTTGTTATTTTCACCCTTTACTTGTTATCTTGTTCTTTATCCTGGGCTCGTTATCCCTTTCTTGTTAGTACTTCCTTCTTGGTGGTTTTGCATTCTATTTTAGAAGAGAAATCTTGCTTAGTTTCTGCCCTTGTGTTACTCTTTCTTGCCTTGATTGTAACGTTGTTCTAAGGTTGAATATGATGAGGTCGATATCCATGGTATGACGATATGTTATGGGTGGCTATCACGATCTGTGATGCCACTGACTATCACAACTATGGTTGGTCATCATGACCTTGGTAAGGCCTAGGTTGAAACCTTTTGTTGTATAGTTGTCACGTCCTTGGGGAGGCCTGGATCAACACCCCTTGGTAACGTTTAGGTCATAATGCCTTATATATGAGAAGTCTGATATGAGAACAAGCATTATGCATTGCTTGGAGAAGTGTTTCTCGTTAGGACTATGGCCGTCATTCCTTGAGAGGCATTGATGCTCGATAGCCCCAACTCGTGACGCTCGACATGCTAATAATCTATCACAACTCAGGCATTGTGTTATGTCAGTATGCTGACACCTCTTTTGGGAAGAGGTCGACACACCCTAAGATGGCGTTGCCCGATACCAACTGATGTCCGTCCCATCATGTGATGGTGTTTCCTGACAGGTTGGGTTGGTTGATATCCCCTCCTTAGGTGTTGTTTCTCAATACCCTCATGATGATAAACTAATACACATCTTGAGTAGGTATCTCGATTCCATGTTTGATCACCTAACACACCCTTAATATATACGCTACTTTGGAGTGGCTTCCTGACACACCTATGGTTAACCTGATACCCTATGTTGTAACCCTAATCGATACCTTCTGATGGTGTTTAACATGTTGATGCTCGGGTCACATGATATGAGGTGCTACCCTATGGGGTAGTTGTATGAATATTGTTGAAAGCTATGTTTCTATACCTCATAACATGTGTTATAATAATGATGAAAGTAATGATCTAAGGGTGGTTGTTGATCCAACCTTGTAAACCCTAATCGGGTAAAGAGAAACCCTAATTCTAAAGATGTAAAATGTATGGCATGGATCTTATAAGATGATAGTGTCTATGATGTCTTGTCTTTCTTGTTACAAGTTTCTCACCATACATGCAATACCAGTTGATGTACGTAGCCATGTATGAGCTATGATGGTTATGATTTGTTTGAATGGGCCTTGTGAGGCATAAAGTGTTGTTGATGTCCTTGAAAGAGGAATAAATGGTCTTATGACCTAATGATGGCTTATTGTCTTGCATGAGATGATTTCCTCAGTGATGAGAGGAGGGGTTGCCACCCCAAGATATGTGGTCCTTGTGATGGACACATGTCAAAAAATAGACATGAAGTAATGAGATCACACCTTATATGTTTCAGTATGTTCTGATGATGAATTATGCTCTTATTCATATATAACTTATTTTGAGTTTATGAGTTGTAACTTGATTGATGTTGAAGATGTTTAAATAACCTAATTAATCAAGTGGAACTTATCCACATCCATAATAATAGTAGTAAACTCGTCAATGTGATCACAAAGAGAAGTATCTTCTACCATCTAGAGTAAGTAGAGATGCTACTTATGATAGAGTTTGGTTTGGAGAGACTTCGTCATATAGAGATCTTATACTTTCTTCCAAATCCCTACAACAATAGTTTCTTTGGTAACTTCAGCCAAAACCTTATAGTTTAAGGATAACTGGATGGTGGTAAGAGCCTTCTAGTCCATATCCTTCTTTTTTTTCCCTTCGTAGTGATTGGCATCTTCTTGATCCCTTCCAGAGTCACAACGACTCCTTGTTGAACAAGCACACCACACATCATGATTTGTCATAGTCCTAAACTAGTTTTGCGATCAAATTTCTCAAATTGTATAGACTCTTATTCGCTCGGATCTTGAACACGAGACTCTGATACCAATTTGTTAGGATTTGAATGATAAAATATGATGAGTTCACAATGGAATAACAAGATGAGAACAAAGAGAATGATAATTCAACCAAAGAACATGCTATTTATGTGGTTCGGTCTAGAGGACCTACTCGGCAAGAGGAGAGAGAATTTCACTATTACAAGAAGATTACAAAGGAGAGATATTCTCAAAGAGAGAGAACCCAAAAAACCTTTAGAAGGTTACACCTAAAGAAGAAAGAGAATTCTCTTTGGTACAACATTGTACATTGGTACTTCTCAACATAAGTAAAACTCATGCTTTTAGGATATTATTTATAGGATCCATGCCATAAGGCTTCAACTAGGAATAAACAATCTTAATAGGAGTTTCGTACACAATAGGAGTCTATGTTGCATGTAGATAGAGCTATCTCCAACTCCGAATAGGAATATTATTTCAAATCCACATAGGAACATGGAGTGGACTCAAACCAAAGAAAGATCCAAAATAGAACTGCCACATCATGTAGTATTAGGATTAGGACTAGTATTCTTTGAGGCACAATAGTTTGTCATACTTAATATTTCACTAATTTAGATACTTATCTTTTTAGAACAAGAAAAGAAAAATAAAAATTACATACCACAGAGGAGAAAACAAATGTAACATAATCCAGTACTATTTCCATGTACAAGATGAGTGATCCTTGTATAATTAAATTAACAATATGCATCCTTTATTTTATGGATCATCTTTCGAGTGGAAGTAATATGAGTACCTTTTATCCTTGTTACAGAAAATTGTACTCATGTGCTTATTTTTATATTTGTAAGCTTCAAACATGGTTCCATCCATAGAATGAACTATTACTACCATAGTAGTAGTTGACGTCTTCGTACAAGATAGGGATAGAGCCAAAAAATTAATCTTACGGAGGGGCATATATTGGGAGTGATGAAAATAAATTTTCTATTCATAAAATACTATAAGTTTTTTAAAAATATGACTACAAATAATAGAAAGAAATTACAAATCCAACAAGCATGGATTTCATCAACTATAGTTACAAATGAGTGGACATGTTAAGGAACAATGGTAAAAAAAAATTCAAAGTTGAACCTTGACATGTTATTTAAACAATATTGAAAATACAAATGGAAGTGCACATATCCATATACATTATGTACACAATAGATTTCCATGAGTAACTCCAAGTCTTGAAATAAAAAAGAAACAAGTAAAAAAATTGTCAAAGAAAAAGAGTAAATAAATATTACAAACTTCATAGTCAGATGAGAAAAATGAATGTGCCAATGACATGGGTTGGAAATAGAAGAGGCGCATGTTTGTAGTAGAATGCAGACTAATTGAATTCCATCTCTCACTATGATGGATTACTCTGAGACATAGTAGTTAAAGTTATATAGACTATAAATGAGATCTAAGTAAAAGTATATCATTTTGTTCTTTAGTATGTTAATGACATGGTATATCTGCACCAAAACTTTTAGCACAACTACACTTATTGAGAAAACATTTTTTTTCTAAGCAACCTAATATAGAATTTTTGGATGCCACAAAAACTATATTTGGGTAATGGACCGATTGTAGCAGTTAAAAGATGAAAAAGTTACTTCGATGATTATGTACCTTTGTGTGGCTAGTAAGGAATTATCCAGTATGAGTTTTTATAGATAACAAAATATCATTCGGTAATGCTCTCATAGATAACTCCTAACCAAGATATCATAGTCCGTTAGGCACTTGCTTGGTGAAGTCACTGCTACACGATTTACTACATCAACACTCATCTTGTATCAATGGCGGAAGGAGGGAGGGGTAAGTGGGGGCAGTGTTCCCCCACATGCAAGTAAATTCTATGAGTTCTTTAATGCCAAATCAAGATTTTGACTAGCACAAAACAAGCCTAACTGCTCTCTTAAAAAACAATTTGTAATTATCTTAACAACTTCATCCGATATCTCTACATCAAACCTAAAATCTCAATCAAATGGTTACAGGTTGACTGATTCTCTCACTCGTCTTGTGTGATGAACAAGAAACATTAAATGATGTACAACGATAAATCTGGTGGAATAGAATTGTTGGAGGTAGGAGACTATGAAGAGAGCATCCTTTTGGGTCTTCGTTACAAGTGTCAATGCTTAAATGAGTTTTTTCTTCTTCTTTGAATGCAACTATGTTACAACCCCAACTTTGCATATGTTTTCATAATTGAAATGTAATGATTTTTTTGAAGTGGGCTTAATTAAAAAGATTGTATGCTTTGCTTAAAACAATGGATTACTTTGCAAATATTCCTTTGGATAGGAGTTTCGTGATTCTTATTATTATGTTAATCCAATAAGGGATATAAAAGAGAAGTTCGGATAATCAAAAAAGATACAAGGTAATGGATATTAAGCAAAATATTTATGAGAAATACATGGAAATCTCTAGAAAGTGGCATTAATGGCCACAATGGAATAAATTTCGTTCATATGTGATTTCTAATAATAGAAATAGGAAAAAAGGAAAGGAAATGAAAGATAATGAGAAATCCTTGCAAAAAAAATATTCTTATAAAGAAATAAGAAAGATAATGAGAAATAATGGATGTAGATGCATCAAGAAGGATAATAAGTATCCTTAAAAAGGAATTTCGAAATATTAGAATTTCTTGGGATTCAGGGAGTCCCCATGGAGAAGAAGAAAGAGAAAATACAAAGTAAATAATCTGTCGGGGCCAATAAATCCATTTAAAGGAGTATTTTCTATGGAAAGGAAATATCTATCTTTTGGAAAGATATTCTTGAAAGTTTTCATATTAGGAATATCCTAAACATAGGATGTACATTTTGTCTAAGTTCTTCATATTAGTAGGGCACGAATATCCCTTGCCTCTTATTATGGAAGGAAACTCCATGCGATCAAAGTGGAAAGACCCCTTGGATCACGGCCTCTTCACCACCCTCGTAAGAACCCTAGGACACCACTGGAATTCTATATAAGAGACCACATGATAGAACCCTTGAGTGGTAGTCCCCATCATCCAAATCCTTCTCGAGTGCATGAGGAGCGTGCACGGCTAAACCAGCTTGATGCCTTTGCTAGCAGCGTTGGCCATCGACACTCTGCTCCTTACCGTGACGAGGATGGTAGACATGAGAGGACGCTGGCGAGGCAAATTCCCAAATCTTCTCACTTGACAGACACCCACTGGTGTGGAAGCGGAGACGATGCAACCCTGTGCTCACGTGGAGAAGGAAGGCGACCGACAGTCAGGGTTTGCACCCTCAACCTCCTTCCGGGCTGTGCCCTACCAAGCCATCGTGGAGGAATGAGCAGCATCGTAGGAGATGCGAGTGTAAGCTATCCCTCACCAGAAAGGAACAGGCTTGCAGTAACCTAGGCATCTGGCGGGATCATGCACGTACGTGAAGGAAGATGGGGCAGAGCGTTTGCAAACCTAGAAGTTACTGGGCCGTCCGGATGGCGGATGCACTAGCCGGTTGAGTTCGTGGTGCCGGTCGAAGCCTGACCAGTGTCTGGAAACCTGTAGCATATGCACCTAGGGACTCATTTGCACAAGGGAGAAGCTCGAGAGGGTGCTCATCCACCATCGGTAGGTCTGGAGCTCAGCCAGCCTCATCGGGGTGTCTCCTAGCCATGACCCCACGTACGATAGAAGCATCAGGTTGAAAGCATGGAACCTGTAGCCACGGGGAGGATGGGCATCGAGGAGAGCAATGATAGAAGCAGTAAGGAGGAGATTTGAGGGAGGCACCCTCGGCTCAGACTCCACAGAGCACTGTAGCGCTGAAGGCGCCGCTGGGTTTTTCCGCTGCTTCTTTCATGAGGTTAGGGACGGATCCAGGTTAAAAGACTTGGATACCCCCGACTGATGCATTTAAGTAAATAGGTATTTTGGTCTTTTTGTTATCTAACTTATAGGGGCCACTAAGTTTATATTTAAAATAATTAGGTTCCTAACTTGTTAGCATTGCATTGGGCCATTCAGAGATTACTTTGTTTTAAATCTAATAAATTAATGGTATCTCGGTTGGGGACATATAATATATGAAAATTGATCAGGAGAACATGTAGAATCTAAATAAAATATGTTTGAGACCTAAATATGATCCTTATTATAAATGTAGTGCAAAGAAGGATTTAAGTGATGAATGATGCTTAAAACCCTAGTTTTGGGTATTAAGACGTTGAAAATGTTAAAAGACTTTCTTTTATGATATTATATGTTCTTGTTGAACATGATGATGATAAATGTAGTCATGATAATAATGACAAGGTATTTAGGATCTCTAATGGAGATAATCTTTAATGTGTTGAATTAGGGCTAAAGATTTTAACTTGCTATGTTGTTAATGAACATATTCGATCTAAGTGATCTTAATGAGAGGATAAGACGATTTTAGTAACTAGGGTTCCCCTAATGTTAAATATGTGATGGAAATAGGGTTAATGCCCTTATTCCTTATCCAAAATCTAAACCCTAAATTAGGACCGAGTAGGGTCTAATGTATTTAATATGTTTAGTGACACTTTAGAATTTACGTAATGCATATTATATGATGATTGCTTGATTTACTTACTTTCTTGGACAATATGCTTGAAGTATGATTGAATAATCTACATTACAAAGGTATGTGGTTACGTTTATGATTAACCTCCTTAGTTTCACAGAGATTCCCAGAGATTTTATCGGTTGTTTGAAATAAACTGCTTGGATGATTTTATTTCATGCAACTATAAAGTGACTATGATTATCACTATAAATGTATATGTATATAACTGGCTTAGATTCGGATCCTCCTATGTGGCTTTGCAAATGCTAAAAAGGGTAACCTAGAGTAAGGTCTAGGCTATAATGAGTTAGAAATTGGGCTACCCACGTGTAGTGCCATGAGACTCTATAACACACCATGAGTTAAGGAGTGGGCTACCTACAGGTAGTACCATGTGACTCAACCCTAGAAATTGATTCACCTATTAGGTAGGATCATGAGGGGTTTAATGGGGATCTATCATAAGGAAGGTAGCATCTAGGTCCACTGCAGGGGCAACGTAGAGGATAGGATATGTGTGGATCGCGTAGTTATATTTAAAATGTAAAGTTGTTTGTTAAACTATAATTGAGTGCAATATGTTGTTATGGTTAATTGCACGATTAGTGTTTCCCCCCACATACCAGCATAATTCATTTATCTTGACCAACGTTTTGTTTGTCGGCATTTTAGGTTCAAGTGAAAAGAACAAATAGTAAAGTGGCATATTTGGAACTAAACGAGAATTAATGATCAAGGAGGATTAGTTAGAATATTCTCTCATATGGATGGACGTTTAGTAATCCAAGTTTTTCAAAGGTATGCAAAAAATGTTAATTTTTATTATAGCCTTTCAGTTTAGTTTGGTAGAATTTGATAATTATTATTAATTAATTGTCGAACCTTTGATCCAGAAATGGGGACAACGACTTTGACCTCTTAGTCTCCCTTAATTGGGGGTTACTGGGAGGCGGGGTTGTTACATTTGGTATCAGAGCATATGTTCCTCATTTAATCTTTAATAATTATTAAATTTTACAAACTCTGTAGAACTGAACGGAGTTATTAGGGGATTTTTTGAAAGACAGAGGTGTCTAGAAAAGGATCACGTCCGGGGGCTGGCAACATTTTCCTTCGCACCGCTAATCAGAATATGAGGACTCCCAGATTAGTGTGACGGCCTGGACAATGTCTCAGGATTTGACTCGAAATAAGATACCTTTAGGACTCTCTCATCTTGTTCATCCCTTCTCCACTCAAATGTTGTTAAGGACATTAAGGATTAGGGTTTTCTCTCTTTTTCTCACCCTATTGAGGTATGGGTAAGGTTGATAAGGTCTAAGGAATCCTCCACCAAATTAATGAAAAGCATATAAATATGATGTCATGGACATAAGCTTAATAGATTAAGCGTAAACTAAAGAATAGATGCATGCTTAGGTCGTATGACATAAGTTGTCATGTCCTTAGGAGAGACCTGAGGCTAGACCTTCTTGTCAGGAGGATAAGTAAAGAGAGTTAGTCTTGGAGGTAGAGACCTCCATCATAATTAGAGACCTGACACATCCTCTGAGGATGATGCTAACCCTAACCCTAAGTGGTGTTAGAGAGAGAGAGAGTGATTGCATGATGACATGATGTCATTATAGACCAGGTGTGAGGGTGGACATGTTTTTGGATGCCCATATGAGCCATGAGAAGTTGGATGACCTAGTACCTTGGCGACTCAACCCTGGGAAGGGTCGTGCATGTTAGAGTAAAGGATAGCTCCTTCATTGATGAGGTTAGGGAAGAACCTATGGAAATCCCATGAGCTTATATAAGTGTGGCATAGTAGGCACCCAGAATACGTCAGTAGTGCTGACATTAGGCTAAAACCCTGGCCAATAGAGTATGATGGATAGCTTACGAGATGAGCATAGAGGGTTATGGATAACCTTGAGCAAACATAAGCTTGAGCATAGGCTTCACCATGTATGGGTATGCTTGTAAGCTTGACCCACCTTCATGGAAAGAGAACCTATGGTAGTGAAGTTGGTTGTAGGGTTATCTCTAGAGAGAGAGAGCAGGACCCCCAAGCAAGAAGGTTAGAAGTCTAGACTCCGAGATATGAGAAACCAAACCTTAGAGAGAGGATGAGTCTACTGGTACCTCTGTACCTATGGTATAGATGAGAAGAAGAGTTCCTTAGACCTAGAGAGGTTTAGCAACAGGTTGTGAGGCTTTGTACCTTGTTGATTGTCCTTGAGGAGGACTCAACTCTGAAGTGTTTCTCGAGTAGAAGGATGACAGGAAGTGTATGTCATACCTTGTACATGTTTGGTTCATGGTTAAGAGGTTGAGTAGACAGTTGGACATCAGAGAAGTGAACCTAGGGTTCCTAGGCCTAAGTGGGGAAGTGGTATACCTAATGCTCATGATGAGATTTGAGTTTCTATAGAATCTAGCATGGTACTCCTCATGATTAGAGGAAAGGGAAAACCCTTGAGACAAAGGTATGTTTGATGAACCCCTCACAGCTAAGTTGGTGACATGGGAAGGTATGTTCTTGGTCCAATGATGAGGAAAGAGAATACATATGACCAAGCATGGTTTAGAAGGTGGTCTGCTTGTGCCTTAGTATCTTGCTAGAGTTAAGCATGCTCATGTGATGTAAACCCTAAGGATGTTTGTGACCTTGTTGTCAAGAGTTGTAGTTTCCTCCCATCCTGGGAGAGGGACCCTTTGGTAGGGTGTATACCAGTTTTGTGGGTTTCGAGGAAACCTAAGGAGGTCTCATAGGATCTGGAGAAGCTAAGTGAAAATTACATGGTATGAGAATGAACATGTAGACCCATAGATAACCATCTCTAAGTGCATATGGATGTGTTACCATGGAGGTAACTAGTATGGGGGCCTGATCAAGGTAGGCATGTCGCCATGACCCCTATGAAAGGACGAAAGTCTGCCCATGAATGCAGAGAGAGCTGATGAAGGCTTGGGTAAGGTTCTAAGTTGAACATGTACTATGTTAGAATCCAAAGTCTATCCTCGGGTCAGGTAGGGATAAAACCGATGGAAGTAGGAGTTGCCTAATTCCCTAGTTGCACATGACCATAGGGTCGGGAGGTAACAACTATCATTATCTGAGGGCCATGAGTTAGGAGATTGATCACCTTCATGAACTCATGAGACCCAAAAGGGAAGATGATTAGGACACTCTCTAGATGCATAAGGGAAGAGGGATGACCCCAAAAGTGTCAGTATCCTATAGACCTAGAGGAGATAACCAAGGAATGTGTGTGGACCCAAGTAAGTTCGAGACCATTTTTCCATGGAAGTAATTTTGATATCAAGATGATTGTGATATAGAGGCGTAAGTTGTACATTTCAACTTAGATTTAAAGGTGTACTGGCAAGGTGGGATGTACCATCTCTACTCTTGGAACATGAAGAACTCTATATTTGGACTTCAGCCAAATGCTTATTTCCTCTTGTTATGGGAGTGAGAGATAGGACAGTACGCATGCCCTACACCAAGGATAAAGATGATGTGAGTTGGAACGTTGCCATGAGATATGAGGACAGAGATGATAACATACCCTGGTGGAGCACATGATACATGGATGGTTTACAAACATTAAGACAAATAAGGTAGTCATCTTATGAGGATGCTTTTATCATCAGCTATGAGTTATACAAGTTTGAGTTTGAAAAACCAAGATAATAAACTTAGATTTTTCTTGATGAAGATAGACTTAGAGATGAGATGAGATAATAAGTGGAGGTGTATGTCCTCAACTTTACCTAATACCTAAGGATGTGAAGTGGTAATGGATGCTTTGGATGAGATACAACTGCCTAATTTAGATGGAGGCTAGAAGAGGTTGTTAGGTTGACCCTCAGTTGGAAAAGAGATAAGCTTGGCTAACACTCAGATGTAACAATATTGGTTGATCAAGTTAATGGTTGTTTGGTTAGCCAGCCTAGGGCTTATCATGATAAAAGGATGGTTGTAGAACCTCAGATGCACTTCTCTGGAGAAAAAGGGAGGTGAAACCCCAACTAGAGTGGTTTAGGGTTTCTGAGGAATCAATCTTGAGGAATCATGACATGCAGGAGATCATGATACACCTTGGTACTACAAGGATAGTATGTGACAGTAGTACTTTGGATGCCTAAGATGAAGTTGCATGTGGTATGATTGCCATGCAATCCAGGAGGTGAAGGACGAACACCAGTAACCTAGTGTATCGATGTAGGGGATAAAAAAAAGTCCCTGAGAGGGAATGGGAGTTCATCACTATGGATGTCATGGTAAGTCTACCCTAGACCAAGACATGTCAAGATGCAATATGGGTTATGGTGGATCGCCTCACCTAGATGACATGAAAGAGAAAGAGTATTGTCAAGGGACAGATCTGGTTGAACTACATATGAGGGAGGTGGTTCAACTACACCATGATGCGAGTTCAAAGGTTCTTGAGTATAACCTAAAGATTTACTTCTAGGAGGTGGAAGTAGATACATGAAGAACTTGATTATAGTACAATTTATCACCCTAGATAATGGTTAGTACGATCCAGACTAGAGGGTCTGATGAGAGCATGTGTGCTCATTCAGGGTGATACATGGAGACAGTTCTTGTCTACGGTAAGATACGATGAAAACCACCATAGCCAGTATCGAGATGTTAAGAAGCTCTGCAAGGGAGGTTGTGTCGGTCACCACTTCATTGAGATGATGTTGGTGAAGGGACCTCACAAAGGTCACGAAAAGACCACAGTGTGTGCAGATGAAGTCACTTTGATCGTGCAGTGGCTGAAAGGAGCCCAGGGACAACATGAGTCGTAGGTTGATTCAATGTAGACTGACATAAATTTCACTGTGGGAGAATACATGATATAAAAAACCGACCCCTTTGAGCTATAGCTGAGACAGATAAGTCCCTGATACCTGGGCCCATTTGAAATGGATTGGTGGAGAAGGTTATGTTTGACCTTACTCCTCAGGATAAAGTAATGTGTGATGAGCTCCATGTGTCCAATTTAGAGCACTATGTGAGGTACCCAGGCCATGTGCTGAGCAATGAACCTAGTGAGCCCCAAGGGAGGCTGAAATGACCTGAGTCACCTATGAGGTTTATAGATGCCAAGATGAAAGAACTCAGAGAAAAGAATATGTGATGATAAAGGTTCTTTGGAAGCACTATGGATAGGGTAAAGCTGCATAGGGGCCAATGATGGACATAGAAAAGTCTAATCCTAATTTGTGGTATGCTTGATAGAATTTTGAGGACAAAATTCTTATAAGAGGGGAAGGATGTTACAGCCCCAATTTTGCATATGTTTTCATCATTGAAATGTAATGATTTTTTGAAGTTGGCTTAATTAAAAAGATTGTATGCTTTGCTTAAAACAATGGATTACTTTACAAATATTCCTTTGGATAGGGGTTTTGTGATTCTTAATATTATGTTAATCTAATAAGGGATATAAAAGAAAAGTCCATATAATCGAAAAAGATACAAGGTAATGGATATTAAGCAAAATATTTATGAGAAATACATGGCAATCTCTAGAAAGTGTCATTAATAGCCACAATGGAAAAAATTTCGTTCATATGTGATTTCTAATCATAGAAATAGGAAAAAAGGAAAGGAAATGAAAGATAATGAGAAATCCTTGCAAAAAAATATTCTTATAAAGAAATAAGAAAGATAATGATAAATAATGGATGTAGATGCATCTAGAAGGATAATAAGTATCCTTAAAAAGGAATTTCGAAATATTAGAATTTCTTGGGATTCAAGGAGTCCCCATGGAGAAGAAGAAAGAGAAAATACAAAGTAAATAATTTGTCGGGACCAATAAATCCATTTAAAGGAGTATTTTCTACAGAAAGGAAATATCTATCTTTTGGAAATATATTCTTGAAAGTTTTCATATTAGGAATATCCTAAACATAGGATGTACGTTTTGTCTAAGTTCTCCATATTAGTAGGGCACGAATATCCCTTACCTCTTATTATGGAAGGAAACTCCATGCGATAAAAGTGGAAAGACCCCTTGGCTCACCACCTCTTCACCACCCTCGTAAGAACCCTAGGACACCACTGGAATTCTATATAAGATACCACATGATAGAACCCCTGAGTGGTAGTCCCCATCATCTAAATCCTTCTCGAGTGCATGAAGAGTGTGCACGGCTAAACCAGATTGATGCCTTTGCTAGCAGCATTGGCCATTGACACTCTATTCCTTACCTGACGAGGATGGTAGACGTGAGAGGACACTGGCGAGGCGAATTCCCAAATCTTCTCACTTGACAGACACCCACTGGTGTGGAAGTGGAGATTATGCAACCATGTGCTCACGTGGAGAAGGAAGGCCACTGACAATCAAGGTTTACACACTCAACCTCCTGTCAGGTCGTGCCCCTGCCAAGCCATCATGGAGGAACGAGAAGCGTCATAGGAGATGCGAGTGTAAGCTATCCCTCACCAGAAAGGTATAGGCTTGCGGTAACCTAGGCATTCGATGGGATCATGCATGTACATGAAGGAAGAAGGGGCAGAGAGTTCGTGAACCTAGTGGTTACTGGGCCGTCCAGATGGCGGCTGCACTGGCCGGTTGAGTTTGTGGTGCCGTTCGAAGCCTGACCAGTGTCTGGAAACCTATAGCGTATGCACCCCAGGACTCGTTTGTGCAAGGGAGAAGCTTGAGAGGGTGCTCATCCACCATCGGTAGGTCTGGATCTCAGCCAGCCTCATCGGGGTGTCTCCTAGCCATGGCCCCACATACGATAGAAGCATCAGGTTGAAAGCATGGAACCTGCAGCCATGGGGAGGCTGGGCATCGAGGAGAGCACCGATAGAAGTGACAAGGAGGAGATTTGAGGGAGGCACCCTCGACTCAGACTCCACAGAGCACCACAGTGCCGAAGGCACCGTTGGGTTCGTCTGCTACTTCTTTCACGAGGTTAGGGACAGATCCAGGTTAAAAGACTTGGATACCCCCGACTGATGCATGTAAGTAAATAGGTATGTTGGTCTTTTTCTTATCTAACTTATAGGGGCCGCTGGGTTTATATTTAAAATAATTAGGTTGCTAATGTGTTAGCACTGCATTGACCCATTCAGAGATTACTTTGTTTTAAATCTAATAAATTAATGGTAGCTTGATTGGGGACATATAATATATGAAAATTGATCGGGAGAACATGTAGAATCTAAATAAAATATGTTTGAGACCTAAATATGATCCCTATTATAAATGTAGTGAAAAGAAGGATTTAAGTGATGAATGATGCTTAAAACCCTAGTTTTGGGTATTAATACGTTGAAAATGTTAAAAGACTTTCTTTTATGATATTATATGTTCTTATTGAACATGATGATGATAAATGTAGTCATGATAATAATGACAAGGTATTTAGGATCTCTAATGGAGATAGTCTTTAATGTGTGGAATTAGGGCTAAAGATTTTAACCTGCTATGTTGTTAATGAACATATTCGATCTAAGTGATCTTAATGAGAGGATAAGACAGTTTTAGTAACTAGGGTTCACCTAATGTTAAATATGTGATGGAAATAGGGTTAATGCCCTTATTCCTTATCCAAAACCTAAACCCTAAATTAGGACCGAGTAGGGTCTAATGTATTTAATATGTTTAGTGACACTTTAGAATTTACGTAATGCAGATTATATGATGATTTCTTGATTTACTTGCTTATTTGGAGAATATGCTTGAATTCTTAAACATCTTATCTTATCTTTTCAATTAAATGTTGGCTATATTGTTAGTAACTTTTTTTAATTTGGTCTTGGGTAAATATGACATGACCACCCTTTCCTTTGTAGTCATCATTTGGGGTGATTGTAGGGGATGGATTTATTATATAATGAACAAGATCAATAAGTGATTAAGGACTCTACAGGCACAAAATCTCAAGTATAGAATAGGAGCATGGGTGGTAACATTTGTATGAAGCCTAATAGGTCCTATTTATAATTGAGGGTGCCTACTATCCAGTAGAGCTATTTATAATGAATTATAGACATTTTGGGGAATGATACAATATCCCAATGGATATAGTTTCACTTTTATCCCTCTGTAATGGAGAAATTTCAGTTTATAAAAAGCATTTGATATAGTTTCGTCAGCTGAATTTAGGGTGTCAATTCTCAGTTGATGGCACTAGTAGACAAAATTACATAGGTGTACAATTTGTATGTCCAAAGTTTCAAATGATGGACATATTATATTTGGTCTTTTGTTCATCATACAAGTTATGTGACGAAATAAACTCCTTAAGTGTGGTAATAATATAAACATAGTATAGTGTCATTAGTAGAGTTTCCTCAGAGCAAACTCAGTCGACGACAATTATGGTTTGTCATTTTTTAATTAATTATATTTGAAATATCTATTCTACTTAGATTGTATATTTGAGATTAATTATGAGTCTTACAATCACTACAAATGATTTAATAAAAAAAATAAGTTTTTTAGCTATTCTTGAATATAAGAACTTTGAGTTGTATGACTTGATATTCACCATTTGGGTTAGGGAAGTTGATTTATTTGATTGTGTCTACCAACCTTGATGATTTCAATATAAGTATCAGATACATATAAATGGAATTTTGAAGTCATGATCAAAATATGGGTAGTATACAACTATCAAGTCAACATTCTCCTCTTTTATGAAGATGCAAACCATTCTGAAACATCTTAAAGAAACAAGACTATGATTATTTTATCTTTGAATTTTACGGGAGAATACATATTTAGTAAACAATCTTTTACATAATCCATAATTATCTAACATCTTTGTTTATCCCTCAAAAATACAACACAATGGATAAAGGAATGTGTATCTTACATGTAAGTTTCTCTCACAAATGCATTCATATATAAACGACCTCAAAAATATGTAATTTGAGAATTATTTGTAATTCTAGGAATTTCTCCCCTATGTCATGTCAAAACATGTGGGGGTATAAGATCATAGATAGGGTTCATTTGATTCAATTATTCAAACCAAAAAATTAAAAAACATGCAATTCTACAAGTCATAATCAAAATGTACACACACTAGACTCAAACTTGAATGAGTATCATTAAGAATGATTATTTGTGTACATTGATATAATATAGGGTACAATATGAAGAGAAGGAAATCATACACCAATACAACATAAAATATGAAATGAGGATTGATGCATAGCTTCCAAATATAAGTTCCCTATATAGTAAGCCTCAAAATATAAGTTCCCTATATAGTACATTGTTATATCAAAATATACAAATACATCAGACATTATAAACATTAGACCTAATAGGAATTAACAAGATCATAGTCTAATTCATCTCCTTCACTGTGAGGAGTGAGAAATCAATATGGAGACCTTTAGAAGCATCCTCCATAGGGTCATCTATGTTTTTATAGTATATACAGAATGGTGACTCCCTCCACCATTCATCTAACTTTTTGTAGTAAATACAGAATGGAGTCACAACTAGGATAGGATGGCATGGGTGAAGGTGCAAGATGGGTGGGTTGGGTGGGAGGGGTGCATTGGAGGAGGAGAGGGAGGATGAGGAAATAGGGGTGGACATAGAGGTCTTGGTGTCCAAAAGGGGTTTATTATGTGGAGGTCTCGCGAATGCACAATCCCTCTATGTCGTGTTGTGTATTTCATCCACTAAAGAGAGACTTGTCAGTGTGATGTTGGAATACTCCACAAATTAGGATAGGGTAAGACTGGTGGGTCTTTTGAGTGTTTTACTCCAAGACAAAGAAAGTCATGCAATGTAGGATATATCTATACCACTTCATCTGGATTCCCTTCATAAGACAATCGACAATCACAATCATATTTTTAGAAATATCCATCTAATATTTCTTGGAATGGACATTTTTATTGACAATTAGGGCTAAGATTCTTTCTTGAGGGTGAAGGGTGTTAGAAATCATGGAGGCAACAACTGTAGAAAAACAAAACAAAAAATATCCACATTTCCAAAAAGTAGATCTCTCAACAACTGTGTATCAAGAAAAAAGGTGTGTTTGGTATACCTTGTCGTGTGCAAGTCCACTGATGTCCTCATGTGATGGTGTGAATCTCTCATGACAGTGCACTAAAGATCCTCAAAGATGTCGTCCAAACATAATCACATGTGCATGTGTCTCTGCGTAGTCCACAAGGATGACGGGAACCCCGCATCTTACTTCCTGAGGTAGCAGGAAGGAGAAGCATCTCTTTGGTGATGTGCTACATCATGGTCATTCTCCTTCTCTCTCTCTCTCTCTCTCTCTCTCTCTCTCTCTCTGTGTGTGTGTGTGTGTGTGTGTGTGTGTCTCTCTTGAGGATGATGACCTCTAGGTTTCATGTGCAAGGGTGTGTATATATGGCATGGTCGTCATGTCCCTTTGAATAGGAGAGGTAAGGAAGTAGGGTTTCAAAAACCCTAGGAAATGAAAAGGTAGTGGTTGCATCTAAAATGGCCTTCTCGTGGGCAGAAAAACATTCATTCAGACTATTTTGCAATTATGTCAATCATTAATATTGCTACTAATCAAAATAATTTATTATCTCATTAATTTATTGGTTAATCACATTAATCAATTATCTAATTTTTAGTCACTTTATTGGTGACTCCAACCAATCACTCAGGATTAGCAGGTTGGCTCATCACATGAGTTGATAAATTCAGGTCCAATTAATCAGCTTAAACCTTTTATCCAGTTGTCTTGGATTTAATTTCATTGTTTTTCTAGTTGATTACCTAAAAATTTTAGTAATTAGTATAACTTGTAACATTTCCAATCATGACCATATTATACATCTATTCCAATGCACCCTATGTGTGTGACCTTATAGACTCCATATTACATTGGTAGTGATGTACAAAATCAAACTGAGACCTCCTAAGCAATAATTAGTATCTAGCAAGACTTCATTTCCATCCAAGTGATTGAATAAGTTGGTGAACAACTTTAACCTAATATCATGAGAAGTTTTATAGTGATTGTATAATCCCTTTGTCTCTGATATCCATATTGAAACCAAGGCATAGAAATATCATCCTCTTAATTGTTTAATATTTGTTTCTTGATATAGAGTATACTATTTGAGATACACGTGAGCTCAGTATCATATACCAATTCATGTCATCATGGACATGAATTTTAGTAGTCTCACTCATCAAGTTGGCATGATATCACTCCAAAAGGAGGGACAAATTCCATTTATGTTAGTCATAGTGATCCTCATATTTCATAGTATACCAAAACCCTACTTGTATGGTAACCCTTATTCAAGTCATGTTGAGTTATAGACTTCGAATATGGGTAGTTAGATTATAAATAGAAGCTCTCCCTTCCCTTTAGGTTCCCTTTTCCTTTTGAGTGATTAGTGGGAAAGGCAGGGGCACATGATAGGAAGAGGGCGAGGGAGAGGGTGATTTTCTGGTAGCGGAAGGGGTGATGTAAATAGCAAAGATTTGTAGGTGATGGATGTGTTGTCTCTACCTAGTCCTGGAGTGGTTGGTGGCAAGGTGCGGTCAGTGATTCCCATCCTTGAAGCCTCTACAGAGTAGGATCAATCTGTGCAAGAGAAGACTAGGGCGGAACCTGATCTTGGATCCTCTTATTCTCTGGAACCTCACAATCATGTAGCTAATTCCTCTCCACATCTGGAAGTGTTGTCCACTCAGGGTGGCCATTGGATTATGAAATCACATCAAGATTGGACTGAAGTTGAAATCCTCACTATTCTTTATGTGGAATGGGTCATGAAGAACATCATTAAATTTTTTGATATGACTAGATACAAAGCTGAGTTGTGGTCTTGGGATGGTCATTTATCAATTTGGTTCACCAATAGGAAGCCTTTTGGTCACCTTCTAGTAGTCTATATTTGAAGGCATTGGCATCCAAGCATTAGCTTTGTTATTGTCATGGAAGAAAGGGAAGGCTTCATTGTTCAGTTGCCAATGGTTAAGGAAAAATAGAGGATCCTGGGCATGGCACCATAGATGATGGATGGGATCTGTGTCATTATTCACAAGTGGTCCCTTAGTTCTCTTCTCTCCCCACTTTTGTTCCCATCCGTCTCTATTTGGATTAGGATGGAGAATCCTAGAGTTCCTTGGATGGATGACACTATTGAAAGAGTGGTGAGTATAGTTGGTCGTCGGCTTGATTTTGAAGACTCTATTATGTCTACATGTTGCCTTGGCGAGGCAAAATCCCTATATAGATATTCTATCTACCTTATCATTTCCTAAAGTCATTTCTACTTTGATATATGGTGATCTAATCTCCCTAAAGTTGGAGTATGTATCTAAGCCTAATCATTGTGTAGGTTGCAATCTTTTTGGGCATAGGTTTGTCTATGTCCCCAAAGTAATAGGGGAAATGATGTAGGGGTTTGATGTTATGTCTGGGAAGTAGAAGGAAGGTGTTCATAGGAATGCTAAAGGTAAGAATATGTGGAAGTATGGTTGTATTGAGTATTCCTATTCATCGTTGTTGAAGGTAGATGGTTTGGAGTTCGAATTTCAAAAGGTCTCTATGTATGTAGAAGAAGAGGAAGATGTGGGTCATAAAGGCTATCGAATGAGCCAGTGAAAGCTTCAGGTCTTGTTTTAGTGACATAAAAATCTTCACATGTGATAGGATATAGGCCTGAGGTGGTTCCAGATTGTGCTCAACATTTAATGCACAATGGCAATAGTTCTCCCAGTCTTCTATTGGTCAGTAGTAGTCTAGGTAAGGAAAACAATGATGTTCATGCCTTTGTTCTAGCTGGTGTCTAAAATTTAGGGATACAATAAAGTCAGTATGGGAAAGAGCATGTTATGTATGTTGTTTTAGGGAATGATGCAGTGACGGCTCTAACATCTTGGAAGTATTGATCTGTTGACTCAAGGTCAATTAGGTCAATGTTGACTCACGTCTAAATTGACTAAACCCGTGTTTTGATGATGACTAACCATTCCACATATTGGTGTTTAATGTCTCTACTTGAGTGATTTCAGATTAGGTATAGACACACTCCAAATGCCCCAATTTGTTCATATCAAATTGGAGAAAAGACAAGTCAAAGTCATACAAGTGCACGTTTTTGTAATATGATGTATATCCATTAGAAACATGTTGTAAATCACTTGTAATGATTGTATGACTTGTAATTAAGCTTAGAAAAATATCAGGAGCACTTAGATCGAATATTAGAGCACTTTAGATGCAACTTTGAAAATTGATTATAGGCACTTTGTCGGTCGAGTTTCCCAGCCTGAAAACTCGACCGATCATCCTTGATCAATTTTCTGGAGATTGCATCGGTCGAGTTGTGTTTACACAAAACTCGACCGATGGAGTAATTGACCAAATCGATTTTCATTGGTTGGTCGAGTTTCCTCTGGACAAACTCGACCGATGGTCTGAATATCGGCTTTGTCTTTTACTCTATCGGTCGAGTTACACTCATAGAAACTCGACCGATTGCACTGTACGGAAAAGTGTAGAAAAGTGCTTCTAGCCATTGTGGAGTTGCAACAAGTGAAAATATATTCGTTGCAAGCCACAAAATGGCTAGTTTTCATTCACAAGTGTTCCCAAAGGCTAAGAGGCATCCCCAGCTATAAATAGGACCCCTTGGGATTTATTCCAAGGTTGAGCATTCATTGCAAACTCTATGTGAGGCTCCTATTCTATATTTGAGTGCTTCCTACAGCCTCCTATCTCTCTCTAAGCTTAATCACTTGCTACATCCATTAGAGTGAGTAGGAAATCTATAAGAGAGCTAGTCCTATATGTATATCTTGTGAGGCTCTCACTTCCACAACCTCTCCATCTCTCATTTGTAATCATGAAGATGAAGGTTCTCTCTCTTGTCTAAGAGAGGTGAAGAAGAACAAGGGAAGGAGTCCCTTGGTGAAGATAAAGGCTGAAGACTTGGAGCAAGAGTGGGTAAGTCCTTGGTGAAGGCAGAAGACTCCTTGCTCAAGTGGGTAAGTCCTTGGTGGAAGCTTCTCCGAGTGAAGGTGAAGTCAAAGGCGGAAGATCCAAGAAGAGTGGATAATTCCTACAAGGCTGAAGACTTGTGCAAGAGTGGGTAAGTCCTTGGAGAAGGCCGAAGACTCTTGCAAAGTGGGTAAGTCTTTGGTAAGGTTGAAGACTCTTTGTATTGGATAGGTAAGTCCTTTGTTGGTCATGTATTGTATATCTTATGAATGAATATAGGAGTGTAATAGTTTGGAAGTCCTAGAGATTGACCTCTCTAGGCAAGTGGACTGACACACTTCTAGTTTGAAGTGTAGAACCACTCTAAATAGGTTGTCTAATTGGTGCATGTTCAATCTCTCTCTCCCTTGCTATGTATGTTTTATTTGCACACAAATTTGCTATTTAGCAACTTTATCTTGTGATATATCTTGAAGGTTTAATGAATTTTGTTTAAGTGCTTTCAGCTCTATTCACCCCCCTCTAGAGCATCTAATCACCCATCTAGGATCTAACAATTGGTATCAGAGCGGGTCTTCTCCAAGCATACTTCCACAAGTAGGAGAATATGGGTGATTATGAAGATGGGAAACCTTCAAAGAGAGCAATAGAAGGAAACAAAAGAAAAAAAAAGGGGATCACAAAGGCTCCATCAATAAATGAAAGCACTAGTGGAAGATCTAGTGAATGTGAAGATGGAAGATGCCATTGCGCCCTCATGACAAGCTCAATTGAAGATTTAAATGAGGTAAATTCAAGTATTGAGATTCAAACAAATGCTTATCTTAGTCAACTAAATGCTCTTAAATTTGTGAATTCTAGCTTGCTTGATAAGATTAAGTTTTTAGAATCTCAACCTTCTATGACTATTTCATATATAGATCTTGCTACTACTATTGTTTCTCTCTCTATTGCTTCTTATGCTCTTAAATGTGCTTATGAGAGTCAAGAGCTTACTTTGCAAGGAATAGAATGTGTAGATAAAGTTTATCCTTCAAAGATTACATGTCTTGTATATGAACTTGCTTCCTTGCATAGTAGTGTAATTGATGTTGACCCTCATACTATCTTTTCTTATAGAGAGAAAGTTTTTGATGCTCTATCTTGTGATAAAGATTCTTATATGACTAAAGATGTTTGCTTAGAAATCTATCTTGTGTGTGCTAGAGATGATATGAATCTATTGTGTTTTACCTTTACTTCTCTTATGCATGACAATCATAGTTTGAGATCTTCTTTGCAAAGATTCTTTGGTGATAAAAAGAATCTTAATCAAATCCTAGACCATACTACCAAACAAATGGGTAGAGATGGCATTGGACTTGACTGTAGCCAAAGGAACAACAAAGACAAAGGACCTTCAATTTTCAATGAAGAATCCTCCAGTTCCAAGGCTACGGGTACTTGTAATTATTGCAAAGAAATTGGTCATTATTCTACTTGTTGTCCTTTTAGGAAAGCACCCAAGAGAAATAGGACTTGGGTTGCTAAAATAACCCCTCCGGACCCAAAAATATGATTGGGGACCATTTCATCTTTCTTCTTGTAGGTACTTGCAAACGGATTGACTTGAGCTATTGAATTGCAAATTGACTTGTCAATTCACATAAAAGAAAAAAGGTGAGATGTGTAGAGGGTGACAACAAGTGGAAAAAGCAATGGTAAGCACAAAGGTAAAGGTTTTATTGCTTACAACCATTTCTAACTTGTTTTTGTCAAGTTAGTGTGCACTATACATATGGTTTTTGAGTCAAAAGTGGCATTTTGTGATTCTCTTCACACTCTTTCTCAAAAACTGTTTCTAATGCTTCTATAGTGCATTATTAACTTGCTTAGACATGTTTGGATATGGTTTGTATATTTAGCATGCCTTTGAATATGTTTTTATGAAATATATGTGCTTTTTTTACAGCTGGTATGTCGTTCGAGTTTACCCTGTTTGAAACTCGACTGATAGTTACCTATGGGTGTTGCCAATAGCTGTCA
The DNA here is from genome assembly GCA_963693085.1 of Alisma plantago-aquatica. Lineage (NCBI taxonomy): Eukaryota > Viridiplantae > Streptophyta > Magnoliopsida > Alismatales > Alismataceae > Alisma > Alisma plantago-aquatica. Next base: position 157,766,754 of record OY856413.1, read on the forward strand.
TCGGTCGAGTTGTCAATGCACAGAACTCGACCGATAACACTGTGCACAGAATATACTTTTGGCTTATTGAATGAGAATTTCCCTCTCAACTAGATTTTCTCAACCAATAGCCTTATTCTTTGGCACTCTCATTTGGTACATTTATATATGCATATTGCCATGTTTTAAATTTCCTATCTTGCTTACAACTCTATCTCTCTAATTGCTCTAAATTGGTATATATATATCTTGCAATTACTTGCTTTGAGTTGTTTTGTAGGTTTTGATGATGATCTCTTTGGATCTCTTGGTTGTGTCTAAAATTTGCTTCCATTGTGCTCTAACTTGCTACATCTATCTAGGTGTATATCTTGTTCTGATACAACCATGAGGTTCTTAGGGGTAATCATCTTATGGTAAGGATGCATATCTTGTGAGTTATATCCTTTCATGCGTCTAAAATTGCATATCTCTTTGTTTGGATATATCTCTACATCTACTCATAGCTTGCTTTATCTTGTGTATCTTTTGGTATCTCTTGCTATGATCTAGATCCTACTAGTAGTCCTAACTTGTGATATCATCTACTAGTAGTTCATATACATGTAGTTCTAACCTTGTTCATGATTGACATCTTTGCTAATATATATGTTGTGCTTGCATCTTGTCTCATACATGCTCAAGATTGTTCCTTGAATTGCAGATCTACTATCTTGAGTTGCTTGCATAACATTGTGATGCATGGTACATTTTTTTTTTGAGAGGGGGACGGAGAACCCTATGATTGGGGTTCCCTGTTTCTATTACTGCAAAAACAAATCACTGTCTACAAGATGTTGTAAGCTTAAAGGGAAATGACTCAATAAAGAAAACCTAGCTGCACGCCCCCGACGGACCATATTGGCCACCTCATGGGCTACTCTATTATACCTACGATTAACATGAAGAAGACTACAGAAAGAAAACTGATTAACTAGATCTTTGATATCCTCCGCAAGCGACCCTATGTAGTCCCGCCGTTCTTTCTTGCTGGTGGATGCACGGATAGCCTCCAAGGAGTCCGCCTCAACCTCAATGGCATCGTAACCCTTCACCTTTGCCCACTGCAGCGCGCCTCTAATGGCTAGCAATTCCGACGTAGTGACATCTGTCCCGACGCTGGCTTTCTCCCCCGCGACCTCGACTAGGCTCCCCGTATCGTCCCTGACCGCCCATCCCACTCCTACTCCCCCATCCTCCCCGACCGAACCATCAACGTTTATCTTACACCTGCCTTGCAGGGGTTTCTTCCAGCCACCGCACCTCCCAGTGACTCTTCCCGTGCCCCCCCTTCCTCGCTCCTCAGTCCATCATCTTCTTTCTCCCCCTCACGTTCCTCCCCCTGCCTTGCCATATCCCTTCCCGCTACCCCCTCGTCTCCCGCCTGCCGCGCTGTAACCCCGGCACTCCGATCCCTGTCACCCGCTGCTCCCGTTTCCCTCCGCGCTACTTCTTCAGTTCGGTCAGTACAGGTTCCTCCGCCAACATGCCCTTCATTTACCCGCCCTCTCATGCCGTCCCCTCTCCTTTCAATCATCACCTCATCCCCCAACCCCTCCTGTACAGGTGTGGTGCTCGTGACACCATCACATTGTATTCCCAGTTCATCGTGGTCAGCCTCCCCCCCTTCCTTTCTTAATTGTTTTCTTCCCCCACGTATCATCGTCGTTGCCCCCCTGAACATGTAGCCAATTTTTACGTCCTCATTATGAAACGTGCGCATGCAACGGGATCTCCAAGCCATCCACAAACTAGCCACCATGTACACCTTCTCTTCCGTTGAACTCCTGTCCAACGCTTCGCTCACTGCCATAGATATTTCCACGTCCCTACATCCTTCCACCCATGCCTGCACTTCCGGTGGTGATTGCTCCAGTTTGGATTTTATGCATGGTACATAGATCTACATTGTATGTAGAAATTGGAGTATTTTTGGATTTTATGTAGATTTTGCTCCAATTTTAGTTTTTGGTGCAAGACTAGTGTTCTTTATGCAGAAACAACCTTCTGAGCAGGACTCATTGCTTCACGATGAGCTCTGATGGTTTTTGGTCAAATTTCATCATCTTGAGGGTCAAAATTGCAATTTATTGTTTTTCTACATTACTTTATCTTGCATTTTGGGTGGTTCAAGTATATGCTTTAACTTGTTTTTCTTTCTATGCTTGGACAAGCCCCTATCTGTGCTCTTCTACTCTCCTTATTTATATTTGTGTTGTCTCCTTTCTCTTTAACAAGCGATGTTTCTTATTTCTTCATAACCCCACTTTTTGAAATGACAAAGGGGGAGAAAGGTATGTCTTCTTTTAAAAGAGGAAGAAGGTATGTCTTACATGAAGAGGATAAGCATGTTCATGTAAAGAGAGAAGGTAAAGGGGAGAAGACATATATGTGTAGAACATATATGAGTAGAAGACATAGTTTCTATAAATGTTATGAAAGCTAACCATGCAGGAGAAATAGCATCAATTGAGGGGGAGTATGAAAACTCCATGCGCATCAATTGAGGGGGAGCATATGAACTCAATTCCATCGAAACCCCTAGGTTTCTCTAAAGGTATGAATTTACTTAGATGCTTTCAATACATTTATGGAATGGTTTGTCATCTTCAAAAAGGGGGAGAATGTTGACTCAAGGTCAATTAGGTCAATGTTGACTCACATCTAAATTGACTAAACTTGTCTTTTGATGATGACTAACCATTCCACATATTGGTGTCTAATGTCTCTACTTGAGTGATTTCAGATTAGGTATAGACACGCTCCAAATGCCCCAACTTGCACATATCAAATTGGAGAAAAGACAAGTCAAAGTCATACAAGTGCATGTTTTTGTAATATGATGTATATCCATTAGAAACATGTTGTAAATCACTTTTAATGATTGTATGACTTGTAATTAAGCTTAGAAAAATATCAGGAACACTTAGATCGAATATTAGAGCACTTTAGATGCAACTTTGAAAATTGATTACAGACACTTTTTCGGTCGAGTTTCCCAGCCTGAAAACTCGACCGATCATCCTTGATCAATTTTCTGGAGATTGCATCGGTCGAGTTGTGTTTACACAGAACTCGACCGATGGAGTAATTGACCAAATCGATTTTCATTGGTCGGTCGAGTTTCCTTAGGACAAACTCGACCGATGGTCTGAATATCGGCTTTGTCTTTTACTCTATCGGTCGAGTTACACTCATAGAAACTCGACCGATTGCACTATACGGAAAAGTGCAGAAAAGTGCTTCTAGTCATTGTGGAGTTGCAACAAGTGAAAATATATCCGTTGCAAGCCACAAAATGGCTAGTTTTCATTCACAAGTGTTCCCAAAGGCTAAGAGGCATCCCCAGCTATAAATAGGACCCCTTGGGCTTTATTCCAAGGTTGAGCATTCATTACAAACTCTATGTGAGGCTCCTATTCTATAGTTGAGTGCTTCCTACAGCCTCCTCTCTCTCTCTAAGCTTAATCACTTGCTACATCCATTATAGTGAGTAGGAAATCTATAAGAGAGCTAGTCCTATATGTATATCTTGTGAGGCTCTCACTTCCACAACCTCCCCATCTCTCATTTGCAATCATGAAGATGAAGGTTCTCTCTCTTGTCCAAGAGAGGTGAAGAAGAACAAGGGAAGGAGTCCCTTGGTGAAGATCAAGGTTGCACACTTGGAGCAAGAGTGGGTAAGTCCTTGGTGAAGGCATAACACACCTTGCTCAAGTGGGTAAGTCCTTGGTGGAAGCTTCTCCGAGTGAAGGTGAAGTCAAAGGCGGAAGATCCAAGAAGAGTGGGTAATTCCCGCAAGGCTGAAGACTTGTGCAAGAGTGGGTAAGTCCTTGGAGAAGGCCAAAGACTCTTGCAAAGTGGGTAAGTCCTTGGTAAGGTTGAAGACTCTTTGTATTGGATAGGTAAGTCCTTTATTGGTCATGTATTGTATGTATTATGAATGAATATAGGAGTGCAATAGTTTGGAAGTCCTAGAGGTTGACCTCTCTAGGCAAGTGGACTGACACACTTCTAGTTTGAAGTGTGGAACCACTCTAAATAGCTTGTCTAATTGGTGCATGCTCAATCTCTCTCTCCCTTGCTATGTATGTTTTAGTTGCACACAAATTTCCTATTTAGCAACCTTATCTTGTGATATATTTTGAAGGTTTAATGAATTTTGTTTAAGTGCTTTCATCTCTATTCACCCCCCCCCTCTAGAGCATCTAATCACCCATCTAGGATCCAACATGATCTATGTTGCCCCATGAGAAACAAGGGTCTTTTAGCAATAGTTGGCACATAGGGAAATTGTGGAAAGGAAGCATCTCTTCTAGTCACCTTATTGCTAATAGGTTACATGGTTCATAATATGAAAAGTTTTTTATGTGAAGAGTGAACGTGCTCTTCATCCATGGGAGATGTAAGAATATTGGGAAGGAAATTTGAAAACTAACAAGAAGAATAAACCCAAATGACTTGAGTCAGAGTGAATGTCTACAAGTTGTTGGATGTAGTCATAGTGACTGGCATGTACCCTAGGCACATTTTGGGTGATCTTTGTATTATCCAATAGATACTAGAAGGTAAAGATGGTAAGTACATATGTTTTTATAGGTTGGATATGAACCTAACTTTCATTCATGGAAAGTGTATGAAGTTTAAGGAGGGTTCCTAATACTAATAAGTAATAAAATATGGAATGAACAAAATCTGAGGAGATGGATTGTTTTTGTTTCTGAGTTTTTCTTCTATGGATGCTTGCCACTAGGAGTGCATTGGCATTTATGTATTTTTTACTCTCTTTAGGAATTATTTGTCTTGTGTGCCATGGTTTTGGTGTTATTGTCTTGCAATTCACTTTGAGGAATTCTACTATTTCTTTTTGAGAAGTGATATCTATAGTCAGGGCACGTGTTCATGTGTGCACATGTACCTATAGTTGGTTACAAATAGAATTTCATGCTCTATTGAGCAAAAAAGTTCACGTTGAGTAGTGTTACATCACATTGAGCAACATGATCAGTATAGTGACTTTAGGCCTATGGACCACAACCACCACTACCACATCGAAGTATCATTATGACTGATAGTATTGGCTTCCATGTATCACACTCAACTGGGTATGTCCAGTACACTTTTTCATAACAAGTACATATTTGTTTGACTCAATTTCCAATCCCATGACTAATGAGATGAAGTCATCAATCAATAAACATATTGTTTTTGTGGTTATATCATCATCCTAATATCCACAATAGCATTTGAATAGGGACTAAGACATGAATGAATACTCTTAACATACACATGATCTCATATTTAGGTCATCAATCAAAATTCACATGTCATTGAGTCATACATTCTTAGTACATCATTATATTTATTCATTATCTCATATTGAACAAGCAAAATAGATGGAATTACCTTTATTAATAATCAAATTCATTACAAATTTTTCCATTATAATCATCAAATGATTGGCTCTCATGACATCAAACCAACAATGGGAAGAGGAGGGGAAGGTTGAGATTCTAGAGTATGAATGTCTCAGATTCATTATGGCAATCTACAATCATAAAATATGAGTTTAGGGTCATAGAGGTTATAATTTTTTTATGATCATTTGTGTCAATTTGCCCAAGCACGTGTGGAATATCACTAGGTGACTTTGTCTTATAGATTGAAGTAGACAGTGATACTATCTCCAGACCCCTTAAAAATCATGACTATTGTGGAGGATAAAATGATAGGTGGATCGATCAAGGGAATATTGGATGTTTAAATCCACATAAAAATGTTATAGAATTATTCCATCACCTTTTTTCTCCACTTATAATTTTGACAACTGGTAGTATAAATGGACGAACATCATGGAGCCAATCTCCACAATATGCTCTAGATGGGCTCTAAAATGAAATGTTTGCCTAGGGAGTAGGGTTTGCAATTTTTCTACAGCTTGAGAATGGATGGAGGAAGTACAGTTCAAAGAAATCATCATTGAGGAGTTAGGAGGGCGATTATGATCATCTCATCCCTAGTGTTAGGATCAATGTTCTTTCTTCTCTTTCTACTCAATAATTGTGTCCTATAAAACAGGGAGAAGTCAGGGAGGTCATTTGGCATACAAAAAGGGAGGAGTGGACCAAAAGTTGGGAGGGAGATGAGGATAGGAGTTGGGCTTTTGGGAAGTTTGGAGATAGAGGATGAAGTTTTGGTGTGGGGTTTGTGGACTTCATCTAGTTGAGAGGGTTCAAGACTCATCTGCCAGAACCTTTTTCATTTGGCAATGTAGTGTCATCAATTGAGTTTGTTCACCTAGGAGCTTGGTCAACAACAATGTTTATCCTCTTGTAAAGCCCATCATCCAAGTGTTTCTAGGAAAAACTCAGTCAATTGAAACACATGTCCATACTCAAAACAAAATTTTAATGTAATGTTAGAGGCCTAATTAAATCACATTTATGAGACTAACTTGCATACTAAAGATAGAAAAACACTTTTGACTTTACATAGGTCCTTTCAAGCATTAATTTGATGAAAAATAATTTCAATATTTGATTAAAGAACCATTTAAGAAGGCATAAAAAGTTGGTATTTTGAGCAATCAAGGCATTCAAAATGATACTCAATCAAACATAACGATGCATGAAAGAACTTCATGACTAGTGGACATGCAAGAAGCATCAGTAGTTGTGATTGACAATTTCATAATAGAAATGTATTTATCCCTAGGAAAACATTTATAGGAAATATCCGCAAGTTGATTTTTAGTATTCACGTGTGTGATATAGACATCCATATTGGCATGTGGTCTTAGAGGATTTTATGGTGGACCTCTATATGCTTGTCTCTACTATGTAGTATAGTACCCTATGAAAAGTTAATTTCCTAGTATTAGCATACAAGATATAAGAAGCATTAAAAATATATCAAAGTCTTAGAGCATTTGATTCATCCATAGTATTTGGGCACCAAAACTACATGCAGCTATTTATTCCGGCCTTAGTTGTTGATAACGTCATTGTACTTTATTTCTTGCAAAAATAAGAGGATAAGCATGGTCCAAGGAGGAAGCAAGTACCACTTGTGAACTTATTGGCAATCAATTACCCTACATGGTCTATATCACTATAGGTTATTAAGGATAATTCATTTGATTTGGTATACCATAGACCAAAGTATGGAGTCTTGTCTAGGTATGATAGAATCCCTTTTACCACTATAAGATGAAATTTATAGGAATAAATTAAATAGGGTACACAATCCAACACTAAGGATAATATTTAGTATAGAGGAAGTTATAAAGTAAGTTTCCAATCATACCTTTGTAGAGATTCTCACCTATATTCTCTATAACGACCCCCTCTCCCTATTATCCTCTATTCAGGCAGACCGAGAGAGAAAGGCCCATTACTATATTTACATGATCGAGGTTTATCAAATATCCCAAAATAATTATAAAATTTCCTAAATAGAAAGAGTTTGGTAACAAGATAAAAGATAAACTCTCCACATAGAAGTTACATGATATGGATTTCTAATGTTTGCAACATGAAATGATAAATATCTATCTAAATCCTCCAGAATTACTTTAGTTCTTTTCTTTTGGTGCCTTCTTCTCGGGTGTCCATTTTCATCATACTTGCATGATAATAGCAATTTAACCTAAAATGCCATGAAACAAAATATGTGAGGGAAACAAAATATTTGCATGTAGGTGTAACAGCATATTCAATCCAATTATTATTATAGAATCACAATTTACACGTTCATCATAATTGTTCAACCCTTACTTACTCAACCTCCGGGATACCCTCTTTTAGGGTTATGTTCCTTCACTAGACTTGGGCCATCTTCTGAATATGGGGCTTGATGTCATGTTGTTCTTCCCAATATGGGGCTTGCCCTCATATGACCTTCCCAATCTGGGACTTGGTTATCATATGACCTTCCCAATCAGGGGCTTGGTCCTAGTCATCTCAATGACTTTCTCTCTATTGTTCTTTATATTCTTAGAATTCCAAAGTTGGTATGAGGGGTTTGAGCAAGTAATTCATATATCCATGTGATACTCATAGGGGCTTTACAGATTGTACAAAAGTAAATAAACATCCAACTATTTAATTTGCAATCAATTTGGAAAACTCTGAGAAACCATGGAAGTCAGTTAAGATGGGTATTCATAGGTGTAACCACATAACCTTATTAGGAGAGATCAAAAGTCCAAGCAATAACTGCAGATTGAAAGCGAGCAAGCAATCACCCTGAATTTAATGCATAACACGCACATATTACAACTTTATCCAAAATCTACCATTAAGACTGACTTGGGTTCCAAGTTAAGTTTTTGGGGTCAACTTAGGGTTTCATTAGGGTTTTGGCTTCCTAAACCCTAATTGTCACTCTTAATTCCTTTTTGGTTCATAAACCCTAATTTTATCACAATATGGTTAACTCAAGAAAACCCTAATTCATCAAATCATAAGCTATTAATCTCAAATTAGATCCAAGATACCACTTTTATCCAAAAAGATCAGTCTTCGAACATTAAGAGCAAATAAAAATATTAAGATCGTCAAAACTTAGAAATTAGGGTTTTTACATATTAAACACATTAAAGTTAGAAACTTTACACACTTTTAGAGTTAGATACATATTCAGGTCTTGGAACTATATTTATTACATTCTTTACATTATTATCATTTTTCATATATTATATGTCATTATCGAACCATCCTACTAATTACTACAATTTTAGCAAGTTTAATTAGTTTCTGACCAATCACAAGCCACCACCTAGTCAGTGTGTCCAGATCCTAGCCTCGTCAACTCGACTGGGCCGACCAATGGACTTGTGCCACCCAGCAATCAGTGCTTGCACAGACTCTCTTAGTCACGCGAGGGAAAAGACTGAGTTATCCTTACTGGTTCTGAAGAGGATTCATGTGAGTTGGTCTTTTCACCATGGCCTGTTTTCAACCTTGGTTCCTCCTTCTCATATCAGCATATAGTCAACTCATTGGTTGGCTTGCGATCTAGGCCTCCAGCTCAGCAAGTAAGAAGACTGTCACCTTTGTCTTTCTTTGATGAACTTGATGTGGGCTTCAATTTCCCTGGAGATGACCTGAGTCGTTGAGACAAGGAATGGGTATCTCTAGCAAGATAGAAGGGAGATGTAGGGGTGAAGAATGAGATGGGTAGAGAAATTGAAGGTGGGGGCACGCTTGGGGATTTGAGCATCATATTTGTGAATGCTTGGATAGATTGTAGAGGAATTCTACCTCCTTTTATATCCCTAGGGTTGGGTATTGTTGACTTGGTGAATTGGGGAAACCCTAGATAGACCTCCATAGGTGGCAAATCCTTGGTTAGGTAAGTTCATATTGACCTCGCAAAGCCAATGGACAACTTTCCAAGATTGTTGGATCATTGATGAGGGTGAGGAGGGCAATGGAAAAAGTTGGACCACTATTTTTGACTTGCCTATTCTGGCATGAGGTACATGATAATTGGATCATCGTCAGATCTCAATCTAATAGCTATTAAGTTGCCTGCCAAATAAAATATACAAATATATATCAAGTATGAAAAGGATTTCATGAAATTTTATGTATATTTACATTAATCCACTCACTTTATGATTTCTAGAAAATTCCATAACTCTCACTCCTTTATTCCATTTAATCCCAAATTTTGAGGAATAATTTTAATGGCATTATCCAAATGTGGGCGAGATTGGAGACCAAATTACAAATGTTAAAAATACTTTTCTCAATCTCCATGTCTCCATCTTTATCTTATTATTTAAGGAATCAAATATATTCTTTTCTCTTTCTACTTTTTCCATATCCTTTATTTTATTACTTTTCTTGTTAGAAATAATGTGGAAGCAAAACCAATCTACTAGTTCCCTTCAATGCCACTTTTCTAGAGAATTCCACACGATTTCTTATGTATATTATTAATGCATGTTACCATTTGTATTTCACTTAATATTGGAATTCCCTCTTCCTTTTTCCCTATATTCATATTTGAACTGCTAAAATCAGTAAAATCCACAAAATTTATAGCAAAGGGGAATTTTTAAAAGAAATAATGTTTCTAAAACAAAGCATACCAAGTGTCCACTTTATCCTTATTATTCAAATAATTACATTTCAACTATATAAATACATGTGAAAAAATATGTTACAACATTCTCCTTCCTCATTCTTATCAAGATTGGTGATGTTAGACGTGGGTGTATCAATTGGATTGCAATTCTACATACTAAAGAATTTGACTAACTCTCTAATGTACTTTATTTGGTTGATGAAATACCGATATTAAGTTTTCTTTATTTGGAAACTTAGGAAGAAAGTGAGGTCGCCCATCATGCTCACCTCGAATTGACTCTACCAATAAATTAAATAGTTGATCAAGGTCAAGACTAGTAGCATTGAATACTATATCATTATGATAAATATTGATAAAAAAACATTTTTATAAATATGCTTTAATATAACCATGAGGGATAGGAATTATCAGGAAAAAGCCTCATATCTCCTTATACCAAGCTCTAGGGGATTGTTCAATGCCATATAAAGTAGTATGTTGAACATAAACATGATCCACACACTTGTCATTTTGAAAAATATGAGGTTGAGCAACAAAATACTTTCTCCTTTATAAATCCATTCAAAAATGCTCTTCTAACATCCATTTGATAAATTAATAAATTTATGTGTATTAAAATATGCAAGTTGTATACAAATTGATCAAACTCCATATATAAGAGCATAAGTTTAACCAGAGTCAATATGTTCTTGTTGATTGTAGCCTTGTGCTACTAACCTTGATTTTTTCCTACTACCTTGTATTGTTCATCAATTTTGTTTTGGAAGAATCATTTGGTGCCATTATCTTTGATCCTTTAGTCTTGGAACTAAAAACACTTCGTTCTTTTCAGACATGTCTAACTCTTCTTGCATAGGTACAATCCAATCATTGTCTCAAAGAGTTTCATTGAAATTATTTGGTTGAAACTGAGAGATGAAGGCATTTTTGGCTTGATATTTATTCTATGTAGCCCATATCTTCATTTTCTCAAATAAATAACCTATAATAATATTTTTATGATTATCCTTACAAAGTGAGGAATTTGATCCTTCTTTTCTCCATATTGTGGCTTCCCTCTTATTCGCCATGATTGACCTCTTTTTCTTTCTCTTGGTTGGTGATGGATAGATCAATCATTCTAGGAATTACCTCTTTTGAGTACTTCATCATGACCAATATTCTTAGACAAAGAGGTTTTAGTCTCAAAAAACCTTTTATTTATATACTCTTTTTACTTTAGAGTGATCCTTGTTGTATATATGGAACGCTTTACTTGAGAGATTGTAGTCAAGAAATAAACTTTGGTGATTTGAACAAAACAAGGGAATCCAAAAACATGGAAAAAGTCAAAAGAATGGTTTTTAACACTCTAAAATTTGTAGAGGGTTTCCTTTCAAATTGGATGTGTAAGAACTCAATTTTGCACAAAACAAGTAGCTTTGACGGCTTTAGCCAAAAAAGGATTTTTAGGTATCATTCTTAAAAAACATGGTCATGTCCATCTTTCCAAACTCCCACTCTTACTCTATAACCCTTTTGTTGAGGTACATAGATAGATTCATCCCCAAAAGATTTAAATCTTTTAAAATTCTCCCCCATTGTCATTTTGAATAGAGGTGATGCAGCAGGATGTTTTTCTTTAAACATGTTTACAAAAGAATGAAAATGTTTTCATAGTACCACTCTCTACAATAAGAAAAAATGCCCACGTAAAATGTGAGAAATCATCAACAATCACTAAGCAATATTTGATCCTCTAGGTGACTTATGTGTGCATTGTTCTACAAGATCAACATGAAGAGGCTCAAGAGATCTCTTAGTACTCAAGAATCCTTTGGACTCCAAAGAAGAATTAATTTACCTCCCTTGTGTTCAAGGTTTTCATTGCTTATCTTTTTCAAAATCCAATCAAGGAAGTCCCTTCAATAAGTCCTTGGTCCATTTTTCAATTGATGCATCTTTACAACCAAGTATACGGTGACAAAAAGATACATCATATTTATCGGTTGCCAAGAATTTACCAAAAATAGGCTTAAAGAACTAAGCACAATGGTATAAAGATTTACATTCCTAATTCCATGATTTTTGACATTCTAAGTGATGGAATCGAGCTATAAGAATCCTATAGGAACAATGAGTAAAAGATATCCATTTTAATTGTGTTGCAATTATTAAGTTGTGATGTTGTGCATCCATGAGAAGAGCATTCATGATGTATGTTGCATTACCTACATCAGCTTCACCTACAACTTTAACTTTTTCTATGTCACCAAAAATGATTGATCCTTCTTTCTACTAGACTTAGTTAGAGTGGACTTTGTCTCCAATCATCTTATTGGAGAATCCACCATCTACAATCCATTTTTCATATACTACCTCTTCAAGTGTTCTATACATTGGGCCGTGTTGCATTCATCTTCATCACTAGAGCTTGAATCACTAGGAGAGTCAAAAACTCCCACAAGACATGCTAGATTGTTTTTTGTGTTCTTTCTCTCCTTCTTATCCTTCTTGTTGTGCTTCCCATACTTATTTATATCATATCTATTCTTGTGGCTTCTCATATGATGACGATGATGGCACTTTTCCACGATTGGGCACTCAAATTTTCAAATGTCCCTTTTGACCACATTTCTAACACCTGAAGAGCAAGAGGATGTGCCTTGTATGGTTTTCTTCCACTGGTCTACAAGGCTTCATCCTAACTTGAAGAGTCTTCACTTGATGAAGATGAATAATCTTGAATTAGAGACTTTGTTTGAGTTTTGAAGGTTGCTTCCTTCTTTCTTTTAGAGGACTCTTATTTGTCTTCTTCATCTCTAGAGGACAAATTCACTACATGACTTTAGAGATTGTCTATGAGGTTTTCAATGTGGATATTGGAGAGTTCAATGGGTTCTAAAATGGCTATCACCTTCTTGTACAAACAAGGAGGAAAATGGAAAGCATCTTGGCAAGCATATTCTTTGACTCTACCCTACTTTAAGATCTACAAGCCATTGATGATATCATTCAATCTTGAAAACATGTCAGCAATGGAGTCTATCTTGTTCATGTAGAAAAGTTGAAGTTGTTGAGTGAGCATGTTAACCTTGGAGTCCTTGAGCTGCTCCATTACTTCACAAGTGATAAATAGCTTTTTCCTTATCTCTTATGCCTAGTCACATGATGAGATTTGGTTGAACCTGATGAAAGAGAGATTAGCTAGAGTAGAAGATGTTGATGGATTTAGTAAGAAGTGGTTCCTTCCCCAAGAATTTTTTTTTCAAGTAGCCATCTCACTAGTTTCTTGAGTGTAGGGATGATAAAAAATGTTCAACATGTCAAGGATAAGACCTTAGATGTAGGATTTTGTCCTTCTCTTCCAATGTTATAAGTTGGTATTGTTGTAGATTGGGAACATGTAGAGAAGCCTCCCTCAAGGTTGAGCATGTTGTCACCCATCTTCTCTTACTCATGTGAGTAATGTCTCTGAGAAGACCTTATTTTAATACCAATTGTTAAAAATATGGGCTCATAGGGAGGTTGAATTGAGCTATAAGGAAATAAACTAAATTTAAAAGACCTTCAAACACTATCCCAAGACAAATATTTCAAGTATCAAAAGCAAGGTCTAAGAAGATTGAAACAACCACAACTAAAGACAAGCATGTAGAATGGTGTAGTCTCACAAGGACATAGCTCCTATCTATACAGGTCAACGTCTAGGATTTAGAACTATGAGAATCACCTAATATTCCGCAATAAGATATTACACCAACAGACACCCTTTTTCATATCAAGGGCTAACTAGCTTCCTTTTCCTAGGCATGGGATCCAACAACCTTAGAAAGGGATGAATCTCCCTTACCTTGGGACAGCTTTCCTTTCATTTCACATTCATTCTACAAAGAAGATCTTCAAATCACCACCTTTGAGAGAATAAGACATTGGAAGAAGGATGGAGAGCTTCACCTATAAAAGTAGGACTACCTCTCTTAGAAATCTCCCACTATAATGATTGTAGTAAATAATAAGCTCAAGATAGGATTAGGGTATCTTGAGGCACAAACTCTCAAAAAAAGCATAGGATCAAGGATGGTAACATTAGGATAAGCCCCATAGGTCATATTTATTTTTGAGAGTGCCTACTAGTAAATAGACATAGTTAGGACAAATTCTAGCCATTTTGGGGATGATGGGGTGTCTATTGGGAAATATGTGCACAGAGTATAGTAGCAGAAACAACAAGTTTTATCTATCTGTATTACCATAATAGTAAGATCGTGTCAACTACTATGAAATAGGAAGATTGGTTTTAGTGAGTTATACATGATCCTGGAGCAAGTCCAGTGACAAAACTCACTTCTTTGCAAATTTTGACTAGTTACTCTTGGACGGTGGTTGTGGAGCTCCTGGTCTTCACCACGAATAGTTGTCTATGCAACCTCTATAGCGACCCCAATAGTCTCGCCACAGATTGCAGGTTGACTTTGCTCTCTGAGAAACATCCAAAGGACTCCTACCTCTAGAGTAGTATGCATGGACCAACTAGAACTCATATCGTTCATCAAGAACAGACAAGCATGAGTTGTCCCTCGTGTTTGTGTACTAGTCACCAACCCCCTCTCCCTCCAACAATGATCACCAGTTGTTTGTCTCCCTTAGCTATCCCTCCCTGTTGGGTAGGACTTGCTTGGACTCTCTTGATTACCACAACCAGAGAGGACAATAGTTGTCAAATGAACTGATTCTTAGTTATCTGTGTTGTGTCTTGGGAAGCCCCCAGTACCCCTCCTTTCATAGTCGGGGTTTGGGCTAGGGTTCCCAATCTGTATGGGATTGCATGGGAGCAGAAGGGACCAGAAGAACTTCAACTTCTGCAACTTGTAAGATTCCAACTGGTCGTCCGAAACACCCAGAAGGGTGTTTGGTATACAAGACAATCGTCTCGCACTGTTAGACGGTCATCTGGTAGTTTCCCAATTGGATACAAATTTGGCAATTTCGATCCCAATTAATATCATATATTAATATGCTTGCACCCCAAGTAATGTGCAATCGAAACAATTCGTGAAACATCCCAAACCTTTGTTCGGCCCAATGAAACCATCTCACACGTGCGAGATGCCCAGACGATCATTTGGTGAACCTGAGTCGAGCTGATCGGTTGAACAACTTGAACTGGTCGGTTTACTCCTCAATTTGGGTAGAATTAAGACAATTCAATCCTTGATTAGCTTGACAATCCAAATGGTCATATCAACACTTGAGATGCGTGTATGGCTGCCCAAATAGCGGTTTCACCTAGTGAGGTGGTCATTTGACAATCCCGTCAGCCAATCTGTCACTCTATCGGTGTGAATTGAATACCTAAACACTTTAGTAATGAATACAATTGTCATTCAAGATCAAACTCCTCTTCTAGATGAGTTCCTTTGTGTGTGACCCTATAAATCCCATATCACATCATCAGTGAGTGTCCATAACTATATAATGACATCACAAGCATAGAGTGGGGCATAGTCGCACATCAGTGCTACCCAAGTGAATGAAAAGTTGGAGAACAACTTCAACTCACAATTTGCGTAAGGTGTTTTAATGATTATATAATTCCTTTGTTTCTGATATCCAGGATGAACTTGGGGCATGGATGGTCATCCTGTCAACATTCAATCCATGTTCCTTGAACCAAGAGAAGATTGTCTAAGATAATGTGACATTAAAATCATATATTGATTCACATGTGCATGTGCATGTATTTCTCAGTCTCGCTTATCAAGTGACCATGATATCATACTCCAGTAGGAGGAACAAATCCCATATATATCACTCACACTCTATTCTCATGTGTCAAAGTCACCCAATCATCACTGTTATAACAACTCATGTTTCAGGACTGCATTTGATGATGTCAAAGCGTACCCAACGACATGTGACAAGTGTAGTGATTTCAAATATAAGAATCACAATCACCACCTTCACTATGAGAGATGACTATGACCACCAATTATGGTTTTCATGTGTCACTCTCAAGGTAGTTCTGTCCGATACACTATTCCCTAACATGTATCTATGTGTTTGGTTTGATATTTCCATATTATGACTAATTAGAATATGTCATCAACCAACCCACACTCTAGTACTGGTGTCTGTCTACCTTCCATAGTAACAACCGACTAGGGACATAGAAAG
The DNA here is from genome assembly GCA_963693085.1 of Alisma plantago-aquatica. Classification (NCBI taxonomy): domain Eukaryota; kingdom Viridiplantae; phylum Streptophyta; class Magnoliopsida; order Alismatales; family Alismataceae; genus Alisma; species Alisma plantago-aquatica. The sequence goes on from OY856413.1 coordinate 157,783,026, forward strand.
AATGTAAACACTCTAAACATTCATATGATCTCATCCTCTAAGGCTAATACTTGAAGACATACGTCATTGTGTACTGTCATTCTTTAGACATTCACTCAATATCCTAATTATTTCGTAATTGAGTGAAACATAATGAATTGGAAGCCTTCCTTTATAAGCATGAATAATATCCTTTTAGGTAATTATGCCATGTCAATCATCATATGATTGGCTCTATGGGCATACTTTACCAACAGACTCCTACTTGCACTTAGAGCCAATCACCCATGGATCTCATCCTTAGTGATTTAAACATGTCCAACGTGATTTTGCTATGCTAGTTCTCAATCAGCGGGCTAGCAACACTTTGCTTATAGTCAGTATATTGCATGTTTCCTTGTCTCTTCACTATACGATTTCTCATATGATACGAAAGTGTCATAATATGGTAGTTGATATTAATTGCCTAATAATTAGCTCCATTGTTGTCATAATATCACTATTGAGTCATCAATGGTTGGAACATCTACAAGTTCATCCCATGAACCTTTAGATCCATATAGCATCACTCTGTTCTCATAGCATAAGTACACTCAGATTCAACTGTAGAATAAAATTAATGGCTATTAGTTTGGAACTTTTCCAACTAATCAACACTTCCTTTTTAAAATCAAACATATTTTAATTTTGCTATAAGTTTTTCATTACGGAAGCTTGCATTGATGTAACCTTTTACATCCAACTCTTCCTTTTATTTCTATCATTATTGACTAGAAATTTATTCTTAAGTACTTCATAAGTACTAATAAATATCTTTTAATGACTCTTCAATAACCCTTATTGAAGTTTGACTTATCTTGTCATGTCAAATACATACAAGATTACATGGGAGAAGCACATTTACTGCATTCATGATAGACTCATTGTTGGGATATCCCATGGAATATTTATTCATCACATTTCCATTCTTCATAAGAATTGGAACACATGGTTCGTGAGAGACTAATCTAAATTCTCTCTCATTGAACCCATCCATGTTGAACTCTTTCAACACATTGCTATTGTATGTGCTCAAACTTCCAATGTGAAACATTCTAGAACTATCTCATAAGTCTTGATCCTCATCTTATAAGATGTTTCACCTTTATCCTTCATCATTGAAGGGGTTTTCCATGCTAGATCTCAATATTCACAATATTGAGGCATTATTCCTCATCACATGTGGAATATTTGTATATGCTCCCACTAAATATTTTGTAAACACATATTTCATCTTTTGTCTTGATTCAATTAAAACTCTTTGACTATGTTGTCAAGTCACAAGATCCCATCTCGGAGGCGCTTGTTTTCAATCCCAGATTGAACTGTGTAGCTTATAGACTTTATTTGCATTTATGAAGTTATGAAACCTTTTAGGTTGTGTCACATACACATCATGTGATGTATTCCTTTTTAGGAATTCAGTTTCCATCTTCATATGCCAAATATCATAGTCTATTCTAACTACAACGATAAGCATGAAAATTGGTAAAGAGATTACTATCACGTTCAACAACTTGAACTGACTTGTAAACTCTTTTCAGCCAATCGGTCCTTTTATGTTATCCATGTAGGTCTTACCCATAAGACCTTATTGCACCCTTTAGGTGGCACTATCAAGGACCTACCTTGTTAGCTTACATGGATCCCATTATGACCTTGAGCCATTTCTCATATTATTGTACTTAATAGCTTCTAGTTGACTAATTGGCTCATCTGTATGACCAACCCATATTGAATTGTTGTATTCACAATCCTCCAATCTCAGATATGTTTTACTATAACTTATTTTAATCTGTGTTACGTGATGAACTTGAGATTCTACAACACTTGTAATTCTCATGGTTCTCATTGTACCCTTTTTTGACCTCAAACATTTCGAGCTTCACTCTTACTCCCACTGATTCTTTAGGAACTCAGTTATCCTATTAACAAAACAATTTTGTTATTGGATTGGGAATAATAGTAAGATTCAACAATTATGGTTTGTGGATAAACCCCTTTATTAAACTACTTTCTCAATGTAGGTTTCAATCCAATAGACATATTGGTACATTCACAAATCATATCATATATGTTGTCTAATAAACTATTCAGATGGTACATCTTTTAGTGATAGCTTTATGTTTATGAGAATAAGAATAGTAGATTAATTGATAATTATATCATGACTCGTCATGGTATAATTCCTTCATTCTGACATGTTATCATGTTCATATGCACTTGACTTGTGATACATTATCACATTCTATTCTTGAAGGTTCTCAAGACATTGATTCAAAGTATTTCAGAATTTGATTTCACCAAAGTTTCTTAACACTTTCATCAAAGTTATACTTCATTTATAATCTTCTTGAACACTTTAAGAGGTTTGTGTTTCTACTTTACTGAGTACATATCATCATATGACCAGTAAATAAAATGAGGTATAATCAATAATCCATAGCATTCATTCATAAAATCTTTATGCATCATATGCATGAGGTATAATGAAATCTTTATCCTCCCACTGTGTTTAGTGAAGAACGTCATGTCATATTTGTGCATAAATAAGATTTGCATGTTTCCTTGGCTTCAATGACCAAGGGAATTTAGATCAACGTCAATATGTATTCTAGGCATGCACCTCTCATATTCGTACAAGATGACTAATGCTAATGACAGTCATGAGTTACCAATTATAGTCATTTGGTATAAACATTATAAACATTCATCTTTGGATCATTTTGCATAAATATCGCAAGATGTTTTAGGGCCAACGCCATATAAGATCATATCTTTGAAATAGAAACACTAATAATTCTTTCTTGATAATCATCCTTATCCATACAAGATGCATAAAGAAAATGTTTCGATTCTAATGGCATAATGAAATAGTAGTTCTAATAACTCTATTATATGCCCATTGGGCTAAGATAAATTTAAACATATACTATGGCTTCCGCAACACTTGCTCTGTCTTGTCCATATTTGTCCTTCTATGAGGGCATTTTATTTCTTGTCAGATCAAGCACATCAATATGTCAGATCTCTTATCTGGTATCATATACCAATATGAAAAAGTGTCAAATTTATCTTATATTGTTTATACCTGAAGTGGAGGCCTCAGTGCCTTCCTTCTTCTTCTTTAGTTCCTCTAACCAGAGTGGGAAATTCATCTTCCAATTCCAGGCCGGTGACAATTGCCTCTTTTCTTTACTCCACCTTTTGCCTTGAGATCTGAAGACTTGGGCTTCTGGCTAGCTTTAGAACTCTTCTTAGCTTTGCCTTTGTCTTTAGACTTCACCTTTGTCTTGTTGATCACCATCACAGACTTGGGCTTGTCTTTCTTCATTTGTGTCTCAGTTGTTCTCAACATGCCTAACAACTATGTCAACGGCTTCTCAAAGTCGTTCATGTTGTAGTTCATGACAAACTGTCTATATGACTCTGGCAGGGACTGCAGAATCACGTCAGTGGCCAACTCTTGGCATAAGGGGAATCTCAGTCTAGCTAGGTTCTCCACATATCGATGAGCTTGAGTACATGAGGACCTACTATATCTCCTTCTGCCATGCTACACTTGAATAGCGCCTTGGATACATTGTATCTCTTGTCTTGCCTGATCTTGGTACATGCTTTTGATATGTGTGACCATCTCAATCACCCCCATGTTCTCATGCTGGCTTTGCAACTCATGCTTCATGAAGCATAGCATTAGACACTTGACATCAACAGCGTCTTCAGTATGCTTCTTATAAGCATCCTTGTCAGCCCTTGGAGCATTTTGAGCTAGTTCCTCTGGTTGTAGAATTTCCAAGACATAGAGCTTGTGCTCTAGCGTGGGAACGATTATCAGTGTCCCAAACCAGTTGTGTAAGTTGTTCCCAGTGAGTTTGTCCTTCTCAAGGACCGATCGCAGAGAAAAATGATTGTTGTTCATTGTCATTTCATTCTACAAAAGAATTTGCAATTTTGTCAAAAACTTGTTTTGATTTTATTTGATTAAATTTGGGTGATAATAATTAGGTCTTTATTCTTTCTCATTCTCATTATTTTGTTCAAATTGGTAACCCTCAAGTATCAATTTAGAAAATTGTAGTGAACAATTTTCTAATGAGTCGGACCCAAGATAACTCAACTATGGCGCAATCAACACCGCAAAACACAGTTATTCATCAAGGTAGGCAACTTTTGCCAATTGCATCATATGCAATTCTGGATAGATGATATGCACAACTCCTTGCCATTATCATCAGCATACCTCTAGGCCCAAACGCTCTGAGAAATATCAGTTAAGCCTGACCCAATAGCCAATACGATAATAATGCACCCTATTTTGGTCGAACCTACATTATTACCATCACACTTCCACGAGGTAGATGTGACCGGCCTAAATCGTGCGTCCCAAAAGGAGCGGATTTGAAGTAGTCGGACTTTTAAATTACTCGACTCTTAGGCCCCCGCAACGATGATGGGGTCCGAAGTAGCGATCGGGGTCGAACCACAGGGACAAGGGGGGTAGTGTCAAGAACACAAAATCAACACATTACACTCCGACAAGGGTAAGATGAGGATAAAGTTCCCAAAGGGAACAACAGGCTAAGATCGATAAAATAAAAGAAAAATATCTCCAACTGGAGTTACTAGGTAAATTAAATATTTAAGCATTTATCAGTTTTTAGGGGTTTTTGCGCAACAGAACCAAAGGAGGTAAAACTATTTCTTCGGTAAGGAACGAAGGAGGAAACTTTGGTTAAAAAAAGCGGCAGCAGGAACATCCAGTACCCCTTCTCTCAAAGAGGGTACCTCTAACGAAGCACCAACACCTCTCTCGAGGTTGCTGGACCTTGGGTTAGAGTGGAAAGAAAACTGAAGCAACTCCGATCATGGGTACTCTCGTACTCCCTAATCGAACCAAACACTAGAGCTACAACACCTCTCTCGAGGCTGCTGCAGCGGGAAACATGATTCGATAGCTAGTCAAAACATGATCCAAGCATGCAAGCTAGAGTTTGGATGCTAAACAAAGTAACCATCCAACAAAAGGAACCAAACATAAAGCAACATATATTTAAAACTTCTCTAATTCCATTAGCATAGTCATTATATAAAAGAGGTTCGGTTACATTGCGTAAGTAAAGGAAGTAAATGACTGAAAAAGAAAGATAAGTATTGCATCCTTGATGTAGAAGAGTGACATACAGCAGCAAATCCCTAAGAGCTCTCTAGCCCGATACCGGTTGGGGCTCTGCCCGATACGCCCGTGTCAGGCGGCATTCCCTGTCGGGCGATAGGAATTGACGGGCAGACGTACCGACCAAAGATCCCTTACCCGATACGGTCGTGCTGGGACGCCACCCTCTCGGGAAACACACTGTGACGGGTGATTCATATCGGGCTCGGTATCGTGTCGGGCTAGAGACCGCTTAGGGTTTTGGGTTACTCATATCGGGTGTCCTTGTTGGTTGATATCGGGCTACTGTGGTGACCGGGACGGATTCTAAGTGAACCATTCCTGCCCTCTCGGGTTGGGGAAGTGCTTACCTAGTATCGCCCGGTACACCTCTGGGACGCAACACGCTAGCTCCAGGTTCTTTCCCAAGTTAGCTTTCACAAGATTCTGACTCGTCCCATCGGAGTCATGTAGCTGCTATTTATAGGCAGTGGTTGGGAGAAGTTGTGGTTCTCCGGGCGCCACGTGTCCTCCATCAGCTCCATCATTACGGCTTCAGGGATGTCAGATATGCGTGTCGCCCGGCACAAGGGGTGTCGGGTTGTAAGCGTGTCGGGTGTCATGACGAGAGGGCGCCTGCCGGTGGGTGGCTTGTATCGCGTGATACGCTTCAGTAGTCGTGACGAGTACAGCTCCATGTCGGGTAAGTGGCGTATCACCCATCAGTTCCTCCTTGCGCGGCACCCCCGTGTCACGCGGTAGTGTATCGTGCTGCCATATATCGGGCAGTGAGTGTGTCGGCCGACTGGTAGGAGGGTCGATGCAGGTAGAACACGTTCATGGGCCGGGACGGGCCTTTTTGCTGATAAAAGAGTGGAAAAATAAGGAAAATCCTACAAAAGATGATAAAAATGGGATAAGAGTGTAGCATGGCCTGTTTATTCAAAAACATGACAAAAAGGAGAGGAAAACAGTTTAAAAGGGGAGATTTGACAGCGAAATAAGGGCCAAAAACATCACAAAATTTGGAGTTATCAACTCCCACAAACTTAGCATTTTGATTGTCCTCAATCAATCTTTTAAAACTTTGTTTTGTGATTCTTCTTCTTGACCGGTATGGTTTTCAGACCATGAGTTTGAGCGGGTATTTGAGATGTCTTAAAGAGAACACTGCCCGACCACGAACAACCGACTTTACTTCTCCTGCCTTATTTAAGAAAAAATTTCTCCATAGCTTTGGCGAGACTTGGGTGCATGATTTTGAAGTTAGCTTTCACACCAAACAGCTTTTGGGGACAGAAAGTTGTGTGTTTGGGTAGGGTTTAAGGATTTTTGAGTTTTTCTTGTTTCCCATCAGTCCATCCAGGTACGGGTCCGTTAGTGGGTGAGTGATCCCTATAGTCCAAGCCAGTTGGCTTTAGAGCAGTGATTTCACATCCTACGTACCACTGCCCCGGATCTACCATGCCTAAAGATGGGTACTTTTGGAGCACAAGTGTGTATATTTTTTTAGCACAACTCATGCTTTTATTCACTCTCATAAGGCTATTCTCTCTTTTTGGGGTTTTTGTTGGGTAAGGGAAAATAGGAGAAATTTTTGCTGTTTGGGCAGCTTTTTCCTTCTCCATACACGTCTCTTAGCTGTCGCGAGATTATTTTTCGAAATTTTTGGCGTGGAAAGTCATAGTCTTTTTTTGTTTGAGGCTGCATTTTCAAAAAGACATAGCAAAACCTATACCTCTTTGGACACATTGAAAACAAACTAGCAAGAAGTCGTATCATGTTTTTACTATATAGTGTCTTTGTACATATGTATGGAGACAAATAAGCAAAAATTTTGCAAAATATTTGTATGAGCATGTATATATGTACACATGTTATATAGAAAAAGAGCAGAAAGAACAAAAGGGGTGAAGTTTGAAGTGTTTTTAGTACCTCCCTCACTGGTACATAGTATCCCCCCAAACTTACTCCACACTCTATCCCAGAGTTGTGAAGTACATAAGGTAGGGTAATGTTAACCCAATGAGGGTTAGCTGGTGAGCACGCCTGTGCCAGATAGAAGCTCCCACACATATTCTCCTCGTTTGCTGTGGTAGTCGATGTGGTGGAGCTGGTCAGGCGTCGCTTCATTTGATATCCATTCCAGCATGAAGATGTCGCAGTCATTGGATAAGGGAATCTGTTGTGGACTGCAGTGGCAGAACTGAAGCTCGTGCCATTTGCTAGCTACTGTGTCTAGGATTGGTTGTATCAGCGTCGCCACGTCCTCGTAGTATTTTCATACTAAGTGCTCGAGGGGTGTCAGCGTTGTCGATGTACACTACATCGGATGATATTTGTTGTTGTCCAAGCTGTTGTAGAAGATTCCTGCTCGTTGGCGTGTGTACATCGTCAGGAGCGTCCAGTGGTTGTAATGCAGGATGGGAAGGAAGATGGTGCGCGGAACTCTGCACTGCAACTCTGCCAGAAAGGATTGCTTCGCTCCTGATTCATCGGCAAGGCATATGTCGTTGAACAGCATTGGATGAGTTATGTATGTGTGTTCCAACTTCTTTTGTAGAGACTGGATGTAGCCGGCCGCCACATATATCGCCAAACATCCTCCTTCTTTTACCATGTCCCTCAAGTCGTCAACCGTGACTATGACATTGCCTGCCTCATAGATTACGTTTGTCGGGGTAGAGTCTGCTAACTTCAGAAGAACTTCATTGACCTGCTCCTGCGTGAGTGTAGAGCACGAGAAACGGTCGAAGTTGTTGATCATTTCTTTTGATGTTTCAGGCGAAGCGGGGTCTTCGATTCCGTGTACTTCTCACAGGATTTCCAACCGCTTGCCTGCCCCATAGATTTTTGCTTCTGTCTCAGCTTCTTTCTCTAGAGTGTTGCTGGGCTACGAGGATTCGTCTGCTTGATCGCTGTCCAGCAGCCTCCCTGGTATCCCTGCGTCTTGGAAGTAGTGCCTGTCTTTGATAAGCAACAGTGCATATGTGCTTCTGAGCTGGTAGAAATTTTGGCCCTGGAGATGCCTTATGTATCCGAATATGTTGAGCAACTCCATGGCGTGCAAGACGATAAAGGCGTTGTTCCTACTCCCCTCTTCTGCTTGGACGGGGAAGTCTCCGATAGAAAATGTGTCGCCCGACATCAAAAACAAACGAAGTGATGCGAGGTTGGGCGACACGGGCATTGCCCGATATAGGGTATCAGGCAAGTGCGCGTTAAAGATGTGTCGTGCGACACGGGCAAAAGTTACACAGCCAACGCAAAGGTGTGTCGGGCGATACAAAGAAATTAACTAAAGTCGTGAGTCCGATACGAAAGTGCGTGATATGAAGTTCGTGTCGGGCAAGCAGGATGACACGGCTGTCGGGCTATACCTTTGCTATCAGAAGCTATCTTGCGTGACACGAGAGCAAAAGTTAGCTGGACGACACATGAGTAAAAGGGAGAAACTACTGCACGATACATGTAGTTGGAAGAGTAAAAGCAGTAGCCCGACATGGTAAAACCTCTGTACTATATATAGCAATTCAAGTCGGGGGAAAATCAGGTATAACAAGGGTACATGTCGGGCGAGCAGACAAATCATTCCCGAGACTAGCAGTCCCATCTGTCAAATCAAGGGTTATTACTCCTGCCGCCCGACACGGGTGCTTGTTGCTCGGGCGATCGTCCGACACGGTTCATTGCTAAAGTGCGTCGCCCGATACACCAGGCCGATAAGGGCATACTTGCGCGCCGCCCGAGTCTTTGCCCGATATGGACCGCTGGAGGAGGTATCCTTGCCTGATACAAGGCTTTAGAAAAGGATATTTGATGAAAAACCAAAATCAAAGCGAAGGAAAAAGCGATTGATGGGTAAAACATCATTGGCCTAAGGTGAAGCTCCCAGCCTCAGATAGTATTACTCATCAATGCTCATAAAACATAGCGGTGGCCCATAAAACAGAAGAGTCAGAGCACGTGACGCATGCACTGACTCGGGCCTTATTACAATAGTAATGTTCATAATGTTTTTCATGCTGGAAAGGAAATAACACCCTATTCTAAGAAAAGTAAAGCTCGGGCTGCCTCCCGAGGAGCGTTGTAGTTAACATCGTCAGCTCAACATCTTCATATCCTTTACTTTGCACCTTCAGCTGTTTCCATATCTTGCAGACTGATCTCTGTTCTTCTTACGAATGTTGCATCTTCGTAGTATCTCTTTACTCTATGCCCATTCACTTGGAAAACTTTGGATGGATCGTCTTTATCATGCAACTCCATCATGCCTGATGGGTATATCTTCGATACTATGAAGGGCCCAGACCACCTTGTCTGTAGTTTCCCTGGAAAAAGATGAATAGATGATTTAAATAATAAAACTTTGTCACCTTCATTTACAGCTTTCTTCCTCAGGTGGGCATCATGCCACACCTTGGTTCTTTGCTTATAGATCCTTGCATTCTCAAAGGCATGTAGTCTCAACTCTTATAGTTCCTATAACTGCAGATATCTTTTCTCTCTTGCCTTCTCTAGATCCATATTCAGGAATTTAATCGCCCAAAGAGCCTTGTGTTCCAGTTCTAAGGGTAGATGACAGGATTTCCCATAGATTAATCTCTAAGGAGTAGTTCCAAGGGGTGCTTTATATGCCTTTCGCTCCCCAGGTGTCCTCCATATGGAGAGGCATGACATTCTTTTAGGATGTTTGGGACCTCTGCTTCGGGGATACATCTTCTGTATAGGTTATCAGCGCATCTTCTGAAGAGGAGAGGATCGTCCCAGTAATAGTTCTTTACGTCTGAAAATAGCTTCTTCTTATGATTATAGGTTATATCAGGAGGCAACTCTCCGCAGGCGAGATAATTACAAATATCTACGAACCAAGGTAAATTCTCATCTTTGGTTTCAACCATCAGCAAGGCTTCGTCAGCATAGTCGTCATTAATAGGTGGTTCCTTCTGTCTTTCCACCATGATCCTTGATAAGTGGTCGGCGACCAAATTCTCCGCACCCTTCTTATCAATGATTTCGTGGTCAAACTCTTGTAGTAACAAAACCCACCTTAACAGCCTTGGCTTGGTATCCTTCTTTTGCATGAGATATCTTATTGCTCCATGGTCTGTGTAGACCTTCACCTTCGCACGGATAAGATAGGATCTAAACTTGTCGAAAGCGAAGACTATCGCGAGCATTTCCTTTTTCGGTAGTCGTATAATTCACCTGAGCTTCATTCAGAGTACGACTGGCATAGCAAATGACGTGGTGCTTTTTGTCCTTTTTCTGACCTAGTACTGCTCCTACAGCATAGTCACTGGCGTCACACATAAGCTCGAAAGGTAGCTCCCAGTCTGGAGCTTGAAGGATAGGCGGTGAGACAAGGGCATCCTTTAAGGCCTGAAAAGCAATTATACAATCGTTAGATAAATTGAATTCAACATCTTTTACTAGAAGGTTGGATAACGGTTTCGAGATCTATGAGAAGTCTTATAAATCTTCGACCGTGCCCGAGGAAACTCCTCACTCCCGTTACAGACTTCGGTGGAGGAAGCTTAGAAATGGATTCAACTTTGCTAACGTCTACCTCGATGCCACGCCTCGAAACTTTATGTCCTAGCACGATGCCTTCTCGTACCATAAAGTGGCACTTCTCCCAGTTCAAAACCAAACTCTTTTCCTCGCAACGTTGCAAGACCATAGATAGGTTCTTCAGGCAGGCATCGAAGTCTTTTCCATAGACAGAATAGTCGTCCATGAAAACTTCCACGATGTCTTCCAGAAAATCTGAAAACATCGATATCATGCAACACTGAAACGTTGCGGGAGCATTGCACAGGCCGAAAGGCATCCTCCTGAATGGGTAGGTGCCATAGAGACATGTAAAAGTAGTTTTCTCTTGGTCATCTGGCAAGATGGGAACTTGATAAAACCCTGAAAAACCATCCAAGAAATAGAAATAGTCATGATGTGCTAATCTTTCAAGAACTTGATCAATTAAAAGAAGCGGATAATGATCTTTTTAGTGGCTTGGTTCAGTTTTCGGTAGTCAATACACATTCTCCATCATGTGATGGTCTGAACCGCCACTTCATCGCCTTTATCTCCTTTAACTACTGTGATACCTCCTTTCTTCGGTACTACGTGGATCGGGCTCACCCAGTTACTGTCACTGATCGGGTAAATGATCCCATCATCTCTTAGTTTGACTACTTCTTTCTTCACAACTTCTTTCAGCATCTGGTTCAATTTTCTCTGGGGTTGATCCAGAGGTTTAGCAGATTCCTCCAAATTGATGTGATGCATACATAATGCAGGGCTAAGGCCTTTGATATCCTCTACCGATTATCCTATAGCCTGTCTGTGGAGTCTCAACTCCCCAAAAGGTTTGTCCAATTGATCCTTCGTAAGATAAGCATTAACGATGACAGGATTTCTCTCCTCCTGATCTTGAAATTCATACTTTAACCCTTCAGGTAGCTGCTTCAACTCAGGCTTAGCCTTGGGTGCCTTTTCTTCTGGTGCCTCCTCTAGAGAGGCAAACTTAACTATTTCTATTACCTCTTCCTCGTCACTCAGATCTTCATCAGACTGATTAAGATAATTGAGAAACTCGACAAATTCTGGATTTTTAGAATCTTCAGCATCAGAATCTTGATTGCTTAATGCTTTCACAAGCGGGTCGACCATTACGGTATCCTCTTCCATCTCTTCACAAAGCTGGTTGTAGCTTTCAACAAAGTAAGCAGATTCTAGAAGGGAAGGTCCCTTCATAGCATCTTTTACTTTGAAATCTAAGTGGTCATTTCCGATCCTTAGAGTAATGATCCCCTCGGCAACATCAATCAACACCCTTCCTGTATCTAAGAAAGGGCGTCCAAAGATGATAGGACAGTCAGGGTCCTCCACCGTGTCAATGACCACGATATCGCAGGGAATGAAGAAACTTCCAACACGGATCATTACATCCTCAACAACACCAATGGACCTCTTGAACGTATGGTCCGCCAATTCAATCCTCATGTTGGTCTTAACCATATCATTCAGACCCAAACGTTTCGTGAGGCTTAGGGGCATAAGGCTGATGCTAGCCCCTAAATCGGCAAGACCTTTTTGCTCGATATTGTCTCTAACAGCAAAGGGAATGGTGAAAGCCCCAGGATCCTTCTTCTTAGCTGGTAAATCTGTTTTGACAAAAGCAGAAGACATGCTAGCTAGGTGCACTGTCTTGATTCTTCCTCCTCTTTTCTTCTTCGTGATCAAGTCTTTGAAAAACTTTGCATATGTCGGCATCTCCTCCAAAGCATCCAAGAATGGTACTTTGAGGTGAAGTTTCTTTACTGACTCCATAAACTTCTCATAACGCCTTTTAAGATGTGCCTTTATTAATCTGTAAGGGAAAGGCAACTTGGGAGAGTAAGGATTCCTTTTACCAAACAGTTCCTCAACAGATCTTGTTTCGGGCTCCCTATCATGAGCTTGTTGATTCTCTTCCTCTGCTAGAATCTCTGCCGAAATCTTTGGTTCAGGTTCTACGGGATTGGTCGCTTCAGGACTTTCTACTTCCTTCCCTAATCTCAGCACCGCCATTTTAGCGGATTCAGTGTTGGAGGGTATCTTACCCGAGGGGTTCTTTATCAACTCGGCCATTTGGGCCAACTGCTGATCGATTTGGCGTTGGTGAGTCTGCATGTCCGCCATCTGAACCTGCATCGTGTTCAAAATTCCTAAATTTGACAGCACGCTTTGTGTCAGCTGGTTATTGATAGTATCTTGTCTTTTTACAAAATCAAACAATTGCCCCACCAAATCTGGTTGGTTCAGGCTCTTGTCCTGACTTTACTTTTTGGCTTGACCTAGGTTGTGACTAGGGTTTGCTGCTTGCCGACTTTGGTACTTTGCCTGTCCTTGGAAATTTGCCTTGTTCGATTGGAAAGTGGTAGTTCTGGTGAACTGACCTTGTCCCCCTCTTTTCTCAAAACCTTGGGGTTGCTTGGTGGGGTTATTTAGCTGATGCGAATTTTTGGCCGCATCCTTATTGCCATAATTAAAACTAGGATGATCCGGCCTATTGAAGTTTACAAAAGAGACGTTCTCAGCGTCCTCTGTCTCGGATTCACTTTCGCTCGACCCTTCAGGTCAGGTGTAAACACAGTTATCAACCCCGTGTCCACCCTCTCCGCATGTGACACATTTCATAACTTTCTCAACTTGTTTCTTTCCCTTTCCACCTGATTCTTTCAATTTTCTGACGTCGGTGGCTATCTTTTGGATCTGAGAAGTGATAGCTTCGAGAGCTTTGGATTTGACGGAGGGCCCTTCGCTAGCGGCCTTCTTAGCATGTCCTCTATCAGATTTGTCGTAGTCGGTGTCGGCTTGTAATTCGGCCATGTTCTCGATGATCTTTTTGGATCTGCTTGGCTTCTTCCCCAGAAAGTCACTGCCTGCAGCTGCATTAAGCGAAACCCTTTCCTCAGGGGTCAGACCATTGTAGAAGGTGGTTATCAGAAATCCCTTCTTGTAGTTGTGATGGGGGAAATCCCTCTTATATTCTTGATACCATTCCCATGCTTCATGTAGATTATCATTCGGCTTCTGCATGAATGACGTTATCCTTTGCCTATTCCTGACAGTTTTCTCCATAGGGTAAAACTTATTCACAAAAGCATCTGCAAGTGCACTCCATCCATTCAGAGCTTGATGCGGCAGCCCGAGTTACCAAGATAGAGCCTTGTCCTCTAAAGAGAAGATGAATCCCTTGCAGTAAATGACCTCCTGTGGGACTCCCCGCATCTTAATCGTATCACAGATGTTCTTGAAGGCATCTAGATGATGGTAAGGATTATCATTCTTTGAACTTCCTCGAAAACTCTTGTTCTGGATCATGGATATGACGAAAGGTTTCAACTCAAAGTTTACGGCATTGAACCTTGGGATGACAACAGGACACCTTGAGTTGTTGGCCTTCGTAGCAGCCAACTCTCTGAGGGTCTTTTCTTCTTTGCTAGAGTCTTCACTGTCACTGTCTTGCTGGTTCTGTTCCTGGTCATGTTGATTTCTTCTGCGTCTTTGGTGATGACGACGTCTCTCGTGGCGATGGTCATCCTCGAATTGTTCTGTTCTAAGATCTTCATGTTGATGGTTACCGTCATAACGGTCATTGTCTTCAGGCGGAGGCAAGTGAGGTCTAACTCTCGTGTGTTGCTCACCCTCTGAAAGAGGTGGTTCGACGCGAGGTGGCATGTCTAGTGATGTTGGTGCTCAGATGAGCAGAAAACTTCTTTCATGAGTACCTGAATAGAACGTATAATCAAGTTAGAAAACTTGTATTAATAAGACGAACTACTCTATACTCATTTCAGGTTAGACGATCAAAAAGGAAAAAGAAAGTGTTGTCAAGCTCATTTCTAAGCTTGAGGCACGGGAGTGTAGTTAATGGATTCAGGTTCGTCAACAGTACCATTTTGCCTTATCCCCGGCAATGGCGCCAAAAAGTTGACATGCCTAAATCGTGCGTCCCAAAAGGAGCGGATTTGAAGTAGTCAGACTTTTAAATTACCCGACTCTTATGCCCCCACAATGATGAAGGGGTCCAAAGTAGCAATCGGGGTCGAACCACAGGGACAAGGGGGTAGTGTCCAGAACACGGAATCAACACATTACACTCCGACGTCTCTCGTGGCGATGGTCATCCTCGAATTGTTCTGTTCTAAGATCTTCATGTTGATGGTTACCGTCATAACGGTCATTGTCTTCAGGCGGAGGCAAGTGAGGTCTAACTCTCGTGTGTTGCTCACCCTCTGAAAGAGGTGGTTCGACGCGAGGTGGCATGTCTAGTGATGTTGGTGCTCAGATGAGCAGAAAACTTCTTTCATGAGTACCTGAATAGAACGTATAATCAAGTTAGAAAACTTGTATTAATAAGACGAACTACTCTATACTCATTTCAGGTTAGACGATCAAAAAGGAAAAAGAAAGTGTTGTCAAGCTCATTTCTAAGCTTGAGGCACGGGAGTGTAGTTAATGGATTCAGGTTCGTCAACAGTACCATTTTGCCTTATCCCCGGCAATGGCGCCAAAAAGTTGACATGCCTAAATCGTGCGTCCCAAAAGGAGCGGATTTGAAGTAGTCAGACTTTTAAATTACCCGACTCTTATGCCCCCACAATGATGAAGGGGTCCAAAGTAGCAATCGGGGTCGAACCACAGGGACAAGGGGGTAGTGTCCAGAACACGGAATCAACACATTACACTCCGACAAGGGTAAGATGAGGATAAAGTTCTTGGAGGGAACAACAGGCTAAGATCAATAAAATCAAACAAAACTATCTCCAACTAGAGTTACTAGGTAAATTAAGGTTTTAAGCATTTATCGGTTTTTAGGGGTTTTTGCGCAACAGAACCAAAGGAGATAAAACTATTGCTTCGGTAAGGAACGAAGGAGGAAACTTTGGTAAAACAAGCGGCAGCAGGAACATCCAGTACCCCTTCTCTCAAAGAGGATACCTCTAACTAAGCACCAACACCTCTCTCGAGGTTGTTGGACCTTGGGTTAGAGTGGAAAGAAAACTGAAGCAAATCCGATCATGGGTACTCTCGTACTCCCTGATCGGACCAAACACTAGAGCTACAACACCTCTCTCGAGGCTGCTACAGCGGGAAACACGATTTGATAGCTAGTCAAAACATGATCTAAGCATGCAAGCTAGAGTTCGGATGCTAAACAAAGTAACCATCCAACAAAAGGAACCAAACATAAAGCAACAGATATTTAAAACTTCTCTAATTCCATTAGCATAGTCATTATATAAAAGAGGTTTGGTTACATTGCATAAATAAAGGAAGTAAATGACTAAAAAAGAAAGATAAGTATCGCCTCCTTGATGTAGAAGAGCGACATGCAGCAGCAGATCCCTAAGAGCTCTCTAACCCGATACCGGTTGGGGCTCTGCCCGATACGCCCGTGTCGGGCGGCACTCCCTGTCGGGCGATAGGAATTGACGGGCAGACGTACCGACCAAAGCTCCCTTGCCCGATACGGTCGTGTCGGGACGCCACCCTCTCGGGCGACACACCGTGACGGGTGATTCATATCGGGCTCGATATTGTGTCGGGCTAGAGACCGCTTACGGTGTCGGGTTACTCATATTGGGTGTCCTTGTTGGTTGATATCGAGTTGTTGTGGTGACCGGGACGGATTCTAAGTGAACCATTCCCGCCCTCTCGGGTCGGAGAAGTGCTCACCTAGTATCGCCTGGTACACCTCTGGGACGCGGCACGCTAGCTCTAGGTTCTTTCCCAAGTTAGCATTCGCGAGATTCTGACCTGTCCCATCGGAGTCCTGTAGCTGCTATTTATAGGCAGCGATTGGGAGAAGTTGTGATTCTTCGGGCGTCATGTGTCCTCCATCAGCTCCATCATTGCGGCTTCAGGGATGCCCGATATGTGTGTCACCCGGCACAGGGGGTGTCGGGTTGTAAGCGTGTCGGGTGTCGTAACGAGAGGGTGCCTGCCAGTTGGTGGCTTGTATCGCGCGATACGCTTCAGTAATCGTGACGAGTACAGCTCCCTGTCAGGTAAGTGGCGTATCACCCGTCAGATCCTCCTTGCGCGGCACCCCCGTGTCGCGCGGTAGTGTATCGTGCTGCCATATGTCGGGCAGTGAGTGTGTCGGTCGACTGGTAGGAGGGTCGATGCAGGTAGAACACGTTCATGGGCCGGGACGGGCCTTTTTGCTGATAAAAGAGTGGGAAAATGAGGAAAACCTTGTAAAAGATGATAAAAATAGGATAAGAGCGTAGTGTGACATGTTTATTCAAA